>OY728130.1:883454130-884039130 GCA_963277665.1 Viscum album
ATTGGTCGCAAAATGATGTCAGAAGGCTAGTTCATAGCATGATGATATAACTTCCATGAAAAGTTTTGTGATGTATAAAGTGTTTAAAAAACATGTAACAAGTTCTATGTATATTTCATGATCCAGTATAAGAAATAAATGATTCACAAACTCTGTAATGGTAAAATATATAACTTTAATTAGATAGACTATTATTTTGGGTGTATTTCGGTTTTGGAGATTATAAGACATGAAACGTTATTACATTCCATGTAGTCCTCATGAGTTGGTATTTTAGAGAAATACACGACTGATGTGTTTTTATCCAGGCCTTGGTCAATCCCCTCTCAACATAGGTGCTCTAATAATAAATTTTAGTAATATCTCCTCTAGATTAATAGTTTCATTTTGTAATTTTTCTTTGTTAATATTTTAGTGAATTTCTCATGATATGTAATCCATATATTTCTTCATTTTCATTGATCGTAGAAGCATCGTTGTGTTATATATTGGATCCAATGATCTATGATGATAATCTTATTGATTCCTCCAAATTAATTATTTTTTATTCGTTTAGATGTTGAACCTTATATTGGATGTTGTGTGACATGTGAGATTTATGATATATGTGCTTTTTGTCTTCTCCATCAACTATTTTTATTGTTGAATCAATTTTGATATATTTGTATTTTCTCTAATAACTCTATAGTAATCTTTACATTTATTGAAATTGGTAGATATCCTTGTGGGAATGTGAGACATTTGTTGGAGGTAGTTAGTTCTGTCTCTAGACTATTTTGGATTAACTATATCACAATGGTTTTTATTAATTTTTTAAAAAATAGAAAGTAATTATTCATAGATTGATTATTATTTTTTGAAATAATTTTTTGAGAAGAGCTGGTTTCCCATTTTTTTGGAAAAAAACATTTTTAAGTAATTGAGAAATGCATTTATGAATTATTTATGGGGGATTTCTTGAAGAAATGAATTATAGAATATATAATAAGGAAAATATGGGATACATATGTGAATGATGTAGTAATAGTACGTGTCCATTCATCTGGGGGGGGTCACTAATGGGATTCCCCTCCTCACCAAAGGCCTCTTATTATGGGGACATGAAGGACTATTCTTGGTTTCATTGTCTGGGGTATTTCTCTTCTATTTAGATCTAATACATATATCTAGAGACATGATTCATGCAATTTTCAATGTTTAGGTATGTGTATCAAAGATAGTCAAACCTATATTTATCATTGGTGTGTTGGTACCCATTCTCTATCATGAACTATTTTATCTTGTACATTCATTGAAATGATATTATATTGGAAACCTTATTATTTTTGAGTTTATTTGACATCATGATGTGTATTAAATACTTGGAACATTTTTATATTGTTATATTTGAAAATGTTTAAAAATGGGTAAATTACATTTGATATAACATCTATGAAACTATAAATTATTCGATATTTTAAAAAAAATTGATAATTTTCAAATTTTTATATTGAGACTTGTTATGAAACACATGGGTGGGATCCCAAAAATCATGTTAACACCCTCCCTGTACACCCCATCAGAAGTTCGTAGAACTTATTATGTATTTCTATAATGTTAATGGAAAGGAGTCACATGGAAGTGGAGAGTTTTTGGATATATGATTCTAGGTAGCTGGTGGAGACATGTTGGGAGTATTACCAAATTATCTCATGAATTATTCAGTTTTCCATTTTACCAGCCCATTGAGGTTGGTCATGTATTTTTGGATGTCGTAACCCTTTTAGTGTTTTATTATTTCTAATGTATTTCATTCTGTAATGGAATATGTTATCTATTATATTATTTTACTCTAATATATATATATATATCATTTTGTTGCTTTAGGTTGTGTGAAATCCATCCCACATGATTTTCATTGATGCTCTACTCCTAGTTTCCAAACCGTATGGAATTGGAATTCCCTATTATTATGTGGAAATAAGGTTTGGATTACATGTTGAGTGCTAATTTGGGTTAGGTTCATTATAATTTGGTATTAGAGGAGGTTTATCCTCAAGAGTCCTTGTCTTTTGATTTTTCCAAGACTGAATATATGATTTTTAGGGAAATAGAGGGTGTTTATGGTGAGTGCATGATGATCACTTTCCTCGATGTGGTAGAAGATGTAATGGGATGGTGGGATGTGTGTCTCCTATTTTGAGTTCATGATATTAATTTTGGTTTTTCTAATTTTTTTCTGGTTTGTTATGTGATTATTATACTATCATATTATTTCCTCTTTTTGGTGTGAAGTTGTATTCCTATGAGAATTATCTTATGGGGTCATGAAGAGGGTGTAGAAGATAATTCTCTTGTTAATCTTCCAATATATGGTGATCTTATCATGTATATCATGTGAGTGGATCATGTTTCCGAAAATCATTACTATATGTCCATAGCATGATACTTGAGGTATATTAATGATCTATATGTGAAATGGATCAATAATTCTTATTCTAGAATGATATCCACCATCATTTAATGGTAAAAATGAACCTAATATTGAATAGGAGTGGTTGGAAAATATTAATCATATCTCTACTATTCAGAAAAAATCCCTCAATGTAAAATGGAATCATTATTTGTTTGGTTGTGTTTGTTGACAAAGAGGTTTCACAAGGTCCGTTGTGGTTTTCATGAGATATTATTGACAACATATGTTTAGAATGAACCATGATAATTGAATAGATGATCTGGAGGTGCTACAAGATATTTTTTGAAATTTAAGGTGCATTAATGATCACTATAAGGCCCCGGCCTTAAACCTTACTTAATATTGAATTAAATGAATAATTCACATTGAGGATCTTTTTAGGTTTAGAGTTTTAGAGAATTAGAACATAACTATTACATCTTAAAATATTACAAAGTAGACACTTCTACTAAGTCTCCATAAAATAAAAACTCTTAAAAAGAATGATGTCTAGATTCTATGT
Organism: Viscum album; assembly: GCA_963277665.1. Classification (NCBI taxonomy): domain Eukaryota; kingdom Viridiplantae; phylum Streptophyta; class Magnoliopsida; order Santalales; family Viscaceae; genus Viscum; species Viscum album. The sequence continues at coordinate 883,457,088 of OY728130.1, forward strand.
TTTAGATAGCATGAAATTCCCTTGATCCCATCCATGACCTTATTCCACTTTATGTCCTGTGAAAAACATTTCGAAAAACTTGGGGTGAGCATAAAAATCTCAGTAAGGGATACAAAAAGAATGAAAACTGTTGGGTTTTCAAACATCAAGTAAACCATGTATACTATATCAAAGTAATACCTTCACCTTCATGAAGTAGTAAAAAAATCATCACTGAATAAAGTATCATTACATACCTTTTTGTAACCAATGGATTACCATAAAACCCATATAAAGAACACAAGGAATATATAAAGGTAACTTGGGACATAAACATACTTAAGTGGAATAACCATACGGTCGACTTCCACACATATCACTTAATGGAATAGCCATACGGCCAATTTCCATACATACTTAATTAAATAGCCATACGGCCGACTTCCATACCCAATGCATTGGAGGTTATAACGTAACCACCCGTCTTGGTATTCACGGCACCACCCGTCATATGGTTTATAACGTAACCACCCATTGAAATGTCCAAGTACCAATATAAAATCATAACATAAAACCAATATAAAGGAATGATAACATTTCCACATTTCAATCACAATATATCATAAATATATTGACATAATAGAATCCTTTTTCAAAACCATTTTCAATACCAAAATACATAAAAGAGTATATGGTATTTATTTTATTCTAAAAACATTACGGATTGTTGAGAAAGCCAAAGACCAAATAATACTCGCGGCGGCGGAAAAGGTCGTTGTCACCGCGTACGTTAAAAAAACATTCCTTTTTGTTGTTTAGTAAAACGCTTCGTAGAAAAATATTCCTTTTGTATAAAAGTAAATGTCAGAGGGGTTTATACACCGTATAAATGAAAGTTGTGTATAAAACGAAATATGCCTCAATGAAAGGAGATTGAGACGAAGTCCCTTACCTCGGGTCTAACTTGACTCGATCTTTCTTTAACGTCCTGAATAATAAACTTGAGTTAATTTATACTTTATTAAAAACCTTTTTAAAGTTCATTATTCCTTTTATATCAGTTATGAACATCATGTAATCATTTAAGTTAATAATGTTCATTTTGTCGGTATTTGGTTCTTAAGTCAAAAATAGACTTCTTACACTTACATGTTGTTAATTTGGTCAAATGTTCTTTATATCTAGAATGATATTAATTATTTGGATAACATATATATCATATATATTCATCATATACATGTATTTATAATATTACATAATCATTTAGAGGTAAGAAATGAAATGCACCGTTCATGGAGACGGTAAGCCGTACGTACGCATGAACGCTGCATTCATTTCTTTGTCATATTAATGGAATTAAAACTAAATGAGAGGTATGTATATTTTAATTCCAGAATTATATTCATCATTTAGATATATCATTCATTACATATATCCATTATATACATGTACTTTTAATAGTACATTACATTTGGGGATAAGAAATGAAATGCACCGTTCATGGAGACGGTAAGCCGTACGTACGCATGAACGCTACTTTCATTTCTATCTCATACTTTAATAGAATAAATAATAATGATATAGAGGTATATTATAATTCCAGTATAACATCATATATAATAACTTTAAATCCATCCTTTACACGTCCCACATATGGCATTAACGAATCACATCACTTTGAGGGGGCGGTAGTCCGCACTTCCTTAAATGAAGATATCGTGTTTTCCCATAATGGAAACCATGAAGGTATGCCAAAAATGAAAAATACAGAAGCTTAAAGAAAACCTAAACATATTATATATCATATATAAAAATATTGACATCATAATGGCCACCTTTGAAGGTGTTAAATGAGTATTGAACAATCATCGTTTCGGGAGGCAGAATTTCGCCATCCACGGAAACCGTATGTTCTTTAACCATTTGATGTAGTTGTGTGAGAGTGTAGCTCAAATAAATCTTATAACAACATCCTAGTATATTGAAGATACTGGTTTTTTTACAAAATAAGTAAATAAAAAGAGTTTAGAGGGTTGGAGAAGAAAAATAAAACAAATGAACAAGAGAGAATGAATTACCTTTAAAAGTGTAACTCCTTTTGATTTGAGCCTAAAGGCTTCCATTGAAAGGATTCTGCCCAAAGGGGATACTCTAGGATTAGGAGAGGGATATGGAGAGAGTAAATGGGCAGGGTTTGGCCGTGCCAAAGGCTTGAGGAGTGTGTGTAATGAGGTAGAGGTGGGGGCCTTTTATAAGAGGAGAGGAGGGGCATATTTGGAAAGTAAAGAGATATTACTTTATTTGAAAATGTGTTTCGGTTTTAAAAGGTCCCACATTGATATAATTCGTGGATAAGGTGATAAGGGTTCTAAATCCACTCATCCAATTGGTTTTGTCCATGTGTAGTTCATATATTTTACATTATCTTTCCATTTTATTTAAATCGGAAAATAATGATGTCATCGCTACATCATTATTATGTCATATATTATTTAATTTATTTAATGTCTAAAAATTATAAAAAAAATACTATGATGTAGGAAATCTTTTTAGATTTCCAATTATTATTTATAATCAATATTTGGACTTGTATAACCCCACTCAAAAATTATTTTAGTAAAACAATTTATGTTAGTGTCATTTTCACTTTAACATTAAATAAAAATATATTAATGTCATTTTCCAAATAAAGTGGCTCCATGGGGTCCCCAAGTTGGCCCATGGCTTGTCTTGGTCGGCCATGAATCACCCAATATGTGTAGGACAAGTTTCATGGTGTTTTCACATTTTTATAATATCATTTTTACATTAAACTACACTAATTACCTCTAATCGCGATTAAAAACTTAATAAGTTACTATTCACCAAAAAATTATTTTTATCTCATTGAACCACATTTTACTTATTAATGACAACCATGTATGTCGGATTTTTGAAAATCAAAACAGAATGATGGCAAAATTTTATTTAAACGGAAAATCAGTTTTTATAAGTACCACTTAGTGGTTTCACTATTCATCAAAAATTGAAGTTTTTCAGAAAAATCCCAAAAATTCACCCTAAGCTATATTTGATATTCTGAATTCAAAGATGAAGTCCGTTTTACAAAATTCACAACATATTAGTCACATTATTTAATTTAATAATTAATTCCCACTGTCAGAGCAAATAGCGTGTTTTTATGAAACGATAAGTATCAAAAGATTGACACTAGTTTAAGTCCAATTTCAAAGTGAAATTGATTCCAACGACCACTATTGGATTTAATGGTAAAAATATTTTCTAATTTCACTTTAAAACCAATTCAAAAGATAATCTAATCATATAAATAAATTAGATTAAAAAGAGGTTTTGAATTAAAATACAACATTTTACACTATTCATAAAAAAAATGAACTTTATCAGAAAAATACCAAAAAATTACACAAAGTAAAATTTGATGTCCCGATTCTTAATAAGAGTTTTATTTTGTCCAAAAGAATGTATAACAGTGATCAAAACTATATTTAATGACGGTTCACCATTAAAAGGTTATAAGTGAACCTTTAGTGAAAATTAGAGTATATATGCCTAAAATTGAACTCTTTCCGTATTTTAAGCCTTTATCGTTTATTGGGAAAATGTATAAACATTTAAAAACATATCTAATCATATTTTAGTTATTTCTATCCATTCCTGCCAGTACAATGACTACTTGTAAACTAACATTTAAAATAATATTATTTTATTACTAGTGTGCTACGTAAGTTTCAAAGAAACTCATCGTTGCGTATCGGGTACGCTATCGAACATAGAAACCCCTTTAAAATAAAATTAATATTTAATTCGTAAATATTAATAAATATGAAAATTCATTATTCTTTATTTACCTGGGATGTTACATCCTTCCCCCCTTTTGGGAATTGCGTCCTCGCAATTTTATTCACTTATCAAAATAAGTGGGGGTATTTATCCCTCATAGCATTTTCAGATTTCCACGTTGCCTCTTTAATCACATGGTTCTTCCACAAAACCTTTACCTGATGAATCACCATATTCTGTAACACCTTCTCCCTGTGGTCAAGAATCTGGACTGGTTGTTCTTCATAAGATAGGTTCTCTTCCAGCTGAACTACCTCTGGACTCAAAACATGAGATGGATTTGGCATATACATCCTCAACATTGAAACATGAAAAACATTGTGTACCTGAGATAAACTTGGAGGTAAAGCCACTCGGTAAGCAACTGATCCAACTCTTTCCAGAATTTCATATGGTCCAATAAACCTTGGACTCAGCTTTCCTTTCTTACCAAATCTCATCACGCTTTTCCAAGGAGAAACCTTGAGAAAAACATGATCACCTACCTCGAAAGATAGATCCTTCCTCCAGTTATCCGCATAACTCTTCTGCCTGCTCTGAGCTGTTCTCATGTGCTTCTGAATCTACTGATCTTTTTCTGCCATCTCTTCTACCAATTTTGGTCCCATCAGCTTCCTTTCAACCACTTCATTCCAAAATGCTGGAGTTCGACATCGCTTTCCATATAATGCCTAAAATGGTGCCATCTGTATACTGGAATGAAAACTGTTATTATAAGAAAATTCAACCAAATAAAGATGTTGGTCCCATCTTCCCTGATAATCCATAGAACACGCTCGTAGCATATCCTCCAATGTCTGAATTGTTCGTTCTAACTACCCATCTGATTGAGGATGAAAAGCTGTACTAAAATTTAATTCAGTACCCAATGACTTCTGAAGGCCTGTCCAAAATTTAAATGTAAACTTGGGATCACGATCCGATACAATGGATAGAGGAAAACCAAGTAATCTGACTATCTCTTTAAGATACAAACGAGAAAGTTGATCTAGATAGAAAGTATCTCGTATAGAAAGGAAATGAGAAGATTTGGTCAAGCGATAAACAATAACCCATATTGCATTATTACCTCGAGATGTCCTCGGTAATCCCACAACAAAGTCCATGGATATGTTTTCTCATTTCCACTCTGGCACTGGTAAAGGTTGAAGCATCCCTTTCGGTAACTGCTGCTCTGCTTTAACCTGTTGACATGTCAAACACTTCACAGTAAAATCAGCAATGTCTCTTTTCATTCCATCCGACCAGTAATACTCCCGCAGACCTCTGTACATCTTAGTACTGCCAGGATGAAAAAACAACTCATTATTCAACTGTGAATCACAAGGCACACATAATCTCTTCCCAAACCTCAAAACACAAACACAAACTTACCCAAGAACTCCTGGAAACTTTTATTCATAAGGTCCACGAATATAGCAGGTGCATTGGTTAACCCAAAAGGCATAACTACAAATTCATAATGGCCATATCTAGTACGGAACGCAGTCTTCGGAACGTCTGCTTCTTTTACTTTCAACTGATGGTACCCCAACCTCAAGTCAATCTTCGAAAAATACTGAGCTCCCTGGAGCTGATACCACTTCATTCGATGGCCCAACATCTGCTGAAGTTGTTTCAAAGGATTTTACCACCCCTTTCTGCTTGTAGTCTGGCTGCATTCCCCCAGTTGAGTTCTTCGTTGGACAATTGTTTGCATAATGACCCATTTCATTACACTTAAAACATCTTACCGTTGGCTTTTCATTTCCGGCTTGATCATCTTCCTTACAGTTATGAGCAATATGACCAGACTTACCACACCGAAAGCACTTACCAGACTTGGATAAACATTCTCTAGGATGCATTTTACCACACTTCTCACAGGATGGATATTTGGTTTTCTTACCTCCTTGCTTCCTTGATGAATTCTTCCCCTTTGCCTGCCAACTAGACCTCTTATTCTGTTGTTTGTCATAGAACACCTGATCATCGGCAAACTCCATTTCTACCTTCTCCACACATCGAACAAGTTTTTCATAACTTTTGAACTCACGAGAATCTAAATCCCTTCGATACATTGGATTTAACCCTGAGTAAAAACGGTTTATTTTACTATCAAGATCTCGTATGAAGTTTGGAGCATACCTTTCCAATCGAGTGAACGTTTCTTCATAAGTAGCCACTGAATCATCCTCCTGCCTCAATTCTAGGAACTGTTTTTCCATCCTAAGACGAACCACCTTAGGAAAATATTTCTCAAGAAACTTACCTTTTAATTCGTCATAGTGAAGATCCTCAATCTCATCATTATCCCTTATATTTTTCACCGTCGACCACCACTGATCAGCTTCACCTTCAAAACGGTAAACAGCAAGACTAACATTTTGATGTTCTGAACACCCCATGACATCAAAAATCTGCTCCAGTGCTTTAATCCACCCTTTAGCTTGCACATGGTCAGATGATCCTCTGAATGATGGGGTATGTTGCCTCATGAAATGTTCCACCACTGACATGTTCCACTGCGGTTGATTTGGCTGATCTCGTGCATGGATACCACCACCATTTATAGCCTGAGTCAACTGTGCCATCATTGCAACAAACTGTTCAGTTCCAATTCCGACCATCTCAGGTTGCTGATTTGGAAGGTTATCTTCCTCCTGATGTCGTCCCAACATAGCTGCTTTGTTTCCTCTGCGGAAAACCATTCTGAACACAGAAATATCTTAGGCGAAGCAACATGGTAATCCGTAAATGCTATATCATTTCAATCATATTATAATTTAACACTTTTCTAACTCCTAACGTTGTCTAAACCGACCTCTAATACCAACTATAAGGCCCCAGCCTTAAACCTTACTTAATATTGAATTAAATGAATAATTCACATTGAGGATCTTTTTAGGTTTAGAGTTTTAGAGAATTAGAACATAACTATTACATCTTAAAAGATTACAAAGTAGAAACTTATACTAAGTCTCCATAAAATAAAAACTCTTAAAAAGAAAGATGTCTAGATTCTATGTTTTAGATAGCATGAAATTCCCTTGATCCCATCCTTGACCTTATTCCACTTTAAGTCCTGTGAAAAACATTTCGAAAAACATGGGGTGAGCATAAAAAGCTCAGTAAGGGATACAAAAAAGAATGAAAACTGTTGGTTTTTCAAACATCAAGTAAACCTTGTATACTATATCAAAGTAATACCTTCACCTTCATGAAGTAGTAAAAAAAATCTTCACTGAATAAAGTATCATTACTTACCTTTTTGTAACCAAAGGATTACCATAAAACCCATATAAAGAACACATAGAATATATAAAGGTAACTTGGGACATAAACATACTTAAGTGGAATAACCATACGGTCGACTTCCACACATATCACTTAATGGAATAGCTATACGGCTGACATCCATACCCAATGCATTGGAGGTTATAACGTAACCACCCGTCCTGGTATTCACGACACCACCCGTCATATGGTTTATAACATAACCACCCGTTAAAATGTCCAAGTACCAATATAAAATCATAACATAAAACCAATATAAAGGAATGATAACATTTCCACATTTCAATCACAATATATGATAAATATATTGACATAATAGAATCCTTTTTCAAAACCAATTTCAATACCAAAATACATAAAATAGTATATGGTATTTATTTTATTCTAAAAACATTACGGCTTGTTGAGAAATCCAAAGACCAAATAATATTCGCGGCGGCGGAAAAGGTCGTTGTCACCGCGTACGTTAAAAAAACATTCCTTTTTGTTTTTTAGTAAAACGCTTCGTAGAAAAATATTCCTTTTGTATAAAAGTAAAAGTCAGAGGGGTTTGTACACCGTATAAAATAAAGTTGTGTATAAAACGAAATATGCCTCAATGAAAGGAGATTGAGACGAAGTCCCTTACCTCCGGTCTGACTTGACTCGATCGTTCATTAACGTCCTGAATAATAAACGTGAGTTAATTTATACTTTATTAAGAACCTTTTTAAAGTTCATTATTCCTTTTATATCAGTTATGAACATCATGTAATCATTTAAGTTAATAATGTTCATTTTGTCGGTATTTGGTTCTTAAGTCAAAAATAGACTTCTTACACTTACATGTTGTTAATTTGGTCAAAGGATCGTTATATCTAGAATGATATTAATTATTTGGATAACATATATATCATATATATTCATCATATACATGTATTTATAATATTACATAATCATTTAGAGGTAAGAAATGAAATGCACCGTTCATGGAGACGGTAAGCTGTACGTACGCATGAACGCTACTTTCATTTCTTTGTCATATTAATGGAATTAAAACTAAATGAGAGGTATGTATATTTTAATTCCAGAATTATATTCATCATTTACATATATCATTCATTACATATATCCATTATATACATGTACTTTTAATAGTACATTACATTTGGGGATAAGAAATGAAATGCACCGTTCATGGAGACGGTAAGCCGTACGTACGCATGAACACTACTTTCATTTCTATCTCATACTTTAATAGAATAAATAATAATGATATAGAGGTATATTATAATTCCAGTATAACATCATATATAATAACATTAAATCCATCCTTTAAGCGTCCCACATATGGCATTAACGAATCACATCACTTTGAAGGGGCGGTAGTCCGCACTTCCTTAAATGAAGATATCGTGTTTTCCCATAATGGAAACCATGAAGGTATGCCAAAAATGAAAAATACAGAAGCTTAAAGAAAACCTAAACATATTATAAATCATATATAAAAATAGTGACATCATAATGGCCACCTTTGAAGGTGTTAAATGAGTATTGAACAATCATCGTTTCGGGAGGCAGAATTTCGCCATCCACGGAAACCGTATGTTCTTTAACCATTTGATGTAGTTGTGTGAGATTGTAGCTCAAATAAATCTTATAAAAACATCCTAGTATATTGAAGATACTTGTGTTGTTACAAAATAAGTAAATAAAAAGAGTTTAGAGGGTTGGAGAAGAAAAATAAAACAAATGAACAAGAGAGAATGAATTACCTTTAAAAGTGTAACTCCTTTTTATTTGAGCCTAAAGGCTTCCATTGAAAGGATTCTTCCCAAAGGGGATACTATAGGATGGGGAGAGGGATGTGGAGAGAGTAAATGGGCAGGGTTTGGCCGAGCCAAAGGCTTGAGGAGTGTGTGTAATGAGGTAGAGGTGGGGGCCTTTTATAAGAGGAGAGGAGGGGCACATTTGGAAAGTAAAGAGATATTACTTTATTTGAAAATGTGTTTCGGTTTTAAAAGGTCCCACATTGATATAATTCGTGGATAATGTGATAAGGGATCGAAATCCACTCATCCAATTGGTTTTGGACATGTGTAGTTCATATATTTTACATTATCATTCCATGTTATTTAAATCGTCAAATAATGATGTCATCGCTGCATCATTATTATGTCATAAATTATTTAATTTATTTAATGTCTACAAAATTATAAAAAAAATACTATGATGTAGGGAATCGTTTTAGCTTTCTAATGATAATTTATAATCAAAATTTGGACTTGTATAACCCCACTCAAAAATTATTTTAGTAAAACAATTTATGTTAGTGTCATTTTCACTTTAACATTAAATAAAAATATATTAATGTCATTTTCCAACTAAAGTGGCTCCATGGGGTCCCCAAGTTGTCCCATGGCTTGTCTTGGTCGGCCATGAATCACCCAATTTGTGTAGGAGAAGTTTCATGGTGTTTTCAACTTTTTATAATATCATTTTTACATTAAACTACACTAATTACCTCTAATCGCGATTAAAAACTTAATAAGTTACTATTCACCAAAAAATTATTTTTATCTCATTGAACCAAATTTTACTTCTTAATGACAACCATGTATGTAGGATTTTTGAAAATCAAAACAGAATGATGGCAAAATTTCATTTAAATGGAAAATCAGTTTTTATAAGTACCACTTAGTGGTTTCACTATTCATCAAAAATTGAAGTTTTTCAGAAAAATCCCAAAAATTCACCCTAAGCTATATTTGATATTCCGAATTCAAAAATGAAGTCCGTTTTACAAAATTCAAAACATATTAGTCACATTATTTAATTTAATAATTAATTCCCACTGTCAGAGCAAATAGCGTGTTTTTATGAAACGATAAGTATCAAAAGATTGACACTAGTTTAAGTCCAATTTCAAAGTGAAATTGATTCCAACGACCACTATTGGATTTAATGGTAAAAATATTTTCTAATTTCACTTTAAAACCAATTCAAAAGATAATCTAATCATATAAATAAATTAGATTAAAAAGTGGTTTTGAATTAAAATACAACATTTTACAATATTCATAAAAAAATGAACTTTATCAGAAAAATACAAAAAATTACACAAAGTAAAATTTGATGTCCCGATTATTAATAAGAGTTTTATTTGGTCCAAAAGAATGTATAAGAGTGATCAAAACTATATTTAATGAAGGTTCACCATTAAAAGGTGATAAGTGAACCTTTAGTGCAAATTAGAGTATATATGCCTAAAATTGAACTCTTTCCGTATTTTAAGCCTTTATCTTTTATTGGGTAAATGTATAAACATTTAAAAACATATCTAATAATATTTTAGTTATTTCTATCCATTCCCTCCAGTACAACGGCTACTTGTTAACTAACATTTAAAATAAAATTATTTTATTACTAGTGTGCTACGTAAGTTTCAAAGAAACTCATCATTGTGTATCGGGTACGCTATCGAACATAGAAACCCCTTTAAAATAAAATTAATATTTAATTCGTAAATATTAATAAATATGAAAATTCTTTATTCTTTATTTTCCTGGGATGTTCCAATCTAGATTTTGTCTGAATGATTTGTTTCTACATGCTTTATTGAAGGTGATTTGGAAAATTGTGTGCAAAAAATGATTCAGGATATATAATTTAGAAAAAAGAAAAGTCATGAAGTGGGCAAAAGTTTCAAGTACTGATCAAAAGTTGATGATGCACGAAAGAGCCATACAAGAAAACGGTGATGTAAATTGTAGTTTTTTTTCATTTAAGGTACTTGCATGATGAATCGAGTTTTTAATATAGGGGTTGGTGTTGAAAATAAATAAAAGTTGACCCCCTCATATGAATAAGCTCATGACTTAGAGGAAATACTAGCTTTGTAGCGCACAAGAATTTTACGCACAAGGGGTTATGTAAAATAATTCGTTTTTCAAGAAAGCTAAGGTTGTTGTAGATAAAATTCGAGTTGCGCATAAGATTTAAGATTCATGCAAGAGGTGTTTTGTGAAAAAAGTGGAATCATTCATGAAAGGAAGTAAAGTTACGTGCAAGGCACAATAAGGATTACACAAATGATTTGGGGTTTCCCAGTGCATCGGTGCTAAGGTGGATTTCATTAGTGGATTAATGTGGGACATCAATAAATAAACTTCTAAAAACTATGAGTAGATCCCATCCAAGATAAGTGAGAATAGGACGTGGAAAATGGTAATCATTCCCACTAGTAGTGATCTAGAGGAAGAGACATAGGGATTGTCCATTGGGAATGAAGTGATAAGACCCTGTACATTATAAAGGCATCGATCATGTGAATATAAGTGATATATCCCAAACATTGTAATTGGAAGTTATATTTAGTTGATTTGGTACATCGACACATCACTGTAGTATGCTCCTTGGATGTAGCCTAGTGAGAGTGAACCACGTAAAAATATGTGTGCTTATGTGTTTGATTTCTTAAATTACATTAAAATCATAACCATAAGATAAAGAAGGAAAAAATAAGATCAACATTAACACTTATGTGAAAAAATATACCTTCTTAATAAAGATGTACGGATCCAATGGGGTAGGAATATATTTTAGAAATAACATCCATATTATGATTCACCCCCTCATGGTATCAAAGCCCACATTAGACCTTACAATTAGTATCATAGGACTGGTTTATTTTATCAAATTTATTTTCTCTTATCTTCGTGTTCCTTTGAAAATGGATGAACATAAACGAATAAGAAGAAGTAAGGTGGAACTTATCAGTGTAAAAGTTCCTATGAAAATTATGTTATTCAATTAAAGGAATCCAATGATATACTATATAAAGACATGGATGAATCAAATAATGAAACCATTAACTCATATGATGATGATGAAGGAATGACGTACAAACATAACATTAAATGTGATGTTGGTACTACTGATGTTAATGAAATTGAAAGATAAACAAACATGGAAGCCTTCCACAAAATAATGAAATTGGATCATAAATTGGATGAAAAAATTATATGTTAATATATCTACATCCAATCACTCTAAATTGAGGTCAACATGCTAAAAAACATAAATCAAAAGATAATTGATGTTGCTTCTGATCATAGTGAGAAGAATAACTCCCATGCTAATAAGTGTAAAACTTGTCTACAAAGAGAGAAAATATCAAAGCTGATTATAAGGGGATGTATTATAATTCAGATAAAATTTAGAAATTAATTGCCAGAAATGATGATCTTTCAACGTAACTGATTTTACTACATTAGAATAACCATAAGATACAACAAGGGAGAATAGTGAGGAGCTCAATGTCTGAATAAGAAAAACTCAAGATGTATCATCATCATAGGTGATAAATTTTTACATGAGGTGTGTTTTTAATGGGAATTTATTTATATGTTCTAATAATGGGAATTTGGTAATATATTAAACTAGAAAGAAATCAGGAAATAAAAAGGAACAAAAAAGGAGATATCTAACTCTAGTGGTGTATAATGATAAATCATACATAGGATGACAATGTGATATGTTGAAAAATAGGTTTTTAGTCTCAAGGAAATTACATATACCCAATGAAAGGAGTGTCATTCACCTCTTCTTTTACACTCACAATCATCATCATCATCTAAAATATAATAAAAGTAGTAAATAAAGAACGAAAAATAAAAACAACCCAATCCTCAAGGGTGAACGGAAAAGAAACATGTTTCTACGGGGGTCTAAAAAATGGAGACCTAGAGTATCACCTCTTAGAATGTTAACCCCCGGTGGTTTCAAGCTCTAGAAGTCATGAAAATATATGCACTCCATTCCATGAAAATCAAGAGATTCCAAGTAATCAGCAGCCCTGTTACCTTCCCGCCAAGTGTGAGACACTTTTGTATGGGGGGTGGGAAGAGAATGACACTTATGAATAAGATATTCGATCGACCAAGGAGTAGGTCCCAGGCCTTGAATAGCATTGTGGACCATCATATAGTCGGTTTCGGCTTCCAGGATATGATGGTTGCGCTACTTACACACAGAGAGTCCTATGAACATTGATTGTGCTTCTACCATGAGAGAGGTACCATGACCCAACTGGCCAGAGAATCCCAAAAAAACCGAACCGGAGTAGTCACAGACAATACCACCTCCTGTCATGACTCCATATATACATGATCCATCAATATTAAGTTTCATACCGCGAGACGGAGGGAACCACCTTACCCAGTTACCTAATGATGGATTAGAAGAGGCAGGTGTGCCATGAGAAATAAGCTTATTCCATTGCAGCGTAGGAGCCTCCCTACAAAACATGAGAGCCTTGATCTTGTCAATAATGAGGGAAATGGTTCTAGATATGATCTCTTGGTCGGATAACAACACCCCCTCAAAGTCGTTTTTGTTGTGCGATTTCCATAAACACCAATAGCCTGCCTGCAGTACAAGGTTTCGCGCTTTTCTTTCAGAACATGCCACGTCCAAGCTGTGAAACCAACATACCATGAAAGGATCCTCTCTCATATTTGGAATAGATACTGTCTTGAATTCACCGGAAAAAAACTACATGTGCCCACTCTCTTTCGAAGAATAGGTGCATCGAGGTCTCCTCCTGCTTCCTCCTAAAACAGACGTACCTGGAAGCCATTTTCACACCGCATCTTCTAACATTTTCATCAGTGGAGAGTGCTCTGTTTCGGACTCTCTAGACCAGAAAATTGAACTTTGAAGGGATGAGGTTGTCCTAGAGAGTCTCGTTTCAAGTATTGCCGGTGTGATGATAGGAAATTGTGCGCTGGTACTCTTTGGAGGAGAAATACCCTAAAGAAGATGGAGTGATCACACATTTATCGGGATCAGATAAAAGTTATATAAGATGAAACATATCATGTAGGTTTCTGTCCAGAATATAGTTAATGAAAGAAGGATAGCAGGAAGCCTCCCTAAAAGTGATTTTTGTAGCAAGGCATCTTAGGATGTCGATGATCGCGCCGCCCTAGTTGTCATTCCAAAAGGAGATGTCGCCGGCACAGATAATCCAACGAACCTGGGAAGAGATGGAGCTGATTCGTGAACCAACCACTTTCCTGAGGCTAGTTGATTGAATTGCAAAAGATATTTCATCCTTAATATAGCATGAATGCATGAAAGTTACCCACAATGAGCACTTCTCCAACACTTCCCAAGCGAGTTTCGCATGCATACATACAATGGTATCCTGTAGACTACGGACGTTAATCCCCCCCATCACTGCTAGGCCTCGCCATCTTGTCCCAAGAGACCCAGTGACTTTTTCTTTTGAATTGGGGATCCCATATAAATCCTGCAAGAATTTTATCCACACTCCAGATGACTCCCTTAAGATCTTTGATGGCAGAAAGGACATGCACTGGGGTGGAAAGAAGAAAGTTATTAACCAGCATGATCCTCCCCCCGAAAAAGAGATACCTATTTTTCCAGTTAATGATTTTCTCAGTGACTCTGCAAATGAGGGGATCAAAATCATGGATACACAGGCATTTTGAAGTTAGAGGGGCTCCCAAGTATTTCATAGGAAACTCATCCTTTTGTATTCCCATAGAGTTTCATATAGAGAGGACCCGAGCATCCGAGAATCTATTCAAGATGAAGAAGGAAATCTTGTTCAGGTTGATGACTTGCCCACTCCACATGATATACGCCTCCAGTACCCTGTTAGAAGCCCTTACCGAATATTTTGAAGCATTAAGGAAAACCATCGAGTCATCCAAAAACATGATATGTCAGACCAGAGGAAGATGCATTCTTCTACAAAATGGTATAATACCCCCGCATTAGATGTTCTACTGAATGAGGCGGCTAAAAATGTTCTTGGGTGATGATAAAAATTGTCCGCGAGATGGGGTATCCCTGTCGAAGGCCACGAGACGTTTTGAAGAAGACGAAGTATTTTCCTATGAATATAAGTGACATCCATGTTGAACTGAAGCAACAAAAAACTAGATCGATGTTCCACGTGGACAGACCCATACCAACCAGTACTTTGTCGATGAGGCCCATTCGACTCGGCCATAGGCCTTACTCATGTCTAACTTTATGACCATGTTGGATCCCCTAGTGTTCCAATTAATATCTCTGATCATTTCATGGGAATGGGCTATAGCACCCTAAATAGAACGACCCCTAACGAAACCATGTTGCTCGGGTGAGATGTAGATAGGAAGATGAATGGGAAGGAGGGTGTTGAGGATAATGGAGAGGATTTTATAAGGAATATTGCACATGTTGGTCGGTCGAAAGTGATCAATGGAAGAGGGGGCTTTATATTAAGCATGAGCACTACAGAAGTAGCGTGGGTCACTCGAGGAAACGATCCTCCAAGAAAGAAATCCTGAATCACCTCAATGAGATCACTTTTCACTGTCTCCCACGATGTTCTGTAAAATGCTCCAGAGAACCCCTCAAGCCCAGCCGCGCTATCAGGGTCAAGCTTTTGCATGGCCTCACGAATTTCTGCCTCGTGTGGAATTACACTCAAGAGTGCATTGTCCTGATCAGTAAAGGCAGACTACCCAATAACAAAGAATCCGAAAACGTCTTTAGGGTATCCAAGAGAAGGATGGTCATGAGGTCCAGCAAAGAGGTTACAAAAATGGGAACATGCAAGCTCCCGAATCGTATTTCTATCTTCAGAAAAGGATCCATCTTCAAGTTCGACACTCGGGAAAACCCACATTTTCTTCTCTTTGATACATGCATGGAATTACGAAGAGTTATTATCACCCTCCTTAAGAAATTTGATGCATGCGTCCGCTCTCGCTTGAAATTCATGTCTGAGAAGCATATCCCTGAACTCCACTTTTCTATTGGAAATCTCCACAAATATCCATTCGTTCCAATCCAATTCGAGTTGTCATTCAAGTAGATCAACGTCATGCATGGCCAGGTCCACATCATTTTCAAAAAGGTAATTGTCCCTCAACCATATCATAAGCTTTTGTTTGAGATGACGGAGTTAGCTGTGTAATGCTGTCCAAGTGTGTCCAGGAGCTGGTTCATTCCAAGAGTCTCACACCACCTCATTGTATCCGAGGAGGTTCACCCAGTGAGGCTAGAAACAAAAACGAGCAGGACTGTCTTGCCCATTAGAGAGTAAAAGGAGAAGAGAGTGATCAGAGATCCCCCTTGCCAAATGTGTTACCTGGGAGTTAGGATAGATAGATAATGCATGCATGTTGGCCAAGATGCGGTTCAGACGACTCCACGATCGACGGTTTCACTATTGATTATTGCACCATGTGAACCAATCACCTGCAAACCCAAGGTTCAAAATCCCTCGACTTGCTATGAACTGGGAAAAGGATCGGCTTGATTTCCTGTTAAACGGCCCTCGCCCCTTCCTCTCCTCTGGATCATCAACCACATTGAAATCCCCCATGACAAACCAAGGGTGATTCCCAGGATCAAAACAGTTAAGATACAGCCACAGAACTTCCCTTTTATGAGGGTCAGAGATTTCATAAATGAATGAAAAGAAAAAGGAGTGTGTTCCCTATGACACCGCCACTATGATGAACAGATCCCCAGCCCGGGAGAGAACAACAGAGGTGCTCCAGTTCCAGAAGATCCATATGTTCTTGTTATCCGTCTCAGCATGCATGTACCCATGCAACATAATCTTCATTCTGAAATTAGAGATTTTACGTGATATTTGTTTGTGCTCAAGATGGGAAACAAGTGAGATTCTATATTTGGAGACCTCTGAGGGTACAAAGTCGGACTTAATACGAGCTCCAGTTCCCCAGAAATTCCCGATGAGCAACGAAGTCATTGAGAAAAGAGGATTCTGGGACTGTCCCTATAACGACCCACACTTTACATACATTGTTAATACTTCAAAATTGAATCACACTTATTACAACATATGACAAAACCACAAAGGACCGTATAGGTATAGTGTCTTTAGAAACTGGGAAACATAAACAACTGGTTCATAAATCTTCTACAGTGTCTCCCATTTATTTCATCATATCTAGGGTCCCTTTTAGCATATTCTACTTAATATCCATCTTCCTGGCCTGGGGAAAAGAAAACATAAAAGGGTGAGCTCAAATGCTCAGCAAGGGTAAATAAAGGAAATAAAAATCATATCATATCTTTTTGAAAATTAAAACCTGCAAAAGAGATCATAATATCTTAACATGGAATAAATCATAGAAGTGAAAATGAGATCCCCATAATCATAACATAAAACTTGAATCTTTGTGGCATGCACACATAATCATGGAAAATCATTTCTTGTTAGTCATGACTCATTGCCAAGACTATCTTAGTGGACAAAGTCCCTTTCTGAACCGAGTTCACTCCTCGTTTCAGTCCTGTATCACTGAACCGAAATAACCTTCCGTTCCAGCCATGTATATCTCATGAGATATAAAATCATTACCCAATGCATTGGAGGGAGATATAGGTCCCACCCATCTTATAATGAATCCTTTCTTATGTGTGCCACATAATCATAAAACATACATCATCGCATAACACATATAACAAAAATGGGATTCTTGAAACATCATGACATCATAAATCAATTCATATATGATAAAGGAATTCATAAACATAATTCCATCACAACATAGTCAAACCAATGTAAAAATATGGATAGAAGCAGAACCCTTTATTATCTTAGATGGAAAATAATTTTGATAAAACACTTGAATTGAATTCTTGAGGAAAATATCCTTTCTTCTTCAAAAACATTTTTCCTTTCATAACATGTCATAAAACTTTAAAATAAAAGAAGTTGATTAAAAATAAACTTGAAAACTTGTAAAGGAAGCTTCTTTGAAGTATTGTTTTAAAAATCCATTCATGCCATATAAGTTAAAAAAAACATTCTTCGTACTTTTGTCGGAATAGTCAAAAAGTACCTCGTACGGAAAAACGACAAAAGATTCCTTTCATATTCTTTACTAAAAACTCACCTAAGGGTAAAATTGGATTTAAACTATTTCAAGTGGATGGAAACAATATTAAATATTGAGGGAACATGGATGTGGATGATAAAATACACCCCAGTAAATACTTACGAATAAACAATCTCGGATAAAAATGAGATTGTGATATTTCCCTTACCTTAGGTCCGATTTTCTTTGTTCGTGTCCGAAGCTCCTGTATAATGGTTTAAATAATGTTATTGACTTATTCCAGAATCATACATATTGATATGAGATCATATATGATCATATTATTAGCTTCTTGTTAGTAATATTTCATTGTTACTTGTTACTCGGGTCTTTATAACTTTTTGTTCTTATGCGTGTTTTGTCGAATGAATTCTTATTCTTATCTTTAGGTTATAGATAATTCATTTCCAGAATGGTATTAGTGTAGTATATACTATATTCATTCATTCAATTCATTTATAAAATCATTATGAAATGAAGATCATGTAGAACGAGTCGCATCACATCGTGGAGACGGTATTCCGTACGTACGCACGAGTGATGATATCGTTCCTATGATCGTGGAATTGTATTAGAGTATATATATATTATTTCAGTATCAATATTACTTCATAATAATCATATGTAGTTACTCATTACACCATTATACCCATCCTTGTAAGGTGATGGTGGAAAATAGATTACACCACGGCGTGGAGACGGTATTCCGTACGTACGCACGCGTGGTGATTTCATTTTTCCGTAGGATGGATAGAAGGTGAATTAGGGTTGTTTCATATTTATAATAACATATAAGTATGTAAGTAATACTTATGTTATTACTTTATCATGAAACAACTAAAGAATAAGAAGTTGAAGAAGAAAGAAATTGAAAAGATCGGTAATGGATATTACCTCTTCTTTGGAACGCTTCTTTGAATCCTCCACTTATGGAACTAAGATTGGTCTTTGGAGAAGACCAGGACCTCTAGGATTATTCTAGGGAAGTGGAGAAGGGAAAATGGCAGGGTTTGGCCGAGCTTGAGTGCTCAAATTGGTGTGAGGAGGAGGGGGAGGAGGTGCCCTTTTATAAGGGAGGAGAGGGGCACCTTAGGAATATCTCAAAATATTATTTTATATTAAAGTCAAAATCGGTTTATAATGGTTCCAAAGGGTCTTATTTCGAAGCTAAAGTGGGGATGGGTCGAAATCCTATCAACCAATAGGATTTAGACAAGTTTAGGGTATTATTTTAACCTTATCAATTAGATTTAACTCTAAGTTAATTAATTTAACTTTTACCGCGTCTTTTTGTTTTCTTTCACTATATGGTTAATACACTTACTATAACATTCCAAACGAACCCCATATTGTTTATTATTAATATATATATCCTTATCTAAGTCATTTGGCCGAACCTTAGATTTTTAGGAATAAAATAACAATTAATAATATAATATTTGATTTAAAAACTATTTTGTGTCAATTTTGACACTATTTGATATATGATTTTTGTGAAAGTCATAACAGAATTATATGTTCGAACCAAGTTGATTAAATCAATACTAATATATCATAGTAACCTAGAAAATTAGTGGAATTCATAAAAAGTCTCAAATTACATTTATTTTGGTATTTATATTATCAATTTTGTCAATATTTCATTAATAAGATAATTACTGCATCATCTTTGTGTCATAAATAAATTAAATTATTTGATGTCGAAAAATTACAAATAAAATACCATCATGTAGGAAATCGTTTTCGCTTTCTAATGAATATTTACAATCGAATTTATCTTATGTATAACCCTATATTAAAAATTATTTACTTATTAAACTTTGATTTTAACTATTTTAACCCTTCTTTAAATAAATTAATAATAAATGTCCTAATCTAATCCAAGTGGGCCTAAATGGTCATATTTTATTCCTAAGTTTGTTTTTGGTCGAATTACACTTGTCCAATAGAATTAGGACATGTGTTAGGGTAATATTAATATCATATTTACCCTTAGTTACCCTATTTACTATTAACCGCGGTAAAAATAGTAAAAAGTTACTATTCAACAAAAAATTATTTTCATCTCATTGAACCACATTTTAGTCCTTGATATTAACCGTGTCTCTCGGATTTTTGAAATTCCATTCACAGAAGCGGTAAAATTAAGTTTTATGCAAAATTCGGTTTTTAACCTACCACTTAGTGGTTTCACTATTCATCAAAAATTGAAAGTTTTCAGAAAAATACCAAAATTTCACCCTAGGATAATTTCGATATTCTGAGTCCAAAAATGAAGTCCATTTTGAAAAATAAAATTTATAAAATTTCAAAAAGTGGTTATTACTATTCATAACGGCTAGTTTTAATAGCATATTGTTGTTTAGTGAAACTCGGTATTACGTACGACGCAAGCTATCGAGGAAGGTCGCGATTGCGTGTAAAGCAAGCCAAGCAAGTGTTGTGTAGAAAAAGATTCCTTTGATGATTTATATAACATAAAAGTCTCGGTTGTTACATTCTACCCCCCTTAAAAAGAATTTCGCCCTCGAAATTCGTCACTTTGCAACAAACAAATGAGGATACTTCTCCCTCATCATATCCTCAAGCTCCCATGTAGCTTCTTCAAGTTGGTGGTTTCTCCATAAAACTTTCACCAAGCGAGTGGTCTTGTTTCGTAGGACTTTTTCGCTACGATCCAGAATCTCTATCGGCTGTTCTTCATAAGAAAGATCTTGCTCCAGCGGTACAACTTCTGAGCTGAGTACATGTGAAGGATCTGGTATGTACTTTCTCAGGAGAAATACATGGAACACATCATGAACTTGAGAGAGATTCGGTGGAAGCGCCAATCGGTAAGCTACCTTCCCAACACGATCCAGTATTTCAAAAGGACCGATATATCTAGGGCTCAACTTCCCCTTCTTTCCAAATTTCATAACCCTCTTCCAGGGAGATATTCGTAAGAACACTTTATCACCCACTTCAAACTCTAGGTCTTTTCTTCGGTTGTCGGCATAACTTTTCTGTCGACTCTGAGCAGCTCTTATGTGTTGTTGAATAGATCTGACCTTTTCTGCCATTTCATCCACGAGATCAGGTCCTAATAGCTTTCTTTCCCCAACTTCATCCCAGCAAGTTGGAGTCCTGCATTTCTTTCCATAGAGAGCTTCATAAGGAGCCATCTGAATACTGGAGTGAAAGCTATTATTATAAGAAAATTCCACCAAAGGTAGGTGTTGATCCCAACCTCCTTTGAAATCCATAGAGCAAGCTCTCAACATATCATCTAGGGTTTGAATTGTTCTCTCAGACTGACCGTCTGTCTGGGGATGATAAGCAGTGCTGAAACTCAACTCTGTATCCAGAGTATGCTGAAGACTTCGCCAGAACTTCGAGGTAAATCTCGGATCTCGATCAGATATAATAGAAAGTGGTACTCCATGCAATCTTGCCACTTCCTTTACATATATCCTGGCAAGCTGATCTAGAGAGAAATCCTCTCTAATATCAATGAAGTGTGCAGACTTTGTAAGACGATCAACTATGACCCAGATAGAATTATTGCCTTTGGATGTTTTAGGAAGTCCTGTGACAAAGTCCATAGTGATGTTTTCCCATTTCCATTCGGGTATGGGTAATGGTTGTAACATCCCCTTAAACTTCTGTCTCTCAGCTTTAACTTGTTGACAAACCAAGCATCGAGAGACATATTCAGCAACATCTCTTTTCATGCCATCCCACCAGAAGTACTCTTTCAGGTCCCTATACATCTTCGTGCTTCCAGGATGAATAGAGAATGAAGAACTATGAGCCTCATCCAGCAGCTCTTTCTTTAATTCGGGGATGGGAGGAACACAAACCCGATTCCTGAACTTTATTATCCCATCACAATCAAGGTTGAATTCAGGAACATTTCTCACCTTCTTTTGTAACTCGACATCTTCTTTCTGTGCCTCTTTAATCTTCACATGTATAGATGGTTGAACATTCATTTGAGAAAGATAAGATTTTTCCCCTTCCATTATAATTCCAAGATCCATCCTTTTTAAATCCATAAATATTGGATCTTTTGTGATCCTCATCATGGATAAACTAGCATGGTCTTGTCGACTTAATGCATCTGCCACCTTGTTTGCTTTCCCAGGGTGATAATGGATTGAGCAGTCATAATCCTTAATCAGCTCCAACCATCTTCTTTGGCGCATATTCAGCTCCTTTTGTGTGAAAATATACTTTAAACTTTTATGATCAGTATAAATATCACACCTTTCACCATAAAGGTAAAGCCTCCAAATCTTTAATGCAAAGATTACCGCAGCCAACTCCAAATCATGTGTTGGGTAATTTTGCTCATGGATTTTCAACTGTCGTGAGGCATAAGCTATCACCATATCATTTTTCATAAGAACACACCCCAATCCCTTCTTGGATGCATCACTATAGATCACAAACCTTTCTCCACTACAAGGCAGTGTGAGCACAGGTGCACTGGATAACCTTCTTTTCAACTCCTTGAAATTCTCTTCACATTCCTCTGTCCAGACAAACTTAACTCCTTTCCGAGTCAACTTGGTGAGTGGATTAGATAATCGTGAAAAATCTTTTACAAAACGTCGATAATAACCAGCCAAACCAAGAAAACATCGGATCTCAATTACTGTTGTTGGTCTCGACCATCTTTCGATAACCTCTGTTATTGCTGGATCCACAGATATCCCCTCTTTTGAGATTATATGACCCAAAAATGCAACTTTTTTATGCCAAAATTCACACTTGGTAAATTTGGCATAAAGCTTCTCTTTTCTCAGGGTCTTCAATATAATTCTCAAGTGATCTTCATGCTCTTCCTTGCTCTTTGAATAGACAAGAATATCGTCTATAAAGACTACCACAAATTGATCAATATAGTCTCTAAAGACTCTATTCATTAGATCCATGAAGATAGCAGGGGCATTAGTAAGACCAAATGGCATCACTATAAATTCATAGTGTCCATACCTTGTACGGAAAGCCGTCTTTGGTATATCCTCCCTTTTGACCCTTAATTGATGATACCCTGAACGAATATCAATCTTGGAAAAGTATTGAGCTCCGCGTAGTTGGTCAAATAAGTCATCAATGCGTGGGAGAGGATATTTGTTCTTGATAGTGATCTTGTTAAGTTCTCAATAATCAATGCAGAGTCTCATTGATCCATCTTTCTTCTTAACAAATAGAACAGGTGCTCCCCAAGGTGACGCACTAGGGCGTATGAATCCCTTATCAAGATTCTCTTGGAGTTGCTTCTTCAATTCCTGCAACTCAATTGGGGCCATTCTATAAGGTGTCTTTGAAATAGGCAAAGCACCCGGTACGAGTTCTATTGAAAACTCAACTTCACGATTTGGTGGAAGACCCGGTAATTCCTCCGGAAAGACATCATCAAACTCCCGTACAATGGGCATATTCTTAATCGTGAGTTTCTCACCAACTATTTGAGATAAATAACCTTCATTTAGTGGAATCAATACCCATAAGATGGAAGAAATTTCCACTGGAAGGTTATGTTCATCCTTGCATTGATAGACGATCGTAGGTTGATCTGGAATATGAAATGTGACTTCCCTTCTTTGGAAATTGATATGAGCTCCATGTAGAGAAAGCCAATCCATGCCAAGAATCACATCAAATTCCACTAAAGGAAGGATCACAAGATTTGCAGGAAGCACTTTCCCACAAAATTCGATCGGAGAAGAATTATAATCTTCTGATGCGATTGATGCGCCATTAGGTGTTGTCACAGCTAACTCAACATCTAATTGTTGAGGTAATACGGTGATACCCTTAGAAAATTTTTCAGAAATAATAGAGTGGGTGGATCCAGAATCAAATAAAACATTTTCTACTTTAGAGTGGATGGTAAGTGTACCTTTCACCACATCGTTATCGTACTCAACATCGCTGATAGAAATTGCATGTGACTTTCGTTTTTCTTTAGCCTTAAGAGTTTGTTGACGTCGACCATCATCATCAACCCTTGGATTTGGGCATTGATTGGCATAATGCCCCATCTCCTTGCACTTGAAACATTGAAGTGTAGCAGGTTCATTCTGTGTATCCCTTCCTTTGTTTGCATCATTAGACATCTTCTTCCCATTATCACGGCATTCAAATGCCCGATGACCTTCCTTTCCACATTTAAAACATTTACTTGTCCCTTTAAGACAACTCCCTCCATGTTTCTTTCCACACTTTGAGCATAAGGGAAAGTTCATCTTCTTTTCCGTGTGCTCTTTAGATTTTTCTTTGAATTCCATCTTCCTCTTCTTATCAAACCCATGTGACTGATGGGTTACTCCAATCTCCATCTCGACTTTGAGAGCACATCGAACGATTTCCTCGTAGCTATTGAAGTCCCTTATGGCTAACTCCCTTCGAAGAATTGGTTTTAAGCCACTAAAGAATCGATCGATCTTACTCTCAGGTTGGATAATAATACCAGAAGCGTACCTTGCAAGTCTGGTAAAATTTTCTTCATAGGTACCAACAGATTCATCATCTCTTTGCTTCAGTTCAAGGAACTCTTTCTCCATCTTTGTTCGGAGAATACGAGGGAAGTACTTATTGAAAAATAAGTTCTTGAACTCGTCCCATTCCATAGACTCAATTTCATCCCTTTGCCTTGTATTCTTAACAAGATTCCACCATTGATCAGCATCTCCTTCCAAACGATACACTGCTAGGATGACTTTATCATGCTCAGAACATTGAAGAACTGAAAATATCTTTTCAGTAGTACTAATCCATTGTTCAGCAACTAATGGATCAGTAGACCCGCTGAAAGATGGTGGACGCTGCCTCATGAAGGATTAAACAGAATGTTGCTCCCTCCTTTGTTCGTTTGGAAATCCTGCATGATTCATAGCTTGAGAAAGTTGTGTGAGCATGGCTACAAGATTTTGCATTCCAGCTCCCATATCGTTTGGTTGCTCAGGGGGACAATCATTGCATTGCCCATCGCATTACGCATTAACACGGTTCCTTCGGGTTCCAGCCATTGACTAAAACCAAGAAGAATAGTGTGAGCAACACTAATTATAATAGGAAACCACATAATTCAAGAATAAAATTTTCATGCTTATGGTCTTATCCTAGGTTATTCATGGCCATTTCTAAGATTGTGTTCTATGCTTAGACTTATCCTTAGGGTTCTTACTAAGGCTTTCACATCCTAGTTTCCAAAGGTTGACTATACCTTTCCTCTGATACCAACTATAACGACCCACACATTACATACATTGTTAATACTTCAAAATTGAATCACACTTATTACAACATATGACAAAACCACAAAGGACCGTATAGGTATAGTGTCTTTAGAAACTGGAAAACATAAACAACTGGTTCATAAATATTCTACAGTGTCTCCCATTTATTTCATCATATCTAGGGTCCCTTTTAGCATATTCTACTTAATATCCATCTTCCTGGCCTGGGGAAAAGAAAACATAAAAGGGTGAGCTCAAATGCTCAGCAAGGGCAAATAAAGGAAATAAAAATCATATCATATCTTTTTGAAAATTAAAACCTGCAAAAGAGATCATAATATTTTAACATGGAATAAATCATAGAAGTGAAAATGAGATCCCCATAATCATAACATAAAACTTGAATCTTTGTGGCATGCACACATAATCATGGAAAATCATTTCTTGTTAGTCATGACTCATTGCCAAGACTATCTTAGTGGACAAAGTCCCTTTCTGAACCGAGTTCACTCCTCGTTTCAGTCCTGTATCACTGAACCGAAATAACCTTCCATTCCAGACATGTCTATCTCATGAGATATATAATCATTACCCAATGCATTGGATGGAGATATAGGTCCCACCCATCTTATAATGAATCCTTTCTTATGTGTGCCACATAATCATAAAACATACATCATCGCATAACACATATAACAAAAATGGGATTCTTGAAACATCATGACATCATAAATCAATTCATATTTGATAAAGGAATTCATAAACATAATTCCATAACAACATAGTCAAACCAATGTAAAAATATGGATAGAAACAGAACCCTTTATTATCTTAGATGGAAAATAATTTTGATAAAACACTTGAATTGAATTCTTGAGGAAAATATCCTTTCTTCTTCAAAAACATTTTTCCTTTCATAACATGTCATACAACTTTAAAATAAAAGAAGTTTATTAAAAATAAACTTGAAAACTTTTAAAGGAAGCTTCTTTGAAGTAATGTTTTAAAAATCCATTCATGTCGTATAAGTTAAAAAAAACATTCTTCGTACTTTTGTCGGAAAAGTCAAAAAGTACCTCGTACGGAAAAACGACAAAAGATTCCTTTCATATTCTTTACTAAAAACTCACCTAAGGGTAAAATTGGATTTAAACTATTTCAAGTGGATGGAATCAATATTACATATTGAGGGAACATGGATGTGGATGATAAAATACACCCCAGTAAATACTTACGAATAAACAATCTCGGATAAAAATGAGATTGTGATATTTCCCTTACCTTAGGTCCGATTTGCTTTGTTCGTGTCCGAAGCTCCTGTATAATGGTTTAAATAATGTTATTGACTTATTCCAGAATCATACATATTGATATGAGATCATATATGGTCATATTATTAGCTTCATGTTAGTAATATTTCATTGTTACTTGTTACTCGGTTCTTTATAACTTTTTGTTTTTATGCGTGTTTTGTCGAATAAATTCTTATTCTTATCTTTAGGTTATAGATAATTCATTTCCAGAATTGTATTAGTGTAGTATATACCATATTAATTCATTCAATTCATTTATAAAATCATTATGAAATGAAGATTATGTAGAACGAGTCGCATCACATCGTGGAGACGGTATTCCGTACGTACGCACGAGTGATGATATCATTCCTATGATCGTGGAATTGTATTAGAGTATATATATATTATTTCAGTATCAATATTACTTAATAATAATCATATGTAGTTACTCATTACACCATTATAACCATCCTTGTAAGGTGATGGTGGAAAATAGATTACACCACGGCGTGGAGACGGTATTCCGTACGTACGCACGCGTGGTGATTTCATTTTTCCGTAGGATGGATAGAAGGTGAATTAGGGTTGTTTCATATTTATAATAACATATCAGTATGTAAGTAATACTGATGTTATTACTTTATCATGAAACAACTAAAGAAGAAGAAGTTGAAGAAGAAAGAAATTGAAAAGATCGGTAATGGATATTACCTCTTCTTTGGAACGCTTCTTTGAATCCTCCACTTATGGAACTAAGATTGGTCTTTGGAGAAGACCAGGACCTCTAGGATTATTATAGGGAATTGGAGAAGGGAAAATGGCAGGGGTTGGCCGATCTTGAGTGCTCAAATTGGTGTGAGGAGGAGGGGGAGGAGGTGCCCTTTTATAAGGGAGGAGAGGGGCACCTTAGAAATATCTCAAAATATTATTTTATATTAAAGTCAAAATCGGTTTATAATGGTTCCAAAGGGTCTTATTTCGAAGCTAAAGTGGGGATGGGTCGAAATCCTATCAACCAGTAGGATTTAGACAAGTTTAGGATATTATTGTAACCTTATCAATTAGATTTAACTCTAAGTTAATTAATTTAACTTTTACCGTGTCTTTTTGTTTTCTTTCACTATATGGTTAATACACTTACTATAACATGCCAAAAGAACCCCAAATTGTTTATTATTAATATATATATCTTTATCTAAGTCATTTGGCCGAACCTTAGATTTTTAGGAATAAAATAACAATTAATAATATAATATTTGATTTAAAAACTATTTTGTGTCAATTATGACACTATTTGATATATGATTTTTGTGAAAGTCATAACAGAATTATATGTTCGAACCAAGTTGATTAAATCAATACTAATATATCATAGTAACCTATAAAATTAGTGGAATTCATAAAAAGTCTCAAATTACATTTTTTTTGGTATTTATATTATCAATTTTGTCAATATTTCATTAATAAGATAATTACTGCATCATCTTTGTGTCATAAATAAATTAAATCATTTGATGTCGAAAAATTACAAATAAAATACCATCATGTAGGAAATCGTTTTAGCTTTCTAATGAATATTTACAATCGAATTTATCTTATGTATAACCCTATATTAAAAATGATTTACTTATTAAACTTTGATTTTAACTATTTTAACCCTTCTTTAAATAAATTAATAATAAATGTCCTAATCTAATCCAAGTGGGCCTAAATGGTCATATTTTATTCCTAAGTTTGTTTTTGGTCGAATTACACTTGTCCAATAGAATTAGGACATGTGTTAGGGTAATATTAATATCATATTTACCCTTAGTTACCCTATTTACTATTAACCGCGGTAAAAATAGTAAAAAGTTACTATTCACCAAAAAATTATTTTCATCTCATTGAACCACATTTTAGTCCTTGATATTAACCGTGTCTCTCGGATTTTTGAAATTCCATTCACAGAAGCGGTAAAATTAAGGTTTATGCAAAATTCAGTTTTTAACCTACCACTTAGTGGTTTCACTATTCATCAAAAATTGAAAGTTTTCAGAAAAATACCAAAATTTCACCCTAGGATAATTTCGATATTCTGAGTCCAAAAATGAAGTCCATTTTGAAAAATAAAATTTATAAAATTTCAAAAAGTGGTTATTACCATTCATAACGGCTAGTTTTAATAGCATATTGTTGTTTAGTGAAACTCGGTATTGCGTACGACGCAAGCTATCGAGGAAGGTCACGATTGCGTGTAAAGCAAGCCAAGCAAGTGTTGTGTAGAAAAAGATTCCTTTGATGATTTATATAACATAAAAGTCTCGGGTGTTACAGTCCCCAGAGTACATGGCCTTGTCAAAGTGGGAGGGTACTCTTCTCTGAAGCTTCCTGTATTGAGATCGAGTACAAATGCCAGGTTTGTTAGAATTGGTCACACTAGAAGGGCTATCACCAGCATATGGCAACGAGTGTGATATGTTCATTCTTACTGGGAGAGATTGACTCAGCCTCACCTGCCTATTCTCCGACCATGAGTTAGCTTCCTTTAGAGGACCTGTGGAATTGTTTGAGTCCAAGGAAGATGGAGAATCCTCAAAGGATAATCCCAAAGGAACTATTTCCAGGGACCGTACATCCCATCCAAAGGTACTCTGGGATGGAATTTGATCCAATGGGAAGAGGGGAAGAGGAGATGTCAAGCCTGAGGAAAGAGTAAAGGAGGATAAGATGGTACTAACCGGTTGAGATATACCTCTCGGAACAAAATCCACCATGCCTCTGCAATTTCCACTGACTGAATTCATCATATCCTCACAATTGGCAACAAAAGACGCAAAAGCCGGAAGACACTCCAAACCGGCCTCTGTAACTAATGACACTTCCACAGAACTGCTAGGAAGGGTCGAGGAGGGGAGAGAGCCCCCCACACCTGAGGGTCTGTGCAAAGCTAGAATGCTGCGACCACCCTTACTAAGATGACGACATACATGCACGGAATGACCCTAGATGCTGTAGTGGGAGCAGAAACTTGGGAAAGCGGGATAAGAAAGAACTTGGGACCAGCAGGGCGTGTATATCACCCGAAGATCAAGGTACTCTGGAATAGGGAGGGAGTGATCCAGTTCAACACAGAAACGGGCCACGGCCACCTCCGCCCATTATCTGGTATGAATATCGGAGAACAGGAAACCACCGAGAGAATCTCCAATGGCCTTGAGAAGGCCTTCATTTTAGAACGGAAGAGGGATACACAGAAGTCTAACCCACACCGCAGCGATGGGAGATTCACGCCCCCGATGAGCGTCGAAAGGCCATCTGGAAATATTGAAGCTTGAACGATCCAATGAGAGGAGAGATACACCACACCTAAAGAAAGTCCTCATGCGAAGCTAGGACAATACAGAAAGAATGATGATGGAGCATAGAGACCTGAGCCGGAAGACGAAGACCCCAGGTGTTCACAAAGTGATGAAACACCGCCATAGAGTGCTTCGATGCGCCAAACCGGGCAATCAGGGTAAATCACGGGTGATATGAGGCCTCATCAAACGTCGTAGCAGGAACGTCAAGACTGATCCAAGATCTAACTCGCGTTGAGCGAGGATTGGAAAATAATACTGATGGGAAAATGGGGAGGGTGCCAGAAGTGCTGCGGAGAGCATCCCGGAAAGAGGGACGGGCACCTGGAGCACCAGGAGGCAACGCATCCCCCGAAATAGAGGGCGAGGGAGAGGGACCATAGGTGAATCCATGGAGAACAGCAGTCGACACTGGTAAGGCGGGCACCGGACAGACCGAAGACACTGTAACGGTCGGGAGATTTGAAAAAACAGGAGGCGCGTGCGGCTCATTCTCCATTCGACCAAGCCATATGAGGGTACACTCACAATCAATATCTTGGAAAAAATGTAAAAAAACTATGATGAAAAGGATAAGGGAAACTATAGGTGTGATTATAAAGAATGTATGTTCAGTGAAGGAACTTGTACCATCATGAAACAATGTGAAGACTCAGTGCAATGGTAAATGAAATATTGATACAGAATGCACAGAAATAATCACATGTCATGACACATAGTGAGAAGTAAAATTAGAATAAGGAGCCCTCTAATGGAGGAAGATGATAGAGAATCAGATTACTGCATATATTCCCACTCAGAGAATGAATCAAGAGAAATGTAATTTTGGACGAATATCAAATTATGAAATTTTCACGAGTGGTTTTAAACCCCAATTTGTGAATATGGGAAATCTTATAGAAGATATATCCCAGGGGATGACTTAACATGTGGGTAAAGAATACTTTGACATATGGCTGGAAGAGTTAATGTTGTCTAGGTATCTAGAAAAAGAACCAAAATAGTACAATTCCCTACTAGAAAATGTCAAATGTTTGATCAATAATGATAAAACACAATCCTCTTCTTGAGGATTCCAGATCATCCCCTCTCAATATGTGTTTAAAAGATACTAACATATGTTCAAGTGTTTCGGGGATTTGAGGATATAAAATCTATGGGGAATTCACATCAAACGATTCAATTCGGTGAAATGATGTGCTACAGAATGTAAACTGATTCAAATCATTTAGTAGAGTTTGTAAATAAAAAATTAAATTGAGTGTAATGGATAGTGATGGTGTTGTTTATCTTTATCTATTATTTCCTACAATATGTTATACATTAATAGGCCTAGTGGTCTTCTTGAAGGATCATTTATATGTGTCATATGAAAATAAATGATGTAGGATAATAAGAATTTTTGTGCGTTTAAATAGTGGACATTATAATTGGAAGAGTTACTTTTATGAACAAACCATGGTCGGCCCTGATCCGATTACCTGAGATGGACAACGAAATGGTCCGAAAGGTGTTCTTGATCCCTACAGGCTATAAACTATTACTGGGAAACAAAAAAGGTAGTTTATAATGATTTATACTAGAAAAAATAGATTCATAATTGAAATAAAATAGACAAAATAGGTAAACACTAACAATGGAAAAATAATATAAATATAACCTACTAGACATACATCCAAATGACCACAAGGGTCACCACCAAACATAAAACCACAGTCGCTCCAAGAGAGATCCCAGACTGGATCCTGAAACTGAAATGTAGGCATGACCACTGAAATGCACAGTTGAAAATACAAGAGATAACAATGCCCTATGCCCTTACCATTAATAATAAACTCAATCATTCTTATTTAAAAATAATACATATTAATATAATGTTTTTCATTCATTTATAAATTAATTAAAATGTTTACATTTTTAAGAAAAACATTTCTCTTCCACTGCATTTTTAAAATAGTATCAAAGGAGGCATTAATATTCCCAAAATGAAAGAAACCAACATTGATTAAGTCGTGTTGTTTTAAAATGAGGCTTCAAGTGAGAAAAACTGAAATGAAAACTCACATAAAAAAACAAAATGTCATAAACGAGCCCAATGTGAAATTTTGTATAGGTAACTAGCACAAGTGGGACCCTAGAACCTCACATCTCAGTGAAATATAACAAAAATAATTATTCATTATTGAGAACGAGCCATCATTAGGGATCATTTTTCATAACCTAGAGGTCCCCAACATCATCATAATAGTTTAGTTAGTGTTGTAAGCGTCACAAATACTATTTGAAACTATGACGATACAACTCTGGATCACTTGGGCACTAGTTCTAGCCCATCCCCAAGATACATGGGGTTACCAATGTCCTCTATTTCAAATGGTGGAGATGTTTAACCAAAATAAAATAAATGAACCTAACAAATTCATTATCCAAAACCCTTTCAACCTCTCACCACCATTCTCCCTCCTTAAGCCCATTCCCCTTTTTATGCCACACGACATATCATAATCCTCTTCATTAGGAACATATTACAAATCACACATTTAACAAACACATCATGTTTCTAAAACAATGGGATGTGCCTTAAGAGGGGGTTCTCACATTAACAAATCAATTAAAGGATCCAAACATGCCTCATTACTCCACAAGAAAGGCATTGTTTAGAAATCATGTTCACCCAAAACCCATTTTTGAAATCAGTATGGAACTCATTCCAAATCAAAATGGTCATTAACATTTTAAAAAAAATGTCCGAAAGGACAAATGTCTTTGGAAATACATGTTTCATAATAAAAACATCTAAAAACACTTTCAAATAACCAATACCATTTATATATACATATATATAGCATTTTAATTTCATATAAAAGAAGAAAACCCACTTTAAAAAGAAAACTAAGCCTTAATGGAAATTTTAAATAATGATCAGGGCATAGGGAACCTACCTGGGAGTGTAATCAAGCCATCTACTTTGGCTCTTTATGCTTTCATACTAAAAGTTTCTACTCCCCCATTAAGAATATATGCCTTCACATACATGCGAGGACAGCTAAACCTTATACAAACATTTGTATGTCCCATGAACATGTGCAAGGGGGTTCTTACATGTATTCTTATACGCAAATACCCGTCTCCACTCATCTGGATATACATTTTTATATATACACATAGGAACGCCTATCCCAATACATTTACATAAAATTCCATGGCTGAATATTTACATAATTGTAGAACCTACATGTATATATTTACTTATCTATGCACATGAATTCTAGTTGTTATTGGTTCTATTACTTGAACCCACTCAGAATAGTCCCACACATTAAAGACGCACAACTTTTGATGATGGAATACTAAGACCGCTTCACCTACGTGAATATAATTTTATTATATATATATATATATATATATATATTTCCTTTGATCCATGAATGCATTCCCCACTCCATGAGGGAACACATGCAATGATGATATGTATATATACATGAAAACAATGTATATAAATATATTTCATTGCTGCTAAAGACTCGAATACACACAACAACATAATCATATGGGAACCAATGATCTGAGACAGACTGAAATCAAAAAGCAGTAACCAATGCACTCGGGTGTTGGTGAAGAACCAACACGAAACTATCCAATACCCTCAGATCAATAATGTCAAAATGAAATGCATCGAATCACCTCACCGTCTGTGGAGGTTGCCAAGACACACACCGAAGGGCCTCAATATACCATCCACACCAACCTTAGAGTATCAGAGTGAAATCAGAAGGAACCATAGATGAAATCAGAGAACAGAGGAGGGTTATTAAGGGGATGTCATGTGACGAAGGGTAGATCCCCATTTTCTTGATGCATCGTGTTGTGGGTCTAACAATAGATGGGTAAGGGAGAGTGGAGTGCTGGTGGGGGCTCACTAGAAGGAACCAACTGTAGGGAGAGCATACAAATGGACGAGGGGAAAAGTGACCCAGATGAATAGGGGGAGGTGTGAGGCACCACACAAGGGGGTGGAGAAGGGACAAGGGAGAAAGAAAAAAAAGAAGAAGAAATAAATGGAAGGACATGAAATAATGAAATAACGAAAGAATGAAAATATAACATAAAACATAAATTTCATAATAATAACAATAATAATAAGAATAAACCAAAAAATGTTATATGGAAAAATAAAATATGACACTCTAGGTCAGGGCATTACAATTCTCCCCAACAAGACACCTTCTGCCCCTAGAAAGTCCCAAATGAATCGAGAGTTCAAATCCTAAAATTGGGATGCAAGGATTCTCAAAACAAAACACTTACCACTGGGGTACCAAACACTCACTTTCAACCCAAGACCAGAAACCTCAAGACCCGGCCTAGCAAGAGAATCAACCAAAGATAGGGGACTCAAATTTTCAAACACAACCACAACATAGAACACCCTAACCCATAACATAAAAATCACTAGAGTATGCTCCAGATCTCAAATGAAAATTCAACATATAACACATTTTCTGGGATAACCATATATATTGATTATGGTCGGGTGGATCAGAGGAAACGCGTTTTCCCGAGAAGAACACCTTGTAGACTATGTTCTCTGAGAATTTTTCCTCTGTTGGTCTCCCCACCATATTAGTACTCTTGCTAAACAATGAAATTAAAAAATACAAAAAAAATTTCATAAAACCAATCAAGAACCCTAAAACTACTGTGACCCCTTAACATCCCGAGTTGCACCCAACCAGCTTAAGTGAAGACATTGGCGAGACCCATAGTGGGTCACCCAACCATATTATGATTCTGGCTAACATTGACCCATTCTAAATCGAACCATCTCACAAAACCAAACCCAACTCATACGTTCCATCATGTATACACAAGCACGAACCAACATCAGACATAGGATAGGAGGTCCAATATAAGGAACCTAAAATGGGCACTGACTCTAGACTAACCTTGCAAGAAAAAAGTGTAATGTACCCCTAACCAATACAAACATGGTATATTTAATAGAAACAGAATGGGTAATGCCCTCACAACATCTAGAGTTCCCATTGACCTGAAGAAACAATTGTCTTCCTCACATTACACCACATCCATTATAGATTCTCATCCACCACAGAGAAAATAAGAAATAATGAAAAGAAAATAACCCCACCACTCCACTCGGGGACTGGAAAAAAGTAATAACTAAAGATCACCCCTCCGGTACCTTTGGACATTTTTAGGCGACATACATTAAACAAGAATCACATTACCATCTTGAATCACATCACAAAACAAGCCCCCACATTTTACCATATCTAATTAACTCAAACTCAAAACATAATTCATACCAAGAAACACCAGCTCAAAAATATGCATCAAGCACATAGACTGACACATCACAAACCCAAACCATAACCTAATCAAATATCAACATAATAATACCACGAATCATCACCAACAAAGCCTAAATCCCACATTCAAAATGGCCATTTTAAAAACCACCCAATTTAAAAACCATTTGAATGCTAAAAGACCATTTTTAACACCCACTATCCTTTTTAAAATTTCTTAAAAAAAATTCATCCCAGCACATAATTAATCAAAACATAATTTTGGATAAAAAACAAGCCTTGAAAACTGAACACTGACTGTTGGTACCCTATGAAACCTCACATACATACATTTTCGTGCCAACTCAAGAACCCATTCACATGTACCAAGAACCATCCACATCCAATTACATTCATCCATACATGTGCGTGTCCAATGGAATAACAAAGGTCAAATAAATAATTTCAAAATTCTCATCTACAAGAAACATCCATTCCACATTTCTCAAAACATTTCAAAAACCCCAAAACATTTTTCCAAAGCTATTTTTGATTCAAACTTCATAAATTATTTCAAATATTCCCAAAAATGTCTAAAAACATCCATTTTTATAATAACTCATTTTATTTTCAATCAAAATATGATTTTCATTTTGTAAAAACAGTTTTAATAAACCAATCACAAATTTTATGTCCCATGAACAACACCAAAAATCCATCTAAAATACATAACAATAACATATGAATGCATCCAATTCATTTGATAAATAATGATTAGAAAATCTCAAATACACAACTGCTACACATGGCTTGGTAACACAGTTTGGAAGACCATGTACTAACCAGGTGATCATATTTAAAGTCATCAGAGATAATTTTGTGGTCTCCAGATGGCTTACTATGCCATGAACTCCTCTAAAATGGACACCAAATTTAGAGACGAACTAGAAACATCCAAAAAAGACTAAGGACCTTGATAAAAATCGTGTTCCATGTACATAAATCAAGGCAAGATAATCCTGGACCACCCTCAAAATTCAAGTGTCATTCCAAATAGCTGGTGATCATGTACCAGCCTACAATTGACCACATGGATTTCGACACTCCAAACTCTAATCTACTGAACACACCAATAGGACATGTGATAAACCTTCTATGATACCATTTTTTCATGAACCAACCCAAGTAAACCCTAAACCGGTCACCCGATCCGATATGCAGCCTGGCCTGAAGGGGGTTATCAATCCCCACGGGCTGACAACTAGTGTCGTGCATCAACACAAGAAGTTGTGAATGTTTTATCCTAGAAAATAAAAGAAAAATAAATACAAATAAACCAAAAAAATACATAAAAACTAAGGGTGGAAATATAAAATAAATATAACCCTCTAGACATACCTCAAAAGGACCCCATGGGTCACCACAGAACATAGAACCGTTCTCCCTCCATGAGTGATCCAAAACTAGAACTTGAAACTAAAGATTCGGCATGTGAACTGAGTTCCTAAGTAGGAAATCCAAGGGATTACAAAACCATGTGCCCTTACCTTTAACAATAAACTCAATCATGCATGTTTGAAAATAAGACATTAAAATTATGTTTTTCGTTCTATTTAAAATCAAGTAAAAATTTTACATTATTAGGAAAAACATTTATATTCCACTAGGTTTTCAAAATTTAATCCAAGTATGCATTAAAATTCTTAAAAAGAATGGAAAACAACATAGATTAATATCTGATTTTTTTAATGAGACATAAAGTGAGAAAAAACTAAAATAAAAATTTACAACAAAATAACATGTCACTATTGAGCACCACTATAGGTAACTAGAACAAGTGGACCCTAGAACCACACATCTCTGTGAAAAGTAACCATATCAATTATATGTTCTTGTGCACAAGAAACTAGTAGGGAATATTCACATAATCGTTTAGTCCAAAACATCATTATAATAGTTTGTTAAGTGTTGTATGTTTCAAACGTGCTATGTGAATCATGGATGATACCACTTCGTATCACCAGGGCACTAGTTCCAGTCTTCCCACCTAGATACCTGGTCATACCAATGTGCTATATTTCAAATGGTGGTGATGTTTTATCAAAAGAACATAAATTAACATAACACATTCTTTATACAAAACCCATTCTACCTATCAGCACAATTATCCATCCTTAAGTGCATTTTCCTTTTTATGTCACACAACAACACATAATCTTCTTCACCAGGAACATATCACAAATCACATATTTAACAAAAAAATCAAGTCTCTAAAACAATGGTTCATGCCTTTAGAGTGGATTTTCATATTCATAAATCCTTTTCAATGTGCCAAATGGGGAGCATTACTCCATAGGAAAGAATTTTCTTTATAAAACATGTTTACCTGAAACCCATTTTTGAAATCGATCTTCAACTCTTTGGAAACCAAACAGGTCATTACCCTTTTAAAAAATATTAGCTGAAAGGCCACATGTGTTTGGAAACAACTGTTTCACATTGAAAACATCAAAAAACGTTTAATGAACCAAAACCATTTATATATACATATATATATAATATTAATTTCATATAAAAGAAAAAAACATGTTTTCAAAAGGGAACTATGCGATAATGAAAAATCCAAATAAAGATTACGGAAAAGGGAACCTACCTTAGAGTGGAAACAAGTCATCCACTATAGATCTTGATGCTTTCTAAATAAAAGCTAAAACTCCCCCACTAAGAATATGTGCTTTCACATACATGTAGGGACCCTTATACCTTATTCAAACATTTGTATGGCCCATGGACTTGTGCATGGGGATCCTTACAGGTATGCTTATAGGGTTATACCAGTCTTCACTCACCTGAATATGATTTTTTATATATAAAAATAGGAACACCTTGCCTTATACATGTAAATTCAATGCCCTGGATGAATATGCACGTAATAGGGGAACTTACATGTATATATTTACTTACTACTGCACATGTAGGCAAGTCTCCCTTGGTCTGGTGACTCGAAACCACTCAGAATAGTCCAAAACAATCAAGACATGTTGCTGTTGATGATGGAAGCCCGAGAAAACATCACCTAAAAGTATATAAATTTTGATATATATATATATATATACACACTTTGATCTAATCATATATTCCCCACATCACGAGGGAACATGTGAAAGGAAGAAGCACATATGTACATTCCTACCCATGTATATACATATAGATCTTCACTATTGATGACTCTAATCCACACCACAACATACTAATATGGTGACTGAAGAAACAAGATGGACTGAAATCACACAAAAATGACCATCGAACTCAGGAGTCACCGATTAACCAAAAAGAGATGAACAAACATGAAACTATACAATGCCCTTTAAACCATGCTGCGAACCATGTTAGGTGACTGGTTTAGGTTCGACCATAGTTGGTTTGTAATAATAACACATCATATGGGAATAATTATATCTCTTAATCAGATGTGAGATCTCAATGGTATAAAAATGATGAGGTTTTATGTTCATGAAGATCTATTGGGGGACATGTTGAAACATTCATGAATTTCATGTTTATCTACTTTATTCTTACTATATGTTATTAGATGAATATTTTCAAGATACCAAGAATCTGCAAGGGAACTTCAAAAATGATTCAAAAAGAATATTTGAAAATTAATCGAATTTGATAATGTTACTGCAGTGAAAATGATTAGAATCATCAACAACATAGTGAACATTTTACTAATAATAGTGACATTGAGGTATGAAACCTATGGGGAGTTGAAGATGAAAATGTTGATTCAAAAGAATATATAGATAATGATAATGTAAAAGTAGGCGGAGATGTGAACTGGGATCAAGAAATAAATGAAGTGGTAGATTAGATTGATAACAATCTGTTATAGGAGATTATTTCAAGGAAATCATATAAGAATGTATTCAGGACTAAATTTTTCTTTTTCACAAGAGGAATTTAGATAACACAATTATTTCTAAAAAAATCATGAATGGTGTGAAAATTGTGCTCCCAGATATAGGGAATCAATGTTCATGAGACATTTTCTCCTATTTCAAGGCTGGAGACAATCAGATTATTCATGGCCATAGCAATAGAAAAAAAAGATCAAAGTTTTCCCAATGGATGTCAAGTCAGTGTTTCTAAATGTAGTTCTATAATATTATGTATATATCAACTATCCAGATGGTTTTCTCATTCATGAAGATGAGAAAAATTTATTTTGGATAAATATATATTTATATGGGTAAATTACGCACCAAGAGCATGGTTTTCAAGGCTACATCATTTTCTGAAGAATCATGGTTTCTTGTGTGATGGAGTTTATTAAAATTTATATGTGAACAATTACAGTA
The DNA here is from genome assembly GCA_963277665.1 of Viscum album. NCBI lineage: Eukaryota > Viridiplantae > Streptophyta > Magnoliopsida > Santalales > Viscaceae > Viscum > Viscum album. The sequence continues at coordinate 883,496,655 of OY728130.1, forward strand.
ATCGAAGGATGATGGTACTAGTATATGTTGATGACATAAAATTTGGTGGATCTAATAAATCACGGTGTATACATTTTTCCAAATTCATGAAAAGAGGTTTTGAAATGTTAGTGATTGGGGATGTGATGTTTTTCACAGGCATACAGTTGACAGAAGAAATGAATGGTAGTTTCATTTATCATTTCAAATATTCCAAGGTGGTTCTAATAATATTTTTAATAAAAAATTATATTTAGATGAAGACTCTAGTTGATACTCGGATGAAAATATCACAATATGATTCTGGAATAATACAGTTAAATCATTATATGCTTACTGTACATGACAGAAAAAGGGACCTGATATTGTTTTTTCCACATCCCAAGCAGAGATATATCAATGTAATCACAAATAAATCCACATTATTTTATTGAAAATAATACTTTGGAATATCAAGGGAACTATGGATTTCAATTTTATTTATCATGATAAATCTCATCTATAGTTATTGGGATATGTAGACGCAGATTGGGTCGGTTCAGTAGATGACAAGAAATCAATGTCAAGAGGTGCTCTCTATCTTGGTGGATTGTGTATTTCATGGATAAGAAAGAATAAAGATTACATTTCATTGAGAAAAGAAATTGATGAGTATATTATGGCCACTCAAGCGTGCACATAGTTAATGTGGATAAAGTAGAATCTTGAAGATATTGGAGTTTTATATGGTGTCTCCAATCAGAATTCATAGTGATAATTCATGATCTATCAATGATAGAGAAAATCCAATCCATTTGTCAATGAGTAATAAAATTGAAATCAAGTATCATTTTATCAGGCAGAAGGTGGAGCAAGGCCATTTGAAATATGAGTATATGACTATTGAACTATAGGTTGTAGTGATCCTAACAAAATCCATACCCAAAGAAGAATTTGAGAGGTATTAGCTAGCTTTGAGAGTCCATCCGACTGCCAACACATGAAAAATTGTGGATGTGGAACTCCCCCTCACCCCAATGTATGGCGTGTTTTTACCTAATGTGATGATCAATTTTCCTTACCTTATTACAGACCCCAAATGAGTGTCCTTTGGGTTCCTTGATAAAGGGGGAGAAAATTTTTCTATTCAATGCGGAGAAAATATCATAGTCATGAAATGGGTACAAGCTGACAAGTGGATCAGCCAGATAGGGGGATAAACAAGATTGGGGGAGTACGAGTATTAAATCTGATGATGCTATAAGTGATTGATAAAAGGATATATACCATGGTAGCTGAGGTTAATGATGAAAGAAGTTGTTTGGTTTCTATAATTGTTCTTTGGAATGAAGTGATTCATTAATAATATTTCCATTATACTCTTGTTTCTCACTACGAGCATTTATCATGTAGGCTTAGATTATGTTTTGACTAAATATTTGACCGCTATATTAATCACAAGAGGTGAATGGCGGCATAATATGGATGAATATTTAAAGAGATATAAATCTATGAAACGGTGGTCCAAAAACCCAAAGGGGGAGACTGTTGGGAAATAATCTCTCAAGGAAAAATTGATTCATTTTTGGGTTGGTTGTGTTTGTTGACAAAGTAGTTTTCTATGGTCATTTATGGTGTTCTAGAGATATTGTTGACAACATATTTTTTAAAAAGACCCATGAAATTTGAATGAATGATTTGGAGGTGGTAAAAAATAACATATAAAACGTGGGGCGTTTTTCGGTGTTTTCCAAATTTTTGTAACTCAAAATTGGAAAATGAAGATATATGTTTTTAGAAATGTAATTTCTGTGAAAGATCTATATTGTTCATGAAATAATTTTTATTTTACGCAAGATTGTTGGTGATTTGGAAACATTTTTGCATGACATGATTAAGGATCATAACATCTAAAAAATTCAAAATGCATGAAGTGAGTGAAAGAATCAAGAAGTGTGAGAAAGATGATGTGGGGAGAAAATGTCTTACATAGAAAAGGAAACACCAATTTTGGAATTTTGTACATAAAGGGATCTTGGTCAATTCATCTAGTTTTGTTGTGTAGGGGTCGAAATTTACTATAAATAAGAGTTGACCCCCTTTATTCGATGAAGCTAATGACTTAGAGGAAAAACGAGCTCTAAAGAGCATTATAATTTTATGAAAAGTGGAGTTCATTAAAGAAATGGTTGTTCATGCAATCTAAGGAAGTTGCGAATTAGATTTGAGTGGAATGAAAAATTGATGTAGCACACAATAGGTGTTTCCTCAAAAAAAGGGGAATTTGAAATTAATATAATATAGTTGTGTGTAATGAATAGTAATGGTTGCGTAAAATATTTGGGGTTTCTAGTGAATTTATTGTAATGTGAAGTGAATCATTTGGTGAATGTGTTAAATCAACAGAGCATATACATATAGATGATGATGAATTAACTAGTGATAATGAATAGACCTATAACTCCATAAAATGTGAGTAGATCTCTTTGAAGGGAAGTTTGAAAAGGAAGAGGAAGATAGTGATCCATCCCACAAGAAATGTGTCATAGGAAGCAACATATTGATTGACCTATGGTAATGTATTGAGAAGACCCTAAACATTGTAAAGGTAGTGATCCTAGGCATAGAAGTGATCTAGACTTAACCTTGTAATTGGCAGTGAGCTTTATTGGATTTTGTACATCAGCATATTGTCATTGTATGCTCCATATACATAGCCATGTGAGGGTGAACCAAGTAAAAATATGTGTTCCTATGTGCTTTATTTCATTCATTACAATAAAATACAAATAATTAGATAAATAAAATAATAATAATATGAACATTAAAACTTTTCCATATAATGTGATTCTTTTAAAAAAGTGTTCATCATCCATTGGGTAAAGAATTGTTTATGAAAGTAATATCCTTAATGTGATTCACCCCCTCTCACCGTATCTATAACCCTTTTGGACCTAACATCTACCATCATATAAACACCTGAGAGAATCATGGTAATGTATTTGGTGTTCATACTTCAGTGTCCTAGAAAAAATAGTGGAATTGCATGGTACATGAATATTTTCATGAGTTCGTGAACTATAATCATTTCAAGCCCCTCTTCTTCAAGATGTTTTTTCTACAATCAATGATGATGGAAAAATATATAGAGTTCCTCTCTTTTCTACTAGGTGGGAATTTGGTGTTAGCATACAATAATCATTTTGTGGAGGAGGTTTATTTTTCTCCTAGTGTGGTAAATAATGAATAGATGAGATGTCAGAAGTACCTAAAGGGGTTACAACTAAATAATAGATCAAATTTAATTATTATGATGTTTTTGTCCAATGAGGAGAACATAGACAATGTGGTGATGAATGATATGAATATCTAATGTAGGTTTAGAGTTTTTATCTTCCACTGAGTGAAATATTTAATGTAATCTAAGGAAATAATAGAAACAAGAAAAATCAATGTAGGAGTGGTGGAGGTGGTTCTCTATGTAAGGCATTCTTGACACCATTGATTATAGTTATTAGTGTTCCATTGACATTATTCCAGTGTGTCAAGGTTGAAAAAACATCACGTTATTGTCTTCCTTCTATGAATATGTGACATAATTTTTGACGTTGTGGTTATCTGCCACATTTATAACATGCTATGTCTATTCTATATTATGTTAAAGGAACTTCTGATCCAAAGAATACTATGGAACAATTATATCCCTCAAAAACTAGAGTTCTCCATCCATATTCATCATGAATAATTAATTATCATGTAGGTGATGAGTTTCTAGGGTGGGTAGATGCATGTCTATCAATAGTGAAGTGTACCATATTTATTATATCATTAGTAGAAAATAAATTATTGGGTATTGGTATTTACCATTAATTTATATGTAGATATGTTTTATATGATTCATCTTCTAAGGAGATCATGTTATTTTTATGGAGTTAATGAAACCTCTTGGAAAGAGGAAAGAGAAGGGGTTTTCAGTGTTCCCATTGTTCACTATCAATTGATGATGTCAAGTTTATATTTGTTTTTTCTAATTCCTGATATGGATCTATTTGACTTCATCATCAATATTTTGTGTAATGTTTCTCATCATTTTATGGTTCGTTATTATCAATAGTGTGTATCATATCATACATCCAATGGGAGGTCAAAGGTTTTTCAGGGAGAGTGGGAATTGAATTATGGTTGCATATGACCTTCCCAAAAAATCCATTAAGAGTTTCTTTTCTATTATAGCAGTCAATCCCAATGACATTACATCTATTAATGACCTATCATGGATTCTTTGAGAGTTTTTCACTTTTTTAGATGATTTATTTATGTTTCCTCCAAATATGTATATATATTTTACAAATGACATAGTCACAGGTACTTAGATAATTTCATTACCCTCTTTTGACATGGATGATATAGAGCTGAAAGAAATCAAGATTAAATTCACATTCCTGATTATCAAAGCTTTTATTCTACCTAGTATATCTTCATGGGTATCCCCTATTATCTTTTATAAAAATATATAATGTTCACTCTAATTGTTTGTGGACTATAGTATTTTTGACCTAATAGCTATTTGAAAAAGTATGCTTTTCGTTGTTTGGATCATTTAGTTGACTTGTTAAATGGGAAGAAGCTATTTTTAAACATCCATATTTAGTTGGGTTATCATCCACTCAGAGTTTTGGAGTCTTATATAATGAATTTGGATTTCCAGCGAATATATGGGAATTATAATTATATAGTAATTTCATTTCTTCTAACAAATTATCCTTTAATTTTAATGGATTTGAAGAATAAAATATTCCATCAGTTTCTTAAAACAATTATGATAGTGTTCATGGATGTAATTTTAATTTATTTAGGAACAATGTACAAGAAAGATTACCAATTGGGTTTGGTTCTATAAATCCCGAGGAGTCACTATTTATATATAAATCTTTCAAAATAAATTTTTGGATCTTCAAAGTTAGGTTATTTGATATCCTGATTTCAAACCATTGTATATCTATTGATCCTCAGAAGTAAATGGATGTCTTTTCATAGGAAGATCCACGTAAAACCAATGATATTTAGGGATTATTCGCTCATTTTGGTTAGTATCAATGGTTCATCAAGAATTTTCCAAATATGGAGTAACATTTTACTACTCTTACAAGGATATGGGAAGAACTCACATGGGATGGAAACTGACAACCTTCATTTAATGAGGTGAAATGAAATATTACATTGGATCATATTTTGATGTTTCCTAAGCCCATTAAATGGGAATGTGAATTTTTTTGAATCTTCTAGTGTTGGTTTGGGTTGTATGGTTTTGACCTATGTCTAGTTACCATCATCTATCCTTGAGTGTGTTCTTTAGACATAACATTAGGATGAAGAGTTCATGGAAATTTGAAAAATTTACTACGGTGGGGGATCTATTTCTAGTTGGTCTTACTTTTTATGGTATTATTAGATTTGGGTACTAGTTTTTTGTCTCATCATCGGTAAGGAGATATATTTTTATTGACTGTCATAGTTAATCATGGGTCATTCATTAATGCAATACCATGTAGTATTATAGCATGAGATGATGATTCTGGGGATAGGTATGAAACCTGAAATTGCAGATTTTTCCCACTTTTACAAATTCTAATAGTTTAAGGAGAGTAAATTGAGAATTTATGATATAATGTAGCCTCTTCTAGTATTTATTTGGAATTTTTATGAGGTTCCCATGAGAATTTCTTTTGGATTACAATAGACTTCCCAAGGGTGGAATTATATCTGGATGGTGAATGAGTAGAAAGAGTCATCTCACTTCATTGTGTTCAAGGATACCACATAATGTGAAGATATGGGTAAGTTGTATGTGTATGAGATTGTGGGGTAACATATAGTTGTTTCTTTTATTGTTTCTGGTAGGTATCCTAGGATTACATTATGATTCTCGGGGAGTCTCAAGGCAGTGATGGGGATATAAGAAAGGATGAGTACAAGTTACCATCCATTGAAAGATGTCCACAAAGAGTAATCTATTTAGATATAGAAAGATACTCTCAATGGCAAAAACTTAGATTTTTGTGGATCATAGGATATAAAATTAGGACTGGTTGAGTTTTCTTACCACAATAGTTATCCTTTTTCAATTATAATAAATCATTTCGAGGGTTTGTATGGTCACTTGTAAAGATAACCTCTTTGTTTGGAAGAGGTGTGTAAAGCAATTATGGGGGGACTGTGTCCCCATTAAGATACATCAATGATGATTCATGATATATGTCAGCATCTAGTTATAGAGAAGGGTCTATAGAAATCATACAAGGATTAGCGGCATCATAATATGTTTTTTTACAATAGTGGCCATGATTTATTGAATGTTTCACCTCAATTGGGCCACCTCCTTCTTGGTAAAAAAGGAATTGTTACTCTAAGATATGTTGGACGATTATTGTTCATTCGGAGGCTTGGTAAGGTAGTTTATTATTTATAATTTCATTCATAAATTATAATCATTCAAATAAATTTCCACATTTTACAACTCATGATAAAACATCTTAATCCCTATATCATTCTCTTTTGAGAATTTATTTAGTTTGTTCTAGGTGATTCGTTTCTAGTGTGGCCGATGAAAATAATTTACTCTCAACTGAATGAAATTCATGGAAATTCAATTCAATTTGTCCAAGATTATGGAAACAAAGACTGAATTCCCACAATACATGGGATCGTGATTTGATGAGGGTTGATTGATGGACTCACCTATTATCAATAATTCATTCTTCCACATGACTTACTAGGTTATAATTTCTTATGGGGGGATGTTTGTAACATATTGTTACTCATTTTTAGATGTTTCCCATCTCTATTATTAGTTCCCCCTTATTTGGTTTTATTTTGGGACTCATGAGGATGAAGATCATTTCATATGGAAATGATCTAAACTTCATGGATATCTCTTATTTTTGAATTAATGGAATCTAGATATAAACATGGTAAAGGGATTTGAGGTTCTCCAAGAGTTTATTAAACACCGGTGTTGGTTTTGGTTTCTCAAGATATACATGCAATTTTCTTATCTACATGAGAAATATATGTTTTGTAACATGTTTACATTTCATGTTATATAACATGATAAAATTACTTGAGTTTGGTTCAGAGCATGAAAATCATACACAATGTTTATAAGGACTCAGCCTTACACATTACATAATATTTAATTAAGTTAATAATTAACATTGAGGATCTTTTCTGGTTTAGAGATTTAGAGAATTAGGCCATAACTATTACATTATACCTCAAAAATTAAAATGTAGACACTTCCACTCAGTTTCCATTTTCTCATAAAATAAAAACTCTTAAAATAAAAGAAACATGTCTAGTTCCATTTTTTAAACATCATTTCATTTCCTTGATCCCAACCATGACCATATTCATTATTATGTCGAGCGAAAAACATTTCAAATCATGGGATGAGTATAAAAATTTCATTAAGGGATACACAAAGAAGGAAAAAATTTAGTTTTTCAAAACAACAAGTAAACCAGGAATACATTATCATAAGTAATAATTTTCCCCCTTATAAAGTAGTAAATACTCTTCATTGGATAATATCTCATTTCATACCCATTTTGTATCAAAATGATTACCATAAACCAAATAGTAATCACACATAACATATAAAAGTAACTTGGGACATAAACATAATTAAATGGAATGACCATACGGTCGACTTCCACACATATCACTAAATGGAATTTCCATATAACTGACATCCATTCCCAGTGCATTATATGTTATAATGTAACCACCAGTCCTTGGTTTATCATGTATCCACCCATCACATGGATTACCATGAATCTATCCGTCAAATTTCCAATTACCATTACATAATAATAACTCATAAAATATTGAAAATGTCAATATTTATCTAATAACATTTTATTTTCAATCATAAGAAATCTTTTCATGATATTGAAAGAATCAATGCTTTACTAAAACCATTTTCAAATCCATTTAAAACATTTAATGAAGTGATTTTTGAGTCAAAGTGACACATAACACTTTCATACATTAAAAGGAATTAATATTTTAAAACATTAATATCCATATAAATAAATTTATAAAACCATTTTTAAAAAAATGGACATTAATGAGAAAAATTTAGAAAATTAAATCATCAAAACATTTAAAACAATGTTTTAGTTAAAGAGTCGTGTAGCACTTGAGAAAATACATGAATAAAAATAAATATAGAATAACATTAAAAAAAGATTATAATATCATGAAAATGAGGATATTAATGTAAAAATATGTCAAATGGAAGAATATACACTGTATAAAAGTGAATTGGTGTATAATAACAAATAAGTCTCAATGGAATGTAAATTGAGAAAAACTCCCTATCAAAGATCATATAAATGGGGTAAGAAATTATCAATGGCGTGATTATGTGTTCCAAAAGTATATCCAAAAAAAGGGAAGTGAAAATTACACAGAAAATAATTAAATATTGATTACACAGATAATCCTTATATAATATATTCAACAATGTACGCGTGAAACCCATAGAGTGAAAATTTAATTTAGAAATTCCCTTACGAAAACATGACTGCCAAACGACATCATATAAAAACTTAGAAAATGAGATGATGAGTGAAAAAAGCATATCTCATCAATTGGAAATATAATTTCCATAAATAAGGATATAGAAGAACATATCTCAACATAAGATAATGTAAATGAAAATACATATCATAAAATATGTCCTTGACTAATGTAGGAGGGTAAAAGGAACCCTTACAAAGATCATATCATTACCTTATGGATAAATCAATGACATAATTATGTGTGATAAACATAAATACAACCAATATAAGTGGATATTAAGTGTAAAAAATCATAGTTAATTTAAACATATTCATATCACAACATAGTTAAGAAGTATAAGTTTAACCCAAAGAATTGAAATTGGGTTAAGAAGTCCCTATATAAAAATTCAACTTCCTAACAGCATGGCATAAAAATTCAAAAAATGAGATGATGAGAGATAAAAGGGTATCTCATCACTTGAACATAAAATTGACAACAATAAGGATATATAGTAACATATACCAACACCGTATAATGGAAATTAAATGAAATAACATAAAATAAGAATTTAAATAAAAGAGGAGGGTGAAATGTTCCCTTTTCGATTGGGTAACTTATGAAGCATACAACCCATGAAAGAAGGACAATACAATAAAGTTGTAAATTCCAATAAATTAAAGTGTATTATAAAAAGAATTAAACAATGGGAAGTAAATATACCTCAAAAAAGGAAATAGTTTAAAATATAGAATGAATCACTCAGGAATAAAAAGTGAGATAAAAACCCCTTTACCCCATGTCTAACATGACTTGTTTGTTCCTTGTTCTTCCTTTAAATCGGGCAACTCCCATTAATTTGAACAAAAAATCTTTCTTGAATTGATTTCTTCCTAATGTAAGGCCTCTATGAGGAATATAGGGATGTTGGGAGATTCTTATAGTAGAGTTTGGAAGAGCCACGAGGCTTTAGAGTTGTGAGTAATGAGTTAGAGTTGATGACCTTTATAAGTGGGAGGACGTGCTCTTTAGGAATGTTTGAAATTATTTTTTTATTATTAATGGATTTTCAGTTTAAAAAGATCCAAAACTCATTAAATTAGATGATAAGATGAATATTGTACTAAAAAAAATCATTCAATATGAATTGGACAGGTTATGGATATTTTTTTAATTATTATAATCTCGTTTATTTAAATCATTCATTAATAAGGTTATCACTACATTATTGTTATGTCATAAATAAATTTATTCTTTAACGTGGAAAAATTCTAAATAAAATACCATGATTTATTAAATATTTTTATCTTTGAAATTAATATTTATAGCTAAATATATCACTTATATAACCCCATATAATAACTCTTTTACTAAAAGATATATGTTTATGTAATATTTGTCTTTACTTTAAAGAAATTAATATCAATGGTCATTATCACTCCCATGTGGCTCCATGGGGTCAAAAAATATACCCAAGGACGCCCTATGTCCACAAATATCTCATCCAATAGGGTTAGGACAGTTGTAAGGGTAAATTAAAATTATTATACTATTATTTCATTACCCGTATTTACCAGATTTATCCCTTAACCATGGTAAATAAAATATTTACAAAATTAAATATTCATAATGATTAAAAATTAAAGTTACCTATTTACACAATTTTGACCTCATGATTCAAAATATGGAATATATTTCTCCAAATTCAATACTCTAAAGTTTTAGAAATTAAATTAAAATTAATTCTTGTTGTCAAAAAGAAAAATGGTGTTTTTAGGATGTAAGACCTAACAATAGATTGACATTTGTTTATGTTCAAAATAAGAGAGAAATTACTTATAAAAACATAATCAAATTTAGATATAAATGAGACAAGAAGAATCCATTACTTGGATGTGTGATCCCAATGGTTTGGTAGATGCTTGAGAAAGGATTCTTGGGGTCATATGGAGCTTTGGGAGGGTACTAGAGAGAGTAGAAAAAAGGTTGGATGATGTCTAAAGGCTTTTTGTGACGAGGAAGTGGGATCATTGGTGGATTTATATAGGAAATGAGAGGGAAGTCTTTATTATTTATGTTTGGGTCACCACATATTAAACTAATCAATACCAAAAACCAGCCCATGATTCATGCCAATGGTCATTTCCAAAGTGGAGTGGAAAAAATTATATTATAATCTCAATGGTCAAACATTGGAAAATATTGAGGGTGCTTATGTGGAGGTGATTCACACTCTCAAGGAAATTCATTTAAAAAGATAATATGTTTTATAACTCTTGGAGGGTCTACTAAATTTATTTAAAATAAAAAAACTAAAATCATATTTTATTAAAGATAAAACATATATTGTCTGAACATATCATTTATATTAGTTTATTACATCACTATTGGGTTATTATGACATCATAAAACACAATATATATTTAAACGCTATTTAATTTTTACCCAGAAATCAGACTATCTAAGAAAATTTTGAAAAATTCACTGTTGGATAATTTCGATGTCCTGATTCCAATGATAATATTCATTGCATCTAAATAATTTTATAAAAAGGTGAATTTTTACATTTAAAATAAAATACGACATCTATTGAATTTCATTGGTTTTAACAAAAACGACTTTCAAACATTAATTTAAATTACAATTGCATTCATGAAATTATATGATCATCTAATAAAAATTAATTTAATAACAATATTAATAATTTATTCAAATATTATTCAATTCAAAAATCCATTAATTCATCAAAATTTACTACTCAGTTGAATATTAAATAAAAATACTAAACGTGCTTAAAAAACTATTTACAAAGTAACAATAATAAAATGAATGTGTATTAATTATTATATACAAAAATGATGAACATTTTCATTGTGATAAGGTCTTGTTTAACAATCCCTTATAACACCCACATAATAACAAAGGGTAATTTGTGCGATGGTGAAAAACTCTTGGGGTGGATCAGATAACATCGCTCGAGTTGTAATCTCTATCAAATTCTAATTCTCTTATATACAGATTCGTTCAAGCATAACATGTTGAAGCTCTTATTGGGCTTGGTCTAGAGCAAAGCCCAATGACACCACCTCCTTTCCAAGCTCCAAAAATTGGGCTTCATATGGGGAATGTCTAACGGATGATGCCATCACATCTTTTTTCTGAGTAAATTGGATTTGTTAATGCCCAATATTTATACAAATCATGTGATCAATGTTCAACGACAATATTTGAAACAGTCAGAATTCAAAACGATAATTTTAAATCGAAAAACATAAAACTAAAGTAGTTCACATAATATATAATCATTTTACATAATCATACATTATATTAGATCAAAATAAATATTCATTAATTAAATTTTGGGTCCTTACAACTATATGAAAAAAATAATCCTTTCTTTCCATGCTCTATAAATTCTATATCAAGAAATGTATTTAAAATCTCTCATGTAGTATAATTATTTATGCTACATTATATATCTTATACCTTTAATAAGTATGTTAACTTCTTATTTCTGTTATAAATATTTCCATTTCCAAAAATTTATTTCATTAATTTTGACAACAACATTGTTTTCTATATCCTCGAATGTAACCCCTCATAATTAATGATATTAATTTAAAATTATATATTTAGAAAACTATATAAAAATGTATATTTTAAAAATTCTTGACAAAAAGATATTAATTTTAAAACATGAATATTTATTACAAACATACTTAGTAAGATAATCCTAGAATGTATTTTTGAAATTACCCCATTTAAATATGCTTTTAAGAATAATTAAAAATGTTTTCTTTATATATTACTCATTTTATAAATATTAATTTTTTATAAATGTATAATTAAAAAATTATTGAGTTTAAATTATACATAAAAAATGATAATATCATATAGAGTTAAAAAAGGATATCTTTCATAAATTTGTTTCACATGAAACTATTTTCTATTGTATATTCTATATTTATTTTAATTAATTAAATTAATTTTTAATATTGATTTAAAAAAATTGATATAGTGAAAAAGGACCAATCCCAACTATATTAATAGATAGAGATTGTAATAATTGTAAAAAATACCTCAGCAGAACAAAAATACAACAAGGAAAACAATCATATCTAATTAAAAGAACCAGAAAAAATACCTATATAAACACCAGCCTAATTAACATCATCTTATGACTCTTCCATGAGGATATCTTCCATGTGAGTGATGAACATGCTTCCAGGACAATTTCACTTCATTCAATTGATCATGGGTAACATTTGATGTTTTCTCAGTAGTATTTGAAGAATCCATTGAAATGTGTCTTTTCATTTATATAACTCATAAATTTTCAACGCTTGCATATCATAAAGGCATACTTTCAGTCTCACTAGAATTAATAGATTAATATTGCGCCTATAATAAGGGTTTTTTAGTCACCATATCCAACATATTATACATACTAGATAATGTTTCTTTTACATAAACCTAATCATTTAATAATGAAGTGGTCTTTCAAATAATGAAACTAGATTTAGGTACCATAGAATCACCTAGGGTTGATGTTTTCTAAAAACACACTAAAGTGTGTCATTCCCACTATATAAGATCTATTTTTTCACTTCCATTATCCATGGCAGTCATGAAAATATGCACTTCTATTGAACTATTAGCAATGATAGTATTTCCAAAAGAGGATCGAGACTTTATAAAAGGACCAATTTGTTCATCCAGCTTCTTTCTAGAAGCATGATATTTGAACATATTATATTCCCTAGCACTAGATGGATCATCATGCATAGCATCATCATTTACACTATTGGTACAACCAATATAATTAGAACATAAAAATATTAAAATTTTTGACTCATTAATTTTAATATATATTTGAAAATTAGCATATTTATGTAATGGATCATCAAATTATGATGTCTTATTACACATCGAGTAATATTTCACATTATAAAGTGCATGAAGCTTATCCAAAATTGTTGGGATTTCTTCAGCATCCATCACATTATATATCTCTAAATAGAATTCAAAGACATCTTCCAGCTATTTTTCAAAAAAAATATCCGTAAAATAACTAGATGGATTTATATGAGAAATAACAAAAACATTTGAATCATTTTACTATTTATTACCCATTATGGGTGACTCCATCATTTTGGAATCCTTAGAATCCATAATAAAATTATGAGGAACATCAACATGGACAACCTTATTGCAACTTCACTGAAAACATTCAATCTCAAATTATTCAATTTTGAATAGGATCATTAGTTACATTAACATCAACCACATTAACATTATAATTTTTATTTACAGAACTAGGTAAAGGAAGATTCATGTTACAGTTATGAATATACTGAACAAATCTCTTTCATTTAGCACATTATAATCCTTTTAGGAACCTTGCAATAAAATGAACATAATTGAAACATTTTTAATAGAATTCAAGAAGATTTTATATATTAATATAAAAATCAAATGATAAAGAATCATCCATCCAGATAACTGTATCAATAATAGATGAATTCATTTCAAATTACACATGAACCCGAGCATAAATACTATTTCAATATCTATTTATTTATTTATTGAATATAAATGCACTTATTATATCATATGATACATCCCATAGGATCTGGGGATGCCATAAAGACTAGTATATACCATTAATCATAATCCTAATACTGTTTGAAGAGTTAAAAGCAGTTGTAGGGATATAATTGGTGTCCTGATCTAGTATGTGAAGAATACAAGGCTTATACGGTATGAACCTCATACCTCAAGCATGAATCAATAATTCAGAAGAGGAATAAATAACATGATTGAAACACTTATCAAGTGATGAAATTATCAAACAAAAAAGCCCCATAATTTATGTAGATGGTGGAATAGTTCTTCTAGAGTACATTTATTAATACCGTGTTGGAAAATCAACTGATCTACAATGGGTTGTTTGCATTTGAAAATATATGGCGAAATAATCGAATGGATCATTTTGAAAAAAGAAAGGGAATCATTTTTTTGTGATTATAATTGGAACCAATGAACCGAATCAAACATCATGAATATTCTGGATAGAGATCCTTAATTTTAATCTTCATAATCCAAGGCTGGTTAATCTTTTGTCAAATTACGGTCTCCAGAGCCATTATCTTCCATTTTTTTTCATATTATAGGTAAATACGCCAAAACATCATTGAATGTGATGAAAAACTCACCATACTTATTCTATAGATGAACAGTGGAATCAACATAGATAGTTATAGAATCCATAGACAACAATAACTAGAAATATTTTCCAATATATGTTCTGAGCTTCATCTGCTACATCCTCACTCGCATTTTGGTTCATTAATGTTGAATTATTTAAATGAAATTTATATATTATATTTATAATTATATGAATATAAATCTATATAATTATTATTAATGAACATATATTTTTTTAATACCGTCTTATTCTTTTAAAACCCATTTAATAAAACATACTTTATTCATCCATTTTGTAGGGTTATTTTTAAATATAATTATGATACCTTTTGGATTGAATATGAAAAAATAAATACTACATTTAGAAATTATAATAAATAATATTATTTAATATTGTCAAATAATTTATTGGTAAAATAAATAGTATAAATTTTAATAATTAGTTATCGTAGTTAAGGATAACACTAGTTTTCATGGGTTAATATATATAATAGGGGTCCAACTGACCTAAAATGTCTCTAAATTCCAATTGGTTTGTGGGATTTAGAACATAACCTTGATCCCTTAGAGTATGATTCATTTTGGATCCATATTACTATAAATGTGAAATTATGTTATTCGGAAACATTAAAAAAATAACAAATTAGACACTCACCTCAATTATAAAGAACACCACATTCCATCACGTCTTCACTCCTCTTAAGACATCATGATTGAGCAAAACCTTCCAAAATCTATCCAAAACATTATAATACACATTATTTAGCTAAATTTATTCCTAAATAACTATCTCTAGTTTCTTTGATAATAGATCCAATGTTGGATTTCTAAAAATATTTATTTTTATTCACCATGCTACTTCTTTTTTAATTATTCATTTAAAACCATCAAATATGGATAAGAAATTACAATATAAAAAAAAGTATCTCAAAATTATTTTTATATTATTTTCTATATTTTATAATTTTTTTCCATATCATTCTCTATCAAATTGGATATAAAACACCTCGCATGTGTACAACAGACTACCACCTCTTGATCTAAAGTAATTTGTTTTCCACCACCGACTCACATGGGCAGTAATAATGTAAGAAATTATTAATATATAAGATAATTATATATTTAAATAAACTATATAAAGTTAATGTATCATCATATTAATTATCCTCTCATCCATCTGAGAAATGATAACTTCGGACATGCATACGGATGACCTACCATTTCAACATAGCGATACAGTTCATTTTTCATGTTGAATTTTATTAAATGATTCTAAAATGAATAAACATTAAAAATTTGATATTTATAAAACTAATATCATTATATATATGATTTAAATATATTCTATTCTCAAGAACTAGAACTTTCAAGATTGATCTTTTACGAGAAATCAAAGGTGTTCACAACTGATAGATTAATATTAACACAAAATTATAAATATACTGCTAATAATATGTACTAATAAGATAATATATTATATTATAAATTATAATATGGTGTTGAATTAATTAATAAAAAATCCAACACTATAATACCAAGGGTTAAATTATGTTAAGCTAAAGTGAAGTTTTAGGTAGTGGATTTCATTTCGATTTCAACTCTATTAAGACATATTTAATATTATACACCTGTATAATTTTATGTGGTGTATATAATTAATCATTGATATATTTAACATAAATAAATATTTATTCATGATTATTAATGTTATAATTGACGTAAATTATTTTATCGGGTTAAAATAAAAAATATACCAACGACGTTATTTTACAATTTTTTTGGATTTCCATCATTTTCATTAAAGGAGTTTTGTGATTCATTATTCAAAAAATACGTACATTTACTATTAATATGGACTATTAAGGAATTTCTATATTTTCTTCCAACATTAACACAATTTAGATATTTAATAAAGATATGAGATGACTAAAATAAAGGCCAATATTATTTCTCATTTTTATTGGGTATATTTTTCCACCATTTCTAAATTTTTTAGAACCATTGTTTGAATTTTTTTTATTTAATCAAATGTTATATTACGTAATTTTTATGCTACAATTTATTTTTAATTTTTTTAAATGGAATATATTTAATTTTTTGGGAATGCATTTTTCCAATTTTATATACAAAATGTAAAATAGAATGTTTACAAACATATATGGTGTTATCAAAAATTCCCTCTGCCCAAACCATTTCATGAAATTTCCATCATCTAAAAGTGTTATATAGTCTTAAATAACTCCTAAATGAAATATTATTGTAATATTCTATACCTATTCCCTATTTCTAAAAATAAAGTATTTCCTTTCAAAACATATTTTTCTAATGTATCTATTGTCGTCTCTGATCTCTTATTAATTTATAGCCTTCAAAATTCTCATGAATCATTCATGTTTTCGTGGTAATTTGACATTACATTTACCTCAAATATCAATGATATTATTTTCATGGATGATATTATTTCATAATTATTATGACATTAATTTATAAAATGTTTTACAAGGAGTGTTATTTGACTAAAGAAGGAAAATAATAATAAATCCTAATTATTTACTCAATATGGGTGCTTAGTGATAATGAATATCATTTATGAATCTAATTAATAATTAAATATATGTTTAAATATTTGGACAAGTAGAAATATGTGTGGCTAAGTTATATATAGCCCCTTGATGCATCTAAAAGTTTAATGAGGAAAATCAATTGGCCAGATGAAATTTGATTTTGTTTTAAACATACCCATAGATGAGAAATTATATGATCATGATCATAGAGGTACAAGTGTCATGGTTTCTGGGATCATGAAATCCACTATAAAGCATTTCCATTATTGAGAATCCAATGTTAATTATACATGATATTTTTACATTAATGTTTTCCATGGATTCTTTTTCTTCTCTTATTATAAATTAAATGGAATTTGAATCCAACCATTTTCATTAAAAAATTTATTTTTCTTTATCTACTAATGATGGATTCTATTATATGTTACATTAATGATATATTGAGATAACCCATATCCCTAATTGTAAATATTAATTCATTGAATGAGTTTCAATGATGTGGATTATTTTCTTTTGTATTGATTTATATATTATTCCCATTGTAAAATGTATATCATGTATATATCTAGCTCTGCATGAGTTCCAAAATTAATGGCCCATTTTTATGGTAACCCTTTTATATATTATATTGTAATAATTAAACCACATTATCTGGGAGACTAGATTCATAGTTGTTCTAGTTGGTAGGGGATAATGTTTAGTAGAATACTTAGGAATTAGATTTATAATAATATAGACTAATAAATTTAAACATATGATATATTATGTGGATATGTGTATTTTTAAGGTAATGTCATAATGTTTTTATTTAATTGTAGATATTATGTCATTTTTTATTAAACTACATCCCTATCTTGAATATATATGTGGTTACATTTTTATAATATATGTATATGGTGGTATACCCTTGGGAAGAGGTGATTTGAGTATATCATGGTTGTCATTCACATTAACGGTGATCAATCACTTACTAATCAAAGGGTTTGACTCTCCGAAGGAATATAAATAGGATATTTCACATTTTAATTAAAACCATTATGAATGATATGAATAATAATTTCATGATTTAGATATATCCCAAAGGAAAAAAA
The DNA here is from genome assembly GCA_963277665.1 of Viscum album. Lineage (NCBI taxonomy): Eukaryota > Viridiplantae > Streptophyta > Magnoliopsida > Santalales > Viscaceae > Viscum > Viscum album. The sequence continues at coordinate 883,515,040 of OY728130.1, forward strand.
GTTTATGATAATGGTATTACCCATTCATAACATTCATATTTTTGTTCTGTGTCAAATTTTATTTAGAATTAAATATTGTGATTTAAAACAATTAATTATAAGATATGATCCATTATTTTCTATTTCATATTCATATTTCCATGAATATATTATGGTTTCAATAATCATGAAAAATATTGAAATTTTCTAATTGATTAATCCATTATTATGTATGTTGGAGCTGACCAGGTCATGGATAAATTATTTTAGATGACCCAGGGGATTATTATTAACATTTAGCATAAGGATCAACATGATGTTTCATGGAATGGTACCACAATATTGTATTGAATCATGTTATAAAATCCCTAATCATTTAGAGTGACTACTAATCTAGTGGTTGTTTAAAAATTCATTAAGTCCCTTGAAATGATATTATTGACACATGGATGTGTTAAGAGGGAAAATGTTATATTTTTATCAAATATTCCTAGAGCATTTTCTTATAAATGGTTTTCATTGATTCAAAATACTCATGAGGAATAATAAATATAACACATATAATTGAGATATTTTTAAGAAAAATTATTCAATAAATATTTCTTTTATAGATATGAATTGAAATGACAAGAATGTTCAGCACCATATCAAAAAATTTAGATTTAAATATTTTAGATTATGGGGATTCATTGAAAACACTATCCAAGAATCCATCGATTAATAAATTATGAATAAATTTAATTTTTACCATTAAGTTAACGGTATTAACCTGAGTCTCTAAAGGTAACTGGTTTCTCAAAAACTTTATTAAGAAGATGAAATCTATTTTCTAAGCCATCAAAACAGAGAAGGTGTATTCTAGATCCTCTATATTCATTTGAAATGGAGATATGATTAATTCATCGGAACACCACTAAAATGGTAATATATTGAAGTGGAAGAATAAAACAAAGGAATATCTATCATGGAAAAATTATGGAATGAAACCTCTTAGAAAATAATTGAATGGATTAAGGCTTTGTCATAGTTGTTGAGATATGTGTGATACAAGTCATGAATTTAAGAGACAAATTAGAAAACCACTAATAAGTTCATTATCAAAAAATAAATGTGGAATTATACAAACCCTTATTCTAAAGGTCATGGTAACCTACTATAGAAGATCCAAAGTTAAAATGGAAAGGATTATGTTATCTCTACAGCTTTCATTAATGTTACCATTGATATGGTGGAAAGTACTCTAATAATATATTCATATTTATCTAATTATTTATTAGGTAACTATTCATCCCAAAATATTATATCTTCCATGTTTTCCAATTAAATTTGAATTTTCCCTATAACCTTAATAGTGGAATTATCCGTTAAAAATCATAGTTGATGTCTAACTATGATAATGATGTGACATTAATTTCCCATTATGAAACATAAAAGTGAATATTTTTAAAAATATATTATCATGATTTTTTTATTTGATAACATTCATCCATTAAATAGCATTAAATACATTATAAAAATATTATCTAAATGATACAAAATTATTATTAATGATGAAGATATGGAATTACATAACTTTAGAGTGGATAAATCATCTTCTATGTCATGTTCTGGACCAACCTAAGTATCACATTAAAATTATATTCTTAGGAAAAAGGGAAAATTATATATGACTAATAATTTAATAATAAAATTGAAGATTTACCAATTGTATATGAATACATTGAGGTATTTCTTGTAGAATAAAATGCACTTCCAATAGAGCATGAATATGATTTTTCTATTGATTTAGTACTTGATAAAAGAATCCCTATATAATTGATGTTATAAAATAAATAGAGTTAATTAAATGTTTGGAAGTGTATATTTATAATGTATTTATCTTCCCCTGTGTTTCACCTTATGATACCTCTTTAATTTTCTTTGAGAATAAAAGACATACACATGAGACTGTGAAATGATTGATGGGAAATAATTTCTACAATAAAACTGAAAATGTATCTTCTACAACACATTGATGACTTATTTGATCAACATCAAGAATGAAAATATTTTTCAAAGCATAATATTTGTAATGGGTATCATTAAAAATGAGTAATGAAGGAATATATTTCTAAGGAAACATTTCAAATGAAAAATTGAAATTTATACTTTAAAATAATTCCATTTGGATTGACTAATGAACCATTTGTTTTTATGGGTTTAATGAAAAAATTATTCAAGGAATGAAATTATAATTCATATGGAATTATGAAACGATATATAGGTGTATTATAAATGTTATGAAGACCACGAGAATCATATTCAGGTTATTATTGAGTCTCATAGAGGATAATTGTTATATGATAAATTAAAAAATGCTACAGAGATTCCTTTATGTAAATATTGTCTACAAAGATGGAATATTAATTGATACTATAAAGATAAAGGTATTCAATAAATGAGAAACACAAACGAACATAATTTAGTTACACAGTTCCCTGAGAGTGGTTAGTTATTATTGATTATTTGTTCTGTTTTTTTCTTAATTGGATAACTCATTAATGAAGAATAATTTAAATGGGTTGTGTTTATTTGGATAATTTAATGTCAAGAACTTTTTTGATAAATTGAAGAGGATATTGGTAAATGTTATTATTTTATCTCTACTATTTATAATTTATGGATTTGAGGTATAGATTTAATAATTGAAGATGGGACATGGTTGTTTCCTAATGAAAAATGATAAATTTATTTACTATGCAATGATATATTTAAAGCCTTAGGAATATAAGAATCTTACTCTTTATCATTTTTTGTATCTATAATCATTGATTTTAATATTTTGAGGCATTGTCTCTTTTTTGAATTATGTGAGATATATAGAGACCATAAGTGTCTAATATACTTATTTTTATAGAACTTGATCAATAAAGGAAAGTAAATAAAAAAACTACACAAGGATTATAATTTCTAAATAAAATACCACCTACAGAAGGAATATAAGGCATCATATGTATTGAGATATAAATATGATGGTGTACAAATGATAATTAGGACCGGTAGTGATCCTATGTTCATAGTTATTGTAATTATATATAGGGTAATTTTTATGCAAGGGGATTCATATGAAAATATATTTTTTAGGAATGAAAAAAAGTTATCAAACTAATGATTATATGATTCAGAATAAAATTAATTATAGTCTTAAACAATTGTAAATCAAATTACTTTAAAAGAGATGATTCCATTATAAAATTAGAAAATAGATTATGTCATCCATCTATAGCTGAGTTGAATACATAATTGTTAGATTGATCTCACATCTTGAATTTATCCATAAATCTTTGTACCACAAAATTCATTTATATTTGAAGGGGCAATTTTTGTGGGAAAATATGAAGTGGGAAATTATTTATTATATATCAAAATTCCTTCTTTATTAAAATTTTAAGGTTGAGAGGAATTATCCTAGAGGATTCATAAAACATATACCTATTAATATATGGAAATTAGATGTTGTTACTTTGTAATTTCTAATAAAAATTAAACAAACTACTTGAAACAATAATACAATATGGGTTATTATTTATTACCTTAAAAAATATACACATTTTGTTGTTATATGATATGATTTTACTATTGAGTACCTTAAACGGATCTATATTAATAATGTTTTAGGAAATCATGTATAACTTATTTCAGTTGTTTTTTATCATAATCCCTGATATATATCAAAATTAGGGAAATGTATTCAAGTGTCTATTGATAATGATCTTCATTAGAACCACACATGATATCATCAAACAGATAGATAGTCTAAAATGACAATTGAAACACTAGAAAACATGTTGTGGTAATACTCATATGACTTACATGGCATGTAGGATTATTATTTACCTATATTTAAATTTTTTATAACAATAATTTCTATTCAAGTATTCAAATGGTGTCATATGAATAATTTTACCGAAATAGATTTCATACTCCAACTTTTTCTAATGATGTTGGTGAATGGAGACTTGTAGTCCAAACATATATTGAGGAGAAAATGATAAAGGTAAAAAAGATTAAAATAATATTATGTCATTTTATTATAGAAAACAAATATTTTATCACATGTGAAAGAATAATTTTAAATTTAATATCGGGGGGCCATGTTTTATTAAAAAGTATCTCCATGGAAAGGTGTTATATAGTTCAATAACTAATGGATGATAATCCCCAGGTACACAGATCCATTTGTAATTTTTCAAATAATTGGTTTTTTGGATTAAAAATTAATAATTCCACAAATTACATATAATGTACATAATGTGTTCCATATAACATTTTCAATGATGTACATTCCATACCCAATGATGGTGATCACCTATGAATAACTATGTTTATATCCTAATCAATCTTACTATAATTATCCCCAAGATATTATTGACACTAAAGTGAAGGTATTAAGGAATTGGAGGACTCAATTGGTATAGGTACATTGAAGAAATCATAAAATGGAGGAAGAAACATTGGAACCACATGTTGTAAGGAAAAATAACCACCATCATTTTCCTATAAACTAATAACATTACAAATTTAGTGCATAAAATATTTTAGGATGAAATAATTTTAACCAAACATTCAATTATAGTAATAGAAAATAATAATTTGATAAAACTATAAAAAAGGAACATTTTTATATTTTAGGGAACAAAAAATAATAATTTGATATATAAATATTTATTTTGATCTTAGTTGGTAAAAATAATTTTATATTGAATTTTTTAAAATATCCCATAGAAATAAGAATTTATGATTAATAAAAAGAGTTTCATTTATATACTCTTTATTTTATATATATTAATTTTTTAAATATTGTTAATTAATTTTTTATTGACTATAAACATTCTATAAATAAAGATACAATCATTTATAGGTAAAATGGTAATTGTTTTAGAAAAGTATTTTTTTTTAAATTTTTCTTTAAGGAATAACATATATCCATTTTAATTAATTAAAATAATCATTAAAGATAAATTAACTAAATTTTATTTTAATATTTGATATATAATTTTTTTTAATTTAAATCCATATAATTTTTATTAAAAATCATATAGTTAATGTAAGATCATCCATTGGCTGTAAAATAAAAATCATGAATATCGTTTTGTTAACACTTTTTACGGATTGATTTTAAAATTATATTCTACCACTACTATATATTGAATTTGACAAAATGTATTTTTTATTTCAAATAAAATAATTAATAATAGTTATTAAGGTAAACATAATTATAATTTATAATGAATTTTTAAACATGTAATAATTAGTTATTATGCTAAAGGTTAAATCATGTTTACCTAAGGGTTAATCTGTAATGATATGGAAAAAATGAACAAAAAAATTATAAAAACCCATTTTTTGGTTTTATTTAGACTATACCCTTATCCACCAAAAATATGCGCAATTTGGATGCCATATATCCATGTCTGTAACAAAATATTATTGGAATCATTTGAAAATTACAAGCATGCCCCTCACCTCAATTATAAAATAGAACCTCCTCCAATTGCTTCATCACATATATAAATCTATATATCATTACAAAATTCTAAAAATAATATATAACAAATATCCTTTTTGATATTCTAGAGCTTTTATTCATCCCATGATACCAACATTAGGTTCCTTAATAAAATATCAAATGGGGAGTTTTCTATGCAAAGGTAATTATCATCACCATGATAATTCTCTTTAAATTATTCTTTTACAATATTAAATAATGTTTTAGAAATAAAAATATAATAACACCGTTATATACTATATATTGAGATAATTTTATTTTTATGTAATGTTATTTATCAATCTCATTCTTTATCGAATGAGATATAAACTCATCGGTTATCTCTTTGGCAGACTACTGCCTTGGGAAATGATGTAATTTATTTTCCATCACTAAATCACACGGAAGGTCATAATAAAGGGTGAAATGAATATATATGATACTTAAGACAATATATTGATTCATTTATATTAATATATAATCCCCTTTCATGCCCCATCAATCATTAGTTAAATTATCATTTTGTTTGTGCATATTGTTGTCCTACTGTCTACACAAAGTGATGTCATTCATTTTCAGTGTCCAAGTTTAAACAATGACATTAAAAATGTATCTCTTGAAAAAAATTATATTTATAACCATAATATTATTTTTTATATGATGTGAATATAACCTATTCAAGTGAACTAGAACATGAATGATGAAACATGCATGGGAGAATAAAGTAGCTTACAATGGAAAGAATAGTAATAACAAATTATTGTTATGGAATAGGTAACAAGATACCATAAAATGATAATATGTGATGTTATAAATATTAAAATGGTTTTAAAATAATGTAATAAAATGATTAAAAGAATTATAAATGAGTTTTAATCAAGTTAATCTAAATGGAAGTGTGTGGTAAGGTACATCATCTGAACTTCTACTCCATTGAGTTGTATTAGATATAATTAACATATTTTCTTTCATGTGATATAGGAAATAGCCTATTGATATATTTTATGTGGATACATATATAAAAATGATGATAAATTTTTAAATTCTTATTTGTTCTCTCACGAGGTATCAAAATTAAAAGTTACAAAAGGATTTATTTTACAATCAAAACTTTTAAACCCTTCATATTTTTTGTTTAAAGAATCTTCTAATCCATCATTCATAAAATCCAAATATTTTTTTATCCTCTATATATTTAAGAGGTAACATTTTTATTCCATATTTTCCTCTATTTTTCAATTGAGCCAATGATATAAAAAATTTAAAAAATTCGTGGACATATTATTATTTTTGATTTGTTATATATTACTTTCATGCCTATATATTGCAAAATAGTTTTACCAAAGTACATTAATTAAAAAAATAATTTATTATTGATATATTAAGCAAATCTTTCATTTTTAAATTTTTTTAAAAGGAATATTTATAAATCTTCTCAAAAGATTTATTTTTTAATTTTTTTATATAAAGTATAAATTAATCTTTCTATCATATATGGTATCAATAGATATTACCACTACCATAACCATTTTCTGATAATTTTGTTCTTCAACAAATTTTCAATGGTTTGATAAGGAAAAACAATAAATGAAATATTATCAAAAAAATTCTCTTCCATTTTTTTATTTCTCCAAATGACATGGTTTTATTTTAATACCAATGATTCTGATGGATCTATGGTCATTTATTATCCCTTATTGTCATAATGGTTGTCATATTTCTCATCAAACATAAACATTAATAGGATAATTTGAGATTAATTTTATATTGGATTTTAATATTATTTGTATCATGTATAACATTATTTCAAAATTCATAAACCATTTTTACATACCATGTTTTACTATGAATTATATTTCATTGACTATGTAATATCATGATAAATAAGTATTCTTTACTCAAAATGGATATATATTGATATGAAATACTATTTATTAATTTAATTGGTCTTTAGATATATGTGTAATTCATTGGACATACAATGATCGGTGCAGACCAATTATATAATGCGCTTAATGCATCGATATATCTCGTGAGACAAATCAGTTGGCCAAATTAAATGGGGCGGTTGGTGTATACCTAGACCTCAAATAAATTATTTTTGGGGAAATATCTTAATAATATATATATAATTATGTTTAATATCATGGAAATCAATGTAATGAATTTTTTCTATTAAATTTTTTTTATTATCCATAAGAATATTTCATTGAAATTTTACACAGATTCATTTCCTAATCATGATCTTGATTAAATTACATTTTGATTTATTAACCATGATATATTGATTATTTATTATCAACTTAGGATGGAATCCATTGTATATAACTCTACTGAGCATATGACCACAACGTTATTTTTCTTCTTTGACCATGCTATGAAGAAGGATTAGTTGAATGAGTGTTAAGGACACCAAACATCTCATTTTTTATGGTTTATATTTCAATCCAATTGTAAAATGGGTATAATTTATGCAAATAGCTCCCCAAGACTGCTAAAATGGTTTGTTATACAAGGTTTTACCCCTTTTATCTATTCCAATGTAAAATATTAACCATCCGATATGGATTACTAGATTCTAGGGTGATACATTTTAGGGTTCTTTTTACATATTCATAGTCATCATATAATTATTATCTGGTAAATATATTAAATACTTATTAACATTACTTATTTAGAAAAATGAAGGGGTAACCATAAATTTAATTTACTATTTCAGTTTTAGAAATACTTTTAGAAGAGTAAAAAAAATTTATAGCTAATTTATTATATCATTTTCATCCACATTACCGCATTATATATCTCCCAAATAAAATAATTTTTATTTTTATTAATGTATTTTAATGTAATATATCTCACACCATCAATATTATTTTATAATATATTCCTTCTAATTATTTAACATTATGTTAATATATTAATAATAAAATCCATTGTGAAATTATTCAAATATCGACTCTCTAAATATGAGATATTTTTATATATCATATCGATAAGTGCTTGTAAAACCATGGTAGAAATAATTGTATCATTTTAAATGTTTTCTCATTCAAAACATTATATAATATTTATTTTGTTAAAAAGTAATAAATAAATTCATTTTTCATTATTTCTAATTCATTGAATTTTAAAATCAAATAATCATGAAAACATTGTAATTTTTCTACATTTATAAATTACATGATGATTATCCCATGTAGATTTTTTTTTAATTATAACCCATATCCATCATTATATCTATTAATAAAGATAATTTCAATAAAGAATTTTTTATATGACCATCACTTTGATACATTTTTCTTTTTAATTCAATTATATAATAATTTTTCTATTGAAAATTAATTCCTGATAGATAATATCTTGAAGGTAAAAGTCTAATAATATATAACATAGATATATTAATTACTTCCATAGATGAAATATTATATCATTTAATGCAGAAATTCACCCATATTTTGTAAAAATAATACAATCCATGATTTATCAAAAAATTTATTGACATTAAATGATGGTCAAAGGTGAACCATGCTCTGATACGATATGAAAAGAGATTAAGGGTTATTTTATAATGATAGGAATTGAATAAATTTTATTAAACCATTACAATTATTTTATCGTAATTGGATCTAATTCATGGTTATTGATTTGTGATAAGGTTCCCATTGATGATATTTATAATAACAATTACTCTTATTAGGTAGACTAGTGAATGAATTTCTCTTCAATTTTTGTATACATTTTAGTTCAACCATTTAAATCTATTAAATTTTCTGACCAAGGTTGTAATATTTTGTTATGTTATGAGAATAACAAAAAAAAGATATAATTTACATATTTAACTAATTAAAATTAATTAATATATCTGTGTAATATCCTAGAATCACCCATAGATATATTATTCACACGTTTTATTTTGAGAAAAAATAGGTAATATTCATACAATCATTATTATTGACATCTCAAAACTATTATAGTGATTTAAAACCTATTCATGGAATAGATAATGTTAAATAGTATTTAAAATTTACTACCAATCATTTTTCAACACATAGAGGTTATTTCTATTAATTTCATCTTCACATCCTCAAACACCCCAATATTATAAAATTTTAAATTAGATATAACTTATTACTGATATCATAAAATTGAAAAAATCAGAGTATATTTGTGTGAATAATCACTTAATTTAATATATTATTAATAGAAACCAAATCATCATATCCTTGTGATCATCTATCAATAATTCTCTTATATATTCTCTTTTTTCCAATATGTTTTGGGTTACAATGCCAAGTATCTATTAGAACCAGTTAAAAATGAACCATCTGATAAATTTAGGAAAAAATTATCTAGAAATATTTATTTATATTATATAATATTTTGTTTAGCCTTGGAAGGTCTCCTTTTAAATTCAATGATTTTTTAAAATTCATTAAAATGATCTTTAATTTCACGTAAATCACAATGTTCATACAATTATAATGTTAAGCATCATCAATTTTTTTCATGAAATCCTTGAAAACACATATTTATATTATTTTGTTTAACATCCAAAATAATTTTCTCCCAAACAAATTAAATTATTATATATTATTTTAATAAATATTTACAGGAATTAATTTCACCAAAACCATGAATTTTCAATTTTTCATCTATTCTTCTTTGTATTTACTTTTGTTTCCACCATAAAATCATATCTTCTAAACCGCGAAATAATAAGACAAACTTGGATGAGTTGATAGGAATAAAAGTAATCTATAGAAATTCATATAATAACCAATAAGTATTTTCATTCCTTAATATGTTGTTTTCAATAACATACAATATTGAAAATTCTCAAATTTGTTCAATTGAAATGAGATCCAATCATTATTATATATTCTTCAACATGTAAATCATTCTATCGGACAAAATTTTATTTCTCATTTTCCGTTAAATTTTGTTGTTAATTAATGATTTAAATGTTAAAACACATACTTAAATTATAATAATTTACCTTAATATAATAATCTCACCATTTAAAATTCATTAAAAACCAACCAATTATTTATGAATCTTAAATATTCATCTCTCAAACTACTATTTTGTTACAATAGTGATACCATAAAAAATTTAATTTTTCCAACATATGAGATATCATCTAATATGTTCTAAGAGTATGTGAGACAAAATTTATAGAGAATAATAATAACAATATACAATGTCAATATTATATATAAATAATAACACAACTCATTGAATTTCATGCTCCTTTTACAAATCACTATTACTCTTGTAATCATTATGCTTATTTGAAACTCCTACTAAATATGTTCCACATATATTTCATAAAAACATTCTTGAAAAACACATTAAATAATTTATCTTTTCTACCAACACATACACATGGAACCCATAACAAACACATTACTTTTAAATCCATTAAAACATTCACTTTATCTATAAAAATAATATTACATTGATTTTATGTTATTATATTCAAAATTAACAAAAATAACTGATGGAACATGATAGAAGAGGGTGAAATTCATACATATACATGGGAATTTTTTTGGTTTAAATTTTTTAATCATTAAATATTTCTTAAATTTATCTATTTTTAAGGATATAGTTGAACCATAATCCACTTTCTCCATTACATATACAAACACTATATTTAAAAAGATTATATTTATCTTTACCTTGAAGAATTGGTAACTAATTTCAAAATGAACTGATCTAAAATATTATATTTGATTCTTTAATAGGTTAATTATGCTCTGATTGTCACAACCTCCCCAAAATTCAGATTCACATCGAATATGATGGCTTCTAGTAGGGTCCCAATCTTTATCAACTAAATTATCTCTTATAGAAAAAAAAGAATCTCCTTATTTATACTTAGAGGAAAAAATTAAATATCTACAAATACCAAAGATCACAAATTTTTTGAAAAACAATAATCAAAATATTTTTATATTTTGAAAATATATTCTTCATTAATAATCAATAAAAAATAACAAAAATCACGATTTCTGCTAATATTATTTCGCAACCAAAAAATATATCCTTTAATATATCTTAGTATTATAATCATTAAAATTATTATATATTACTTTAGTAATCATTCATGCCAACCATATAATGAAATATAATTGATCATTCCAAGTCCATATATAGCTAAACATAGAAAACACCAAATCATGGTTCATAAAATTGGTTTGTTGAAAGCATTAGTTTCATTACACTTATAAATTTCTTTCCCAATTAAATTATATTAGAAACAACCATTTAACTTTCCATGTGAAATGTATTCTACAGTTCAAATTTTTTTTTATCAAAGTGTTAGACTCTCTGTAAATGTCATTATTATTTGTAATAAATAACATTTCATCAACATAAACAATAATAATATGTGATTTTTTTTAAATGAATAATTATTATTTTATTTTAAATTATTCCATTATATAATAATAATTATTTAATATTTTACTACATTTGAATATAAATCTCTGCAGGATTTATTCAAATCATATAGATTCTCCTAAAAATATACACATATACAACATCGTCTCCATGTATGATGACATTAGGTTGGAAACTATTACCTTATTTATCAATCTCAATATTTAAAAATCGTGAAATAATATTCATTATAAATATATTAGTTCTCATTTGATTAGCGATTAAGTAAAATATTGTTATTCTCTCATTATATTCTATAGAAAAAATCTCCCATCAAATTAGGCACCATTGAGTTATGAATGACCCTTAAAACCTATCATATATTAGTTCCATTGTGATTAACCTCCTTTTATGTTAGTATATTATGAAAAACATTGATCCAATTATCTTCTCATCTTTTTTCCTAAAAAATACACATATGTTTCATTTTTAAATTATAATTCAGTTCCATATTCATTTAATTACTCCACTGATGATTCATTAAAAATTTATTCATATCAATTGAATCAATTTTATATATCAATGTAATTGTATAAAAAATCATTAATGGTATTCTTGATTGAATAATTGAATTCTAATATATGAAAATGTTTTTGATCCACTATATGCTTGATGAAACACATATGAAATCTATATTGTGTCTATTCATTACATTAAAATTTTAAATCATTATCCATATACATTTCATAATAAACATTATCACTTTCTTAGTGTCTATTTATTAGTTTAACTATATAAAAAACTTATTTATAAACACATAGAAACGACCCTTACATTACATAAACACCTAAAAAAGTATGATAAATTATTTTTACCTTAATGATATTGTATAATCACTGATCAGGACCCCTCCCACATAACCAGATATAAAGAGATACATAATTCAACAAACCACGACATATACCGAATAATTACAATTTGAATAAAGGGACTAGTAAAATTATATAAAAGTTTAGATAAGGATACCCTCATGTACCATTATAATAAATTACATCCAATGAAAAAAAACATCCATAACCAGTATCAGATAAGTGAATATAATTTCTAATTATATAATATAGATGACTATAATAATGAAATAGTGTCGGTATAATAATATGTAAAAGTACGAAAGAAAGACCTACATCTCATCAAGACCACCCAGTGGGATGATCAAATATATTACATGAAAAAAAAACAAATAACTAAAAGGAGAATAGCCACAAAATTAAATATTTCCTCAAAACAGTCTCTACATCATCTATATTTTCATTCCACTCAAAAACCTATACTATTTTCATCACGCAAACATGCATTCCAACCAATAGATTTGTATATCCACCAATACCCTCATGAATAGTGTGAGAATAAAACATGGCAGTGCACAACCATTAGTGAAGGATATAAAAATAGTAATATTTTAAATAACGTATTGAATAAAAATGTGTCCATAAAAATTCACATGCCAATACCTAATATATAGTGGCTACTCTTGAGGTCGTGCAAGCAGTAGTTTGATATTTTTTTCAGTATCTAGTTACGTTCAATTAGTGGTGCTACCTCTATCATGTCTAGTACATTTTCTAAATAACGTGAATCATAAAATTGTTTTAAAAATTTCCAACTGCTGATGTATACCAAAACACATGGATAGATTGTTCCTCCAAAAAATCCTTTTTATATGGGAAAATATGACACCATAATCATACACAGTACATGGGGAAACGTTTCCCCCATAAATAAGATCATCAAATAAGTAAGTAAACTTCTCAGAACAGTAAAATTCACTAGGGGTATATGTTAATCACTTAGAAACGATCATAAAAATAGTTGAATTCCCCAATGAAAGACAAAATAATAGAGAAATGTAAAACTTTGTAAGAATAATAGTACTCAAGGTGTAAAACATCTCTCTTGGACATAGTCATTATATGGTCTTGTATTCCCACCTAAACAATCTCAATGTAAGGGTAATTACCCCCAAAAAATATCATCTCTCAGGGATTTATATACCTCATATCATACTCATTCATATGGGGAATTTGGTCTTACATTGACAAGATCATCATATAGATTTTTATGTCACTCATAGAGAACCAAATCATAGGGTGTAGTGCATCTCAACTATAAATGATCATCACAATGGGATGTATGTCCTTTATATCAAACAAAATTTACGTTTCTTTTGTGTAGGTGTGTCGTTACTTCCTCGTGTTTGGATCAAATTTATAATTTTTATTTGTTGTACCAAACTATTTCTAACTATGAAGGTGTAGTATTGTAGTAGTGAGGGGTCGAGTCCATTGAGAGTTGACTAGTTTTTGGATTTGATGGAATCTAGTTTTTAGACCTATAAGGGTGTCCTTTCTAGAGTCATTTGTATGGGAATGAAGAGATATGTTCTAATTGGGATAAAAAATGAGATATTGGTATTGAGTGAGTGTCTAGGTGAATTTTGACTTTTAATTCTATCCTTAGAATGATCCTCAGTTTTAGACTGTGAAAAAAACAAGCAACACTAGTAGACTTTGGTCTTAATCTCTTAGATCAACCTAGGAGGTAGCTATTTTGCGGCCAGGAGATACCAACAACCTATGTGCATTAACATTGTCTTCTTAAGTAGGAATCTTAAGGATCTAGTGGTCATAGATAATTAGACTTCAACTAGGATATGTTTGTTTTCTTGATTTCCACATAGTCAGAGACATTTGAAAAAATGAGTTAGGTCTTCAATTTATATCCAAATTACTATTTTAGTTAGACTTTCCTAGTTCAAATTTGACATTGTATGTTTATTTTATAGACACATCGCTCGTTACCTACCCTTGAAAGACATAGCTACTCATAGCTAGGTAGAATGAAATTGAATATCTAAGTGATATCATAGCTTATGGATTGATAAACATTAATGAAATCAGGATCGGGCAATAGATGTAGAAATTAAAATAGAAATAACCTGAAAAATAAATTCATAATTATAACTAAAACTTACATAAAAAAGGAGGGAAAATTTAATCTAATCAGAACCTGAATGTAGTGAATAATGGAAGCTCGACTACTATTAGATTACTGAATGTACACAAAATTTCGAAGAAATTGAAACTTAGAGAGGAAAACGACGGGATAGGTTTTAAGGTATCGAAAGGGAGAAAAAATTTTTTCAAGATGTTTCTTAAAATCTCGTCTGTTTCTCTACTTATATAAGAAATTTTGGTCATGACATGTACATTTGGTACATGATGTGTACAATTGATCTGTGTTAAATTCCATTAGATCTTCTATGTGGCATGTGTTTCTTGTGCATTACGAGGATTGACTATGTAACAGATGTGTAACTATTATTCGTGATGTGTACCCCACATTTATCATTCCTATGTGCAGATTCTCTGTGGATTTGATGTCTGGGGCTTTGACTGGGCATTATATTGTGTTTGAGGACTTCCCAATATGTTTCTTCTTTTCCCTACTAGACATGTGGTTTGGTCCCTCAAGGCATCAAGAATTGATTTTAGGTAGTGAGCATTTGGTATATGACGTGTTTGAGGAAATCATGTCGTGTAATATATCGTTGTTTCACCTTTCGGCGTGTTTCTCTTGAAAACCATTAATGCCTTTATTCATGAAAAATGAAACATATACCACATTAATTATCACATATTTTATTGAAAATCAATTAATGAAGGTCCTAAAAATATATATATGAATTATTCTTATCAAATCTCCCCACACTTAAATTATTTCTTGTCCTCAAGCAATAATATATCAACAAAGATATCATATAGGAGAAGGTAATTTTAAAGAGAGAATGAACTATTATTTTTATTCAATTATATTTTGTGTATGAAGAGAAAGGGTCATGTTTGATAATCAATCATACAAAGAACGTTAGTCATTCATTATAGTTCATATTTCTAAAAAAAATTCCCTTCTTTTAATTACATAATTATAACTATTTCCTATGAAACATACCCAATTGTAATTTACCTCACTATTTCACTCATCACTCAAGGTAGAAATAATATTAGAGTTGTGCCCATACATGGAGTACATGTTCTTATCTATAATCTTGTACTGGTTCAACCATCTCCACGGTATCAAGACAGGGAAAAAAATTAATCTTGAGGGCTTAACCAATTTTGTTCTGATTACTCTATGGCCATGGGTAGGCGGTAAGTATATGAAAAAATAAGCTAAAAAAGGAGTATAAGCTCATGAATAAAATGCATAATGTGTTATAACAAGTGTGATGTCGTTCCTCCTTCTGGCCGGTAAAATTGTTACTCCATCATCTCGGTTGGATCCATATACATAAAAAGAAGGTAAATTAAAAAAAATCTTTTCCTTTCCAATTTATTTCCTTTTCTTTTGTATTAAATTTTTTTAAAAAAAATTCCGAGGATATATCTCAAAGCCATAACCTAACCACATATGATCATTCATGGGTTTCACTGGTCTGGAAAATGATGATTTTTTGACCTTCTGAGTATGTATCCCAAGAAACATTTGTTTATTTCTTTTATTTAGTCATTTTTCAATGGAAAAAAGTTCAAATGGAGTGAAACAAATAGTATGTGGATCACAACCTCACTGTCAGGCGAGCGGATCGTACATCTCTAGAAGCGGAATCTTCCCATTCTGTCTGAATTCCTCCCAAACTTGATCAAATGTTGTCTTTAAGCACTGTACAAAAATAAGGGTATAAAAGATAATAGGTTTGGAAAAGATTTATTCTAATATTTCATTCATTAAATATATGGGTTGAACGAGGGATAAATGTTAGGTGGGCCTCATGATAGTTGCTATCAAAGAGTGCCTATATCATTTTAATTTTATTCTTGTTTAGTAATAACATTCATAAGTTCTCAGTGCAACTTCAAGTAGGTCTACATGACCCCTGGCATCTCTAATGAAATATGATTAGATAAGAAAATGAAATCGTAGGCTGGGAGTCCTCACGGATGAAGGATGTCAAAATGAACCATGAAATTACAAAGGTAATACATTTTATGTATTGAGTAAATTAATCATCATTTCATAGTTTTTAATTTTAATGAATCCTTTGTACTCAATAAACTCTTTTTGGAAGGTCTAGGTAGGAATGAACCACCTTCCTTAAAACTTTTTCAAATAAAATTTTCATTAATTACAAGGGAATAAATATTTCTTGGTTTAAATCATTCGAATATTTATGAAAAATGTCTCATATACTAGTGAGAACAACAAGAATTTGATTTCTATCATAATTGAAATATGGGAATTGTCCCCACACATATAATGACACAATGTCTTCACTGTTAGTGAAATACATGTGGGAGTGGTTCCATATATTTATAAAAGAAGTGGAAATAGAGTTTTTTGATAGAATTTAAATAAAATTGAATCAAGAGCTCCCTAGAGTATGTGGTATTCCATAGGGATGATTGATGTTATCTTAGTGTGAAAATATACCTACAAAATGTTCAAGAAATAATGTCTTGAACTGGATAGAAAACATTAGATCACATGTAAATGTATTGTGAATAGAATAATAACAAAAATCACACAAAAAATGAGAATCTAAGACACTAATTTTATTCAATATATAGAATATATACAAAACATTTCCACGAATGACATGATATGAAAAATAAAAAAAAAGACATGGAAATTTTAACTCAATAAAATAGAAGAGTAGTAATGTTGGACAATGATTAATCATGTGGGGTGAACTTGCTCAGTGACTTTGTTTCTACTTACAACTGCTATATGTTGTGTCCTCGGGTGAGCATGGACGTTTGGGTGGGTTGATCACCTGTGGTGCTGCTGTGTGAGCATGGATGAGATGTGGTAAGAAATAAATCATGGTCTGCAACTACTTATGGTGAGTTATGAGGTGCTCTAGTACCTTGAATTCTAAGACTTTTTGTGGAATGGTAATGTAGATGATGACCGACGATTCAGAGGAGCTCGACATGCTACAAAGTGGAAATGAAGAAACAAACCTATAAAATACATGAAGTGAAAATTAAAATCCATGTATATAAAATGGTCCATAGGGAATAATAAAAAGTGAAAACATAATGATAAATTAAATAATTATCCCAAAACATGGATGTGTCTCGAGAAAATTCCATAAGATAAACAAAAGTGAGATCAAGGGTCCAATGTGAAGATCTCATCCAACGTCAGTCCAGTGCCTAGGCTCTCGACTATCTAGACCATCGGAGGCATGGAACTAGTAGGTAGTGCTGAGGATGTTGGGGTGGTGGATGTTTTGGTAACGGATATAGGGAGATGGGCTGGGGTAGGTGGCATGGTAGTACTGATCTAGATGGTGGGTGTGGATATGGTATGGGGATCAATAAATGGTACCTTCATAGGTGTAGGACCAGTGGACACCCCCTAACCCTCCTGGCCTGTTATTCTAGGAAGTTCTGAGGAGTGGTAGGGTCTGTGATTTATGTGGGAGGTCTAACTGGGTAGAAGGGGGTGGTGGAATGGTATAGGATAAAGGACCCCTTGGAGTGGGTGAGGGTGATGTGGTAAAAGAGTTTGGCTCAATAAATTGGAGATGTAGCTGGGAAATGATCTGGAAAACATTTTATTGAATACACTAATGAAGTATCGAATAATCAGCAGGGGAGTGGTGGCCAGTATCTGGGTTGTAGGAATGCATGGGTGTTGGTGATGTGGTGGAGGTGGGCGGCTGTGAAGCTAGGACTGTTGCTACTGCTCCATCTACCTACTCAGGGGTTCTGGGTGCCTGTACACCTGGAGCCCAAAATTAGTGATCGTCCTCCTTTACCAACATCCCAATATTGTGAAAGATCGCATGATCGATTAGTTCCACTAGTCTAATAGAGGTAAGGGGAATAGAGGCCTCAAAGACGCTGAGAGAGTGGGCCAATCGAGGGATAAAAGAGACTCCCATGAGCGTGCCATGATTTTTTTAACTATGTGATATGAAGTTGGAGGTGAACATTGTGGCCATATTTATTGGATGAGAACCCATGGTATCAGTGAAAATCATGAAATCAATCTAGTTGATGCTACCATGCAGCTAACCTCATTCAAAGTAACCCTGTACTATGACATAATGTAAACTGTGCAAATACAACCCCTAGGGCTGAGTCGACTTCAAGAGTCATGGGTCAAGATGTGACAAGGTGTCACGAGCTATCAACAACCACAAATTTATTTAGATATTGTGATGCAGCTAGACTTGAATTGTAGGGTAAACATTGGAATCAACAAACTCCTCGATATAATTGATGAGCCCGACTCCAACTCAGCAAGAAATAGCTCTGGTGGGCGTCCATTGAGGACAAATAAGATAGTGCCAATTCTCATCTCAAAGGTGGCCCAAAAATCCAAAATTGTCTCTTGGAATGTGTCCTCATGGATGTTAGTGATGGTGCCGTTGTGCAGAGTGTCAAAGAGGTCATCCACTTCCTTGGCGATGTTCAGCTAGGAGAGTTTTCAAGGACCAATGTATTAGTTTTCCACATCGGTTTCACTTAAAGCTTCATAAGATTAACCTGGTGAACCAAATTAGAGAATCCTAGGACATGGTGCAGATCCATGTCATCATTGCAGAACGTTTTTGTGGTGTCAGACCGCACCTGAGGAGCTTGTGCTGCGTGTGTGGTGGAATGTGTAGATGGATTGTCTGTGGCAGTTTGCAGATGTTTATAAGCAGGATGGTTCTCAAGTGGTGATTATGAGGTGGTGGATGTTGAAGATGATGTGTAAGGCTAGGTGAATTTTATATGTGCCATGTGGAAGGAGGGGCGCAACAAGGATAAAGAGGAGAGAGGGGGTGTGTGTTAGGGTAATAGGGTATGGTAAGAGATTTCAGTGAGGGTTTGTGAGAGGAGGGACTGAAATGGGTTTTAAAAAAGGGAAGGGGAGAGAAGGACGATGGGGTTTATGGTCTGTAGATGGGTGCAAATGGGTGAAATGGAAAGGAGGAGGGGAGGACAATGAGGGGTTAGGGTTATAGCAGTGTAGTTCAGGAATGTTCGGGTCACGACCTGCATTGTTTTTAAAAAAACCAACCACTTTTGTAAAAGAAGTTTAGATAGTGGACACATCATGTATGTGGCATAAATATGAAATCTAATGTTTAAAACAAGTCACGTCGTGTCCCTATGGTACATGACGTGTACTGTGATGTGTTTGTCCTATTGTAATGATCAGTCATTTTTTTTAAGTGTTTTGGATGATGATCCTAATCTATCATATCTAGAACATTCTAAACATGGGTTTCCTATCAGTCAACGCAACCTTTAATATCACGATCTTGACTCCATTGATGGTTCAGTGGAACTTGAGTATGAGGATACATCCTACATGGAAAAGTTCCAAAAATAATTTTAATCTTTTTCCATTGAAATTGAACATTTTTTCTCCATCGTGTTGAATTTCAATTGTGTCGTAAGGAAAAACATGGATTATAGTAAAAGGTCCAGGCCATCGTGAATTTAATTTTCCTAGGAATACTTTCAGTCTTGAATTGAATAGAAAATCCTTATTACTTGGAGTGAAAGTACATCATTAAATTCATTTTTCATGCCAGTTTTTCTTTTTTTTTTCTTTTCAAATACTTGTGTTTTTATATGTATCTCTATCGATTTCCTCTAATTATGTCAATTGAAATAACCATTCCTCACTATCCTTTTCTAGATCTAATTTCATTTTCATAATAGCCTAGAATGGATGATGTTCCAATTGCATTGGAAGATGACATAGTTTTTCATAATCCAGTCTAAATGGGGTGGTTCCTATCTATGTTTTATATGTAGTTCGATACACCCATAATGCAGCGTCCAATTTTATTTACTAATCACGTATTCTTGTGTTTATAGTCTTTTATTAAATTTTCATCATCTCCCTATTGGAAATTTCGACATTCAAACTTTTTTGTGGGTGGTAGGGAGTTCTGGTGCTGTGGATAATTCCACATATTTCAAGAATTTTTTTCACTGGTTGGTTTACGAAATGTTTTCCAAGATCACAAATTAGTAACCAATGAAATCCAAAACATGAAAATACATTATTTTAAAGAATATACATAACTACAATTGTTTTTTCATGTGTTATGGATTTAACTTCATCCCACTTAAAAACATAATCGACTGCAACTAGAATGTAACAGTTATTATGTGATGAAAGAAATAGTCCCATGAAGTCAGTACCCTAGAAACCAAAAACTGCAACTTCCATAATGTCGGTTTTTGGCTTCTCATTTTCTTTAAAGATGTTCCCATTTCTTTGGAATCTATTGCATTGATGGAATAATCTCCTAGCATCATGGTGAAATGATGGCCAGATAAATCCACATTTTAGGATATTTTACATTGTGTTCCCTAGTCCATGATGTTCTCTGGTTGGGGATGTGTTTTACATTTCGATCAGTTGTTTTATCTCTTCCTCTGGGATGTAATGTCGTAATAGTTTGTCCAAACAATTCATAAAAATAAATTTCCCATCCCAAAATTAGTGTTTCGTATTAGATAGAAAATTCATGTGTTGATGGTATGAAAGTTTATTATGATGGTATCCTTTGTAAAGATTGGTAGCAATGTCTGAAAACCATTATTGAGTTCTACCACTAAAAAATGTCCCATCGGAAACTCTACTTAAATATTAGTCTCAATAGCCTCTTTAATGAATTTCAATGGTAGATGTTAATGGTGGCTAGTAATGACACTTTCATTTCCATTGGTGTCTTTGATCATGATGTAAAATTCTACCAGTAAGAGAATCCAGTGGATAAATCTTGGTTTTGAATCATTATTCCTCATCAAGTATCGAAGGGAGGTATGATCTCTATGGACGTTGAATTTAGAAAATATGATGTATGCCCAGAACATTTCAATGGCATAAACTACGTCTATGAGATCTTTCTCTATAGTAATTTAATATATTTGGGGATCATTCTATAACACCCCAAGCTTCTATGGTACACTTCTCTTTGAATAATACAGTAGCGTGTGTTGTACGCAACTTCGAGTTCTAACACTCACCACAACCAATCAAAGTAGCCTATATGAATATAATACCCAATTATTGAAATCTTATAAATTTTAACTCACAAAATGGACTACATTTTTTGATTTGGAATATCAAAATTAGCCTCGGGTAAAATTTTTGAACTTTTCAGATAACATTTATATTTTTGATGAATAGTGAAAATTACTAAATTTTAATTAAAAACAATTTTTGTAATATAAATAATTAATAGTGATAAATTATGGATTTGAGTGGTTTTAAAATATATATGTAATATATTTTTACCATTTAATACAATATTTCTCATTTGACATAATTTCACATTTAAACCGGACATAAACAACTACTAATCTTTTGATAGTTATTATCTCTTAAAAACACGCTTTTTTTTAACAATGGGAATTAATTTTAAATTAATTTCTGCCTCTTCGGTGTTTTGAATTTAGAAATATGGATTGAATATTTGGAATCAGGAGGTCCAAATTGTGTAAATAGGTATGCTTTATTTTTAGACATTTTGAATAATTACTTTGGTAAATATTTTATTTAACCTGGATAAAGGGTAAATCCGGTAAATAAGGTTAAAAAATAATATTATAAAAATATTAAATTACCCTAAAACGTGTCTTAACCATATTGGTTGACACATTTCCAACCATGGGCATATTTGGGTTGATTTTGGGACCCCATGGATCCACTTGTAAGTGATGATGACACTTTATATTAATTATGTTAAAGTAAATAAAAAAATGACATAAGCACATATCTTTTAGCAACACAATTTTTACATATGGTTTGAGTAAATCACGTCGTGTAATATATCATTGTTTATCCTTTCGGCTTGTTTCTCTTAAAAACCATTAATTCCTTTATTCATGAAAAAGGATACATATACCACATGAATTATCACATATTTTATTGAAAATCAATGAATGAAGGACCTAAAAATCTATATATGAATTATTCTTATCAAATCTCCCCACACGTAAATTGTTGCTTGAACTCAATTAATAATATATCAACAAAGATATCATATAGGATAAGGTAATTTTAAAAAAATAACAAACTGTTATGCCCATACAATTATATTTTTTGTATGAAGAGAAATGGTCAAGTTTGATAATCATTCATACAAAGAACTTTAGCCATGCATCATAGTTCAGATTTCTAAAAAAAATTATCTTCTTTTAATTACATAATTATAACTATTTCCTATGCAACATAACCAATTTTAATCTACCTCAATATTACACTCATCACATAAGGTAGAAATAAAATTAGAGTTGTGCGCATACATGGAGTACATGTTCCTATCAAAAATCTGGTACTGGATGAACCATCACCACGGTATCAAGACAAGTAAAAAAATTTAATCTTGAGGGCTTAACCAATTTTGTTCTAATTACTTTGTGGACAAGGGTAGGTATGAAGGATATGAAAAAATAAGCTAAAAAAGGAGTATAAGCTCTTGAATAAAATGCATAATGTGTCAGAACAAGTGTGATGTAGTTCCTCTTTCTGGTCGGTCAAATTTTAACTCCAACATCTTGGATGGATCCATATATATAAAAAGAAGGTAAATTAAAAATAATTATTTTCCTTTCCAATTTATTTACTTTTCTTTTGTATTACATTTTTAAAAATTTGTGCCTATGATATATCTCAAATCCATAACCTAACCACATATGATCATTAATGGGTTTCACTGGTATGGAAAATTGTGATTTTTTGACCTTCTGAGTACACATCCCAAGACAATTTTGTTTATTTCTTTTATTTTGTTAATTTTCAATTGAAAAAAAATCAAATGGAGTGAAACAAATAGTATATGGATCACAACCGCGCTGTCAGGCGAGCGACTCGTACATCTCTAGAAGCGGAATCATCCCATGCTGTCTGAATTCCCCCCACAATTGATCAAATTTTGTCTTTATGAATTGTTCAAGAATAAGGGTATGAAAGATAATTGGTTTGGAAATGATTTATTCTAACTGTTCATTCAGTAAATATATGGTCTGAATGAGGGATAAATGTTAGGTGGGCCTCATGACAGTTGCTATCCAAGTGTGCCTCAATCATTTTAATTTTATTCTTGTTTAGTCGGCACTTTCAGAAGTTCCCAATGAAACTTCAAGTAGGTCTACATGACCTCAGGCATCTCTCAGGAAATATTCTTAGATAAGAAAATGAAATCATAGTGTGGGAGTCCTCATTTATGATGGAATTCAAAATAAAACATGTAATTACAAAGGCAATACATCATATGTATTGAGTTAATTAATCATGATTTCATAGTTTGTTGTTTTAATTAATCATATGAACTCAATAAACGTTACTTAGAAGGTATAGATAGGAATGAAACACATTAATTAAAACTATTTCAAATAAAATTTTCTTTAATTACAAGGTAATAAATATGTTTAGTTTTAAATCATCCTAATATTTTGGAAAAATGTCTCCTCGATTAGTGAGAACAACCAGAAGTTGAATTGTATCATAAGTGAAATATAGGATTTTTCCCCACACATATAATCACATTGCAATGGCACGTACCTCTCCGGTCCATTACTTTGTGAAATGTTGGTGTTGGAGGTGTTCTGGGAGGTCAAGAGGACTTATCCCCAACACTTTGCCATTTTCCAGTTCTATGAACAGTGTTTCCAGTTTTATGAATAGTAACAGATCGGTCTCACCGATCGGTCTTACAGATCGGTCTCACAGATCGGTGTGACAGATCGGTTAAACAGATCGGTGTGACAGATCGGTTCCACAGATCGGTGTGACAGATCGGTTTCAGAGATCGGTGTGACAGATCGGTTTCACAGATCGGTGTGACAGATCGGTTTCACAGATCGGTCTGACAGATCGGTTTCACAGATCGGTCTGACAGATCGGTTTCACAGATCGGTGTGGCAGATCGGTTTCACATATCGGTCTAACAGATCGGTTTCACAGATCGTTGTGAGAGATCGGTTTCACATATCGGTCTGACAGATCGGTTTCACAGATCGGTGTGACGGATCGGTTTCACAGATCAGTGTGACAGATCGGTTTCACAGATCGGTGTGACGGATCGGTTTCACAGATCGGTCTGACAGATCGGTTTCACAGATCGGTGTGACAGATCTGTTTCACAGATCGGTCTGACAGATCGGTTTCATAGATCGGTGTGACAGATCAGTTTCACAGATCGGTCTGACAGATCGGTTTCACAGATCGGTTTCACAGATCGGTTTCACAGATCGGTTTCATGTACAGTAATGGTGGGTGAACAGTGTTTCTAGACTCCTACAGTTTTGCCCCTTTTTGACGTTTCTTTTGACGTAAAATACATTTAAAGCCTTATTTTAAGGGCTCTTAAGGCCGTTTCAAATGCCATAAATCCAATATTAATTATTCCTAAGGCTTGGAATGTTTTACTTGGTCAAACCGCGGGGGTTAATGTGATCCGTTTTTAATGGAGAATTAACCGGATCTTAAACCGTCACCTCGTTAAATCTTAAAAATGGACGAGATATCATTCTCCCTTGTTCTTTCCCATTGTTCTCAACTAAGAGGTGCTAGAACCTTTCAATCCTTTCCGTAGGAGTTGTACAATCAATCTTTACTCCTAGGATTGGTTCTGCTTTTTTTTTATGCAACCAAGATGTGTCGATCATTCTTCCACATAAGTTGTCGCGAGAGAAGGATTGTGGCCCGCTGTGTGGATAAAGGACGTCAAGAACTCTTCGAGGTAGGGGATTCATGGATTCTCTAATTTTGTATGTGAAATCGTAGAATTAGCATGATTTATTCCTTTGGATCACAATGAAATTGACCTAATTAAATACTTGAACCTGATTTAAAGAATTGGTTGATCGCATGTTGTTGATTTATACCGTGATAACGGTTTGCCTCATGTTTTTCTAGATATAGTGATATCTATGTTTTCTTTGATTTGTTGTTCGTTCATGATAGAAATTGATAATGAACGTAAAGCCGGAATTAATGGTTAATTAATTGGCTAAAGATAAAGAGGCATGTAAATTAATCTAGTTATTGTTGTTGTTGTTGTTGTTCTCATTTGAGGATAATCAAATTAGGGAAGTAAGCATGGTTATTTAATTGTGGTAGATTGCTGATTAGGTATTCATGATTGGAACCTACGAATAACAAATCTTTTAATTCAATATGGATTAGAGAACAGATTATGTGGGAATTTCTAAAAGGGTTCTGAGTTACCCTCTTGTTCGTTAAAGGGTCAGGAGCCCATGATGTGATGTTTGTTTTCCTGCTGCTTGTGCTGTGATGTGAGCCTGGATGGTTGTTGTGATATGTGGAGGCATGGAGGCTTTGTGGTTGTGGTAGTGGATGACGCCTAGTTTGGCGAGATGCATCAGTTTATGAATATGGGTGTCAGGGAGGACACCAGGGGTGATGGAATGGGTTGGATGTGGTTGCTAGTTGCTTGCGGTTTTCTTCAATGTTAATCTGCTTTGCTTTTCCCCACTTCCCAAGGCAGCTGGTCTTGCTACCATTATTCTGAAGGAGGCGAAGACGCGTGGGGTATGCCACGTGCTTTCCGTGTTTAGCCTCTCGAGGGAGAATGGGTATATGCTCTTTCTATAGGCGGCAAAGACTCGACGGGTAGTATATCTACTCACCGTGTTGAGCCTCCTTTGTGTTTAGGAGCATAGTATGTTTTTCTAGAATGCCTGGGAATGTGGAAAATTAATTCTGTAAGGAATGTTTGATTAAATGGTGAAAATCCACGGGGATGGAGATGCTAGAATTTAAAGGTGATGTGAATCTTAAAAAGGAGCAGTTGTTTTTGAAAGTGATTCCATTTCAGTTTAATGTGGAATTTTTCATTCTTAATTAATGTTTAAAGAATTAATTAATGTATAGTGGAACTGATAAAATGAGAATGGAGTAATCTAATAAAGCTCTTCAAATGGTTGTGTGCTTGTAGGATACCTAGTCTTTGAAGTAGCAGCCTGGAGTCTGAGAGATGTTAGCTGCAGTTGTATCTAAGACTAGGTAATGCCCATAGTGTGGATGTGAGTTACTTATATATTCTGTACTTTTTGTGTTTCTATATGCTACTCCACCCTGTCGGTAAGGGCAACTGACACCCCTGGGATTCTGAGCCCTGGGGGTGTTTTCCCCAACATTCCGATGGGAGGTTGAATGGCTGACTACCCCCTTTGGCCCCTCTCTCTTCTCTTGGTAGATCTTTGTGCTGGTAGGCACAGTGGTTAGTTTTACCCATATATGTGTGTAGAGGGCTGTAATGGCTTGTGGTTATTTCACACACATATATTCTGGATATAGTATCCTATGGAATACTATAGGTGTAACGTGTATAGGCTGTGATGGCTTGAGGATCCTTACTCGGCGTATGGGCTGTGATGGCTTGAGGTATAATACTCGACGTATGATACACGTTATACGAGCTATGGTGGATCCCGGAATCTACCTGGTTACTTTGGTTGTGAGGATGGTGTGGTGCTTAGCCCAGGTGTCTGCGGGCAAGCCTATGTGGTGCACGAGGTGCAGATTGTGGAGCATAGACCAGGTGTCTGCGGGCAAGCCTTTGGAGAGAGATGCACAGGACGTATGTCGTTGGGGAAAAGCGGAAAACCAGTGGGGAAGTAGTAGTGGGGTACCCTTTATATTCTTTACTACATGCTATATTCTTGTACTTGTTACTTGGTGAGAGTATCCATGGTGAGGTTGGGAACTTAGTATACCTCTTTAGGTGACGAGTTAGTTTCACTTATTGTTCACTGGGCTTTAGCATGCTTTCTTTACTTTTTCACGAGAGTATTGGGGAGGATCCTACTGAGTATACTGTTATACTCACCCTATGTACATATAAACTGTTTTTCAGGTCACTTGGAGAAAATTGGAGATCAAGAAGGTTACTACTAGCTTGCGGTTGGAGGAGGAGCTGATCGGGCTTGTGGTCGCTGTCGTTTTACTTTCTTTTGGGTACTTTTAGTTTTCCCTTTCAGTTGTAGTACTTTTTGATGACATTTCTGATATTTACTTGGATCTTTTTAGATTTCAGTTATGAGTTGGAGTTGGTTGGAGTCTATTGTATCTCTCTCTTTTGCATGTGTTATCTTAGAGGGTAATGCCTCCCATTTGTATGTTTATTATACCCTTGGTGCTAGTCGCCAACCCGGGGCCTACTGGAGGCGGGACTCGGGGGTCATTATCTCCCTTTTCACATTTCCGTCCCAGGAGGGGTACACTTTGTGGGGAGGGGGTCGTGACAGAGTGGTATCAGAGGTCTGGTTGAGGGATAGGATGGAGTTTGGAGTTAGGCACATGTGAGGATGCATGGGATGGTAGGGGAACAGTGTCATTTATGTTTAGCAAGTGGGGTAAACACTGGAGACCGGCAGAGACATAGGCGTTCAGGGCCCCCTATGATCTGTTGCATGGACCATTAAGTTTACGATGGCTACTAAACAAAGTGATACTGGTTGCAGGATAGAGACCTAGGAAAGGATCATGCATCATTATTCTTTGCGCCTGTGTTTGAATGGGTAGACCTTAAGATAGGTAACCTGAAATTAATAAAACAAAACAATTAATTAATTAATGTTGAGTCTTCCATATTCAAGGCTTAGGAGCTTTAACGGTTTTTCTTTTACAGGTATGGCTCCAGGTCGACGTCCTCGTCATGTTTGCGCAGAAGATGCCCAGCAGGCTGTTCCAGCAGAACACCGCAGGGTATAGGTTGACGACGATGACACTTGGAGGTAGACACTCCGAGAGTTTCAGCACCAGAGTCTACAGAAGTACGATGGCTCTGTTTCAGATGCAGTTACAGAAGACTGGTTGGAGGAGGTCGAGATAGGCTTCAGTTCGATTCGTGCTCGGAAGGAACATTGGGTGTCCTTGGTTGTGACGATGCTGCGTGGAGCAGCGAGACAGTGGTGGTTCTTGTTCCTCGGGGATCGTGAGGAGTCAGCGATCTCATGGGAGGAGTTTCGAGACAGGTTTAGAGTCGATTTTCTTTCGTCGACTGCGAAGGCGTCCAGTCACCAGGAGATTCTTACCCTTCGACAGGGGAGCTCCAGTGTTCGGGAGTTTGGAATCCGTTTCAGGAACCTTCTACGATATGCTTCAGAACTGTTACCAGATGATGAGGCCAAGGCGAGGCATTTCGAGGAGGCTTTGCATCCAGAGATCCAGTGCCAGGTCACCCCATTTAGGATGAAGACATATCTTGAGGTGCTGGTGAGGGAAGAGGTTGTTGAGAGGACTTTTACCAGGACCGGATCGTCACGAGAGGGGAATCGTCATGATTCATCACGAAGCACAGTTGTGGTCCGGGGTTCCCGGTTTTTAGGACAGAAGAGTTTCCGTTCACCTGGGGGTAGTTCCCAGCCCTTCCCATCTAGTTTCTCTGGAGGCAGCAACTCTCAGGCCTATGCCAAGGGATCAGGCGCTTTTTTTCTTGTGGTGGTCATGGTCATCAGCAGCGGGAGTGCCCGACTTTTCATAGCAGTCATCGTGCACCAGGCGCTCCACTCCAGGTTCCTCCGTTGAGGCAGTTCCAGCCGAGGCCGCAGCAGCAGGTTGCACCAGCTTTAGATCACCCGAGGGTAGATGGAGTAGGCAGAGGACAACCCCATGACGCTCCCCATCCTCAGAGAGCAGAGCGTGGACGTGGTGGTGGTCGTCATCAGGGTCAGAGAGGCCGCAGAGGTGGTCGTGGTCAGCTTCATGCTCTAGCGTTGCCAGCCCCAGGCGAGCCAGATGTCGTTCGAGGTACCCTTTGCTTGTTTTCTACCTTGGTGTATGCCTTGTTTGATTCAGTAGCGACACACTCCTTTATATCCCCTACCCTTGTCCACGCTTTGGGACTTGAGGTAGAGAGGCTTCCAGTGCCCTTGGCATTGACTACGCCAGTTGGAGGTCGAGCTAGCTTGTTTGAAGTATGTAGAGACTGTGAGCTAGTGTTGGGGCAGCACCGCTCTTGGGGAGATTTCCTATGTTTACGAATACACCCATATGATGTCATCCTCGGCATGGATTGGATGTATTCAGTGCAGGCTATTGTGGATTGCTACAGGAAGAAGGTCATTTTCTTTGATGAAGATGGAGAGGAAGTAGTGTTTGTTGGTGAGAGAGATCCTCGGATGAGTCATAGACGAGTTTCATCCTTATCATCCATGATGGCTGGGATGATGCTGAGTTCTTCAGAGGTTCAACAGTTGGTGTTTCCTAGGGTCGTAGAGGAGTACCCTGACGTCTTTCTAGAAGAGGTTGTATCCTTACCCCCTCGACGAGAGATCCTGTTTGGGATCGAGCTACAGTCGGGATCGTCTCCTATCTCTATGTCTCCATATAGGATGGCCCCTTCTGAATTACGAGAGCTACGTATTCAGCTCGATGGTCTGTTGCAGTGAGGTTTTGTTCGGCCAAGCGTGTCACCGTGGGGTGCACCAGTTTTTTTTGTGAAAAAGGCTGACGGCAGTTTGCGGTTATGTGTCGATTATCGTCGGTTAAACAAAGTGACAATAAAGAACCGCTATCGTCTCCCACGGATTGATGGCCTATTCGATCAACTGAAGGGTGCAAGTTGGTTCTCAAAGATCAACTTGCGGTCATGATATCATCAGATGCGTGTAAAGGATGAGGATATCCCAAAGACTGCTTTCCGTTGTCGTCATGGGCATTATGAGTTTGTTGTAATGCCATTCGGCGTGACGAATGCTCCAGCTGTTTTCATGGGGTTGATGAATGCTGTGTTCTGTGAATTCCTGGACAAGTTTGTTGTGGTTTTCATCGACGACATCCTTGTGTACTCCACATCTGAAGAGGATCATGAAGAGCATCTATGATCAGTTTTGGGAGTTCTTCGCCAACATCGATTGTTTGGGAAGTTGTCCAAGTGTGAGTTCTGAGCTCAAGAAGTTCGTTTCTTGGGACATGTTGTGTCCCAACAGGGAGTAGCTGTGAATCCTTCGAAGATAGAAGCAGTGGTGTCTTGGACAGCCCCCAAGACTGTGTCAGAGGTGCAAAGTTTCCTTGGTCTCGCAGGCTATTATAGGAGGTTTGTGGCTAATTTCTCCCGAGTTGCGACTCCTCTGACAGCTTTGACCAGGAAGGATCAAGCATTCATATGGACTGATCAGTGTCAGGCAGCTTTCGAATATCTAAAGGAGAAGTTGGTAAGTGCTCCAGTCCTATGTCTTCCCGCGGAGGGAGTCCAGTTTGATGTTTTTTGTGATGCTTCACATCTGGGGCTAGGATGTGTTCTCATGCAGCAGAAGTTAGTTGTTTATTATGGGTCTCGGCAATTGCGTCCCCATGAACACAACTATTCCACCCATGATCTTGAGTTGGCAGTTGTGGTGTTTGCTCTGAAGTTGTGGAGACATTACCTCATTGGTGAGCACTTTGTGGTTTTCACCGATCATAAGAGTTTGAGGTATGTTTTCTCCCAATGTGACTTGAACTTGAGGCAGCGTCGGTGGATGGAGTTCTTGCAGGAATACGACTTTGAAATATCGTATACACCTGGAAAAGGGAACGTTGTAGCTGATGCACTAAGCCGAAAGTCACGTAATGATGTTGTGCATGAATCTGGTGATTCCTGGAGAGTGATGGTAGAGCTACCAGCTTTGCATTTTGATATGGGAGAATTTGGGGGAAGAGGTTGTCTTTTCCAGATGACGGTGCAGTCATCCCTGATGTAGAAGGTGGAAGAGTCTCAGTTGGGTGATCTAGAGGTGGAAGTTTGGAGAGACAGAGTTGTATGTGGTGAGGCCCCTGATGGTTGGTCGGAGGATGAACAACGCCGAGTGTTGTATCATGGCAGGCTTTTTGTTCCCTTGGCGATGCGCGAGGCGGTTCTCCGAGAGTTCCATAGTTCACCATTGGCGGTACATCCTGGTGTGACGAAGATGTACCGATCCTTAAGGAGTCAGTTCTGGTGGCCTGGGCTGAAACGTATGGTTGAAGAATGTGTGTCTCGGTGTTTAGTCTGCCAGAAGGTGAAGGCCGAACACCGTGTTCCTGGTGGTCTTCTCCAGAACTTAGAGATTCCTCAGTGGAAGTGGGAGGACATCTCAATGGACTTTGTTACAAGTTTACCTCGAGCTCTGGGAGGACATGATTCTATATGGGTGGTAGTGGAACGTTTAACAAAATCATCCCACTTCATAGCGATCAAGGAGTCGAGCTCTGTGGAAGTTTTGTCGAGGCAGTATCTGGAGGAGGTGGTGAGGCTTCACCGAGTACCTAGGACGATCATTTTTGATCGAGATCCTCGTTTTACCTCTAGGGTGTGGAGAGGTCTCCAGCATGCTTTTGGATCTCAACTGTGCCTTAGCACTTCTTTTCATCCTCAAACGGATGGTCAGACAGAGCGAACAATCCAGAATCTTGAAGACATGTTGCGCTCTTGTGTTCTTGATTTTGGAGGTTCATGGGTGAAGCACTTACCCTTGGTAGAGTTCTCTTACAATAATAGTTTTCACTCTACCATCGGCATGACACTATTTGAATCCTTGTATGGCCGGCCATGCCATTCTCTGTTGTGCTGGACTGGGGTCGGAGAGTCCGCAATTCTCGGACCAGAACTAGTGAAGAATACGACAGAGATGGTTCAAGTGATTCATGAGAGGATGAAGACAGCACAAGATCGTCAGAAATCTTATGCTGATCAAATAAGGAGACCCTTAGAGTTTAATGATGGGGATCATGTGTTTTTAAAGGTGACTCCCCGTCGTGGGCAGCGAAGGTTTGGTCACGGAAGTAAGCTTTCTCCCCGTTTTGTTGGGCCTTTCGAGGTGTTAGCTCATGTTGGAGGTGTGGCGTATCGAGTAGCACTTCCCCCTCAGATGAGTCGGATACATGATGTTTTCCATGTATCACAGCTATGTCGTTATCTCCTTGATGAATCTCATGTTATCGATTGGGGAGAGATCGATATTTACGATGATGAAACCTTCGTGGAGCGACCTGTGGAGATCTAAGACCACAAGGAGAAAGTGTTGTGTGGGAATTCTATCCCCTTAGTTCGTGTCTTGTGGCGACACGGTGGCATGGAGGAGAGTACCTGGGAGCGTGAGTAACAGATACGTGCTCAGTACCCAGAGTTGTTTAATGTTTAACTCCTTTCATGTAATGATGTTTCCTCTCTGGTTGGACCTTTCATGTTTTATTTATGTACCTTTGATGTGATGTTGTGAATGAATTGTTTGGGTATGGATTGTTTGTTCCCGGATTTCAGAGTTTTGTTCCAGCTTTCAAACAACTCATGGTGGTTTTTCTCTAAGAGGTATCTTATGGAGTGGTTGTTCGGACCCCTCTTCTCTTCTGGGTTGGTTTTTAATTCTCGAGGACGAGAATGTTTTGAGAGGTATCTAATGTAATGGCTCGGACCTCTCCGGTCCATTAATTTGTGAAATGTTGGTGTTGGAGGTGTTCTGGGAGGTCAAGAGGACTTATCCCTAACACTTTTCCATTTTCCAGTTCTGTGAACAGTGTTTCCAGTTTTATGAACAGTAACAGATCGGTCTCACCGATTGGTCTGACAGATCGGTCTCACAGATCAGTCTCACATATCAGTGTGACAGATCGGATTCACAGATCGGCGTGACAGATCGGTTTCACGGATAGGTGTGACAGATCGGTTTCACAGATCAGTGTGAGAGATCCGTTTCACAGATCGGTGTGATAGATCGGTTTCACAGATCGGTCTGACAGATCAGTTTCATAGATCGGTGTGACAAATTGGTTTCACCGATCGGTCTGACAGATCGGTTTCACAGATCAGTGTGACAGATCGGTTTCACAGATCGATCTGACAGATCGGTTTCCCAGATGGGTCTGAGAGATCGGTTTCACAGATCGGTCTGACAGATCGGTTTCACAGATCGGTGTGACGGATCGGTTTCACAGATCGGTGTGACGGATCGGTTTCACAGATCACTGTGACTGATCGGTTTCACAGATCGGTCTGACTAATCGGTTTCAGAGATGGGTGTGACAGATCGGTTTCACAGATCGGTCTGACAGATCGGTTTCACATATCAGTGTGACAGATCGGTTTCACAGATCGGTCTGACAGATCGGCTTCACAGATCGGTTTCACAGATCGGTTTCACAGATCGGTTTCATGTACAGTAACGGTGGGTGAACAGTGTTTCCAGACTCCTACCGTTTTGCCCCTTTTTGAAGTTTCTTTTGACGTAAAATACATTTAAAGCCTTATTTTAAGGGCTCTTAAGGCCGTTTCAAATTCCATAAATCCTATATTAATTATTCCTAGGGCTTGGAATGTTTTACTTGGTCAAACCGCGGGGGTTAATGCGATCCGTTTTTAATGGATAATTAACCGGATCTTAAACCGTCACCTCGTTAAATCTTAAAAAGGGACGAGATATCATTCTCCCTTGTTCTTTCCCTTTGTTCTCAACTAAGAGGCGCCAGAACCTTTCAATCCTTTCCGTAGGAGTTGCACAATCAATCATTACTCCTAGGATTGGTTCTGCTTTGTTTTTTATGCAACCAAGCTGGGTCGATCATTCTTCCACATAAGTTGTCACGAGAGAAGGATTGTGGCCCGCTGTGTGGATAAAGGATGTCAAGAACTCTTCGAGGTAGGGGATTCATGGATTCTCTAATTGTGTATGTGCAATCGTAGAATTAGCATGATTTATTCATTTGGATCACAATGAAATTGACCTAATTAAATAATTGAACCGGATTAAAAGAATTGGTTGACTGCATGTTGTTGCTTTATACTATGATAACGGTTTGCCTCATTTTTTTTAGATATAGTGATATCTATGTTTTCTTTGATTTGTTGTTCGTTCATGATAGAAATTGATAATGAACGTAAAGCTGGAATTAATTGTTAATTAATTGGCTAAAGATAAAGAGGCATGTAAATTAATCTGGTTATTGTCGTTGTTGTAGTTGTTCTAATTTGAGGATAATCAAATTAGGGAAGTAAGCATGGTTATTTAATTGTGATAGCTTGCTGATTAGGTATCCATGATTAGAACCTACGAATAAAAAATCTGTTAATTCAATATGGATTAGAGAACAGATTATGTGGGAATTTCTAAAAGGGTTCTGAGTTACCCTCTTGTTCATTAAAGGGTCAAGAGCCCATGATGTGATGTTTGTTTTCCTGCTGCTTGTGCTGTGATGTGAGCCTGTATGGTTGTTGTGATATGTGGAGGCATGGAGGCCTTGTGGTTGTGGCAGCGGATGATGCCTAGTGTGGCGAGATGCATCAGTTTATGTATATGGGTGTCGGGGAGGACACCATGGGTGATGGAATGTGTTGGATGTGGTTGCTAGTTGCTTGCGGTTTTCTTGAATGTTAATCTGCTTTGCTTTTCCCCACTTCTCATGGCAGCTGGTCTTGCTACCATTCTTATGAAGGAGGCGAAGACGCGCGGGGTATGCCACATGCTTTCCATGTTTATCCTCTCGAGGGAGAATGGGTATATGCTCTTTCTATAGGCGCAAAGACTCGACGAGTCGTATATCTACTCACCGTGTTGAGCCTCCTTTGTGTTTAGAAGCATAGTATGTTTTTCTAGAATGCCTGGGAATGTGGAAAATTAATTCTGTAAGGAATGATTGATTAAATGGTGAAAATCCACGGGGATGGAGATGCTGGAATTTAAAGGTGATGTGAATCTTAAAAAGGA
This sequence comes from Viscum album, assembly GCA_963277665.1. Classification (NCBI taxonomy): domain Eukaryota; kingdom Viridiplantae; phylum Streptophyta; class Magnoliopsida; order Santalales; family Viscaceae; genus Viscum; species Viscum album. The sequence continues at coordinate 883,550,638 of OY728130.1, forward strand.
GCAGTTGTTTTTGAAAGTGATGTCATTTCAGTTTAATGTGGAATTGTTCATTCGTAATTAATGTTTAAAGAATTAATTAGCGTACAGTGAAACTGATAAAATGAGAATGGAGTAATCTAATAAAGCTCTTAAAATGGTTGTGTGCTTGTAGGATACCTAGTCTTTGAAGTAGTAGCCTGGAGTCTGAGAGACGTTAGCTGCAGTTGTATCTAAGACTAGGTAATGCCCATAGTGTGGATGTGAGTTACTTATATATTCTGTACTTTTAGTGTTTCTATACGCTGCTCCACCCTGTCGGAAAGGGAAACTGACACCCCTGGGATTCTGAGCCCTGGGGGGGTGTTTTCCACAACATTCTGATGGGAGGTTGAATGGCTGACTACCCCCTTTGGCCCCGCTCTCTTCTCTTGGTAGATCTTTGTGCTGGTAGGCACAGTGGTTAGTTTTACCCATATATGTGTGTAGAGGGCTGTAATGGCTTGTGGTTATTTCACACACATATATTCTGGATATAGTATCCTATGTAATACTATAGGTGTAACGTGTATAGTCTGTGATGGCTTGAGGATCCTTACTCGGCGTATGGGCCGTGATGGCTTGAGGTATAATACTCGACGTATGATACATGTTATACGAGATATGGTGGCTCCCGGAAACTACCTGGTTACTTTGGTTGTGATGATGGTGTGGTGCTTAGCCCAGGTGTCTGCGGGAAAGCCTTTGGAGAGAGATGCACAGGACGTATGTCGTTGGGGAAAAGCGGCAAACCAGTGGGGAAGTAGTAGTGGGGTACCCTTGATATTCTTTAATACATGCTATATTCATGTATGCGTTACTTGGTGAGAGTATCCATGGTGAGGTTGGGAATTAGTATACCTGTTCAGGTGAGGAGTTAGTTTCACTTGTTGTTCATTGGGCTTTAGCATGATTTCTTTACTTTTTCACGAGAGTCTTGGGGAGGATCCTACTGAGTATACTGTTATACTCACCCTATGTACATATAAACTGTTTTTCAGGTCACTTGGAGAAAATTTGAGATCAAGCGGGTTACTACTAGCTTGTGGTTGGAGGAGGAGTTGTTCGGGCTTGTGGTCGCTGTCGTTTTACTTTCTTTTGGGTACTTTTAGTTTTCCCTTTCAGTTGTAGTACTTTTGCATGACATTTCATATATGTACTTGGGTTACTTTTAGATTTCAGTTATGAGTTGGAGTTGGTTGGACTCTATTCTATCTCTCTCTTCTGCATGTGTTCTCTTAGAGGGTAATGCCTCCCATTTGTATGTTTATTATACCCTCAGTGCTAGTCGCCATCCCGGGGCCTACTGGAGGCAGGACTCGGGGGTCATTATCTCCCTTTTCACATTGCCGTCCCAGGAGGGGTACACTTTGTGGGGAGGGGGTCGTGACACACATAGTGTCTTCACTGTCAGTAAAATACATGTGGGAGTGGTTCTATATATTTATGAAAGAAGTAGAAATAGAATTTGTTGATATAATTTAAATAAAAGTGAATCAAGAGCTCCCTAGAGTACATGGTTTTCCATTGGGATGAATGATGTTATATTAGTGTGAAAATATACCTACAAACTTTTCGAGAAAGAATGTCCTAAACTAGATAGAAAACATTAGATCACATGTAAATGTAGTCTGAATAGCATAATAAAAAAAATCATACAAAAAAACATGAATCGAAGAGACTGATTTTATTCAATATATAGAAGATATACAAAAAAATTCCAGGAAAGACAAGATATGAAAAATAATAAGAAAAAGACATGGAAATGCTAACTCAATAAAACAAAAGAGTAGCAATGCTGGAAAATAATTATTCTTGTGGGGTCTACTTTCTCAGTGACTTTTTTTCGTCTTACAACTACTATAGGTTGTGTCCTCGGGTGAGCGTGGTTGTTTGGGTGGGTTGATCACCTATGTTGCCACTATGTGAGCATGGATGAGATGTGGTATGAAATAAATCATTATCTCCAACTACTTCTGGTGAGTTATGAGGTTCCCGAGTACCATGCGTTCTAAGACTTGTTGTGGAATGGGAATGTCGAAGATGACCGACGATTCAGAGGAGATTGACTTGCTACAAGGAGGAAATGAAGACACAAAACCTATAAACTACATGAAGTGAAAATTACAATCCATGTATATAAAATGGTCCATAGAAAATAAAAAATGTGACAACAACATGATAAATTCCATAATTATCCAAAACATGGATGTGTCCCGAGAAAATCCCATAAGATAAAAAAAATGAGATCAAGGGTCCTCTGCGAAGATCTCATCCAACGTCAGTCCAGTCAGTTCCTAGGATATCAACTATCTGGACCGTCAGAGCGATGGAAATAGAATGTAGTGGTGAGGAAGTTGGGGTGGTGGATGTTGTGGTAAGGGATTTAGGGAGATGGGTTGGGGTAGATGTCATGGTAGTACTGATCCCGATGGTTGCTGTGGATATGGTATAGGGATCAATAAATGATATCTTAATGGGTGTAGGACCAGTGGAAATCCCCTAACCCTCTGGGCCTATTATTCAAGGAAGTCCTGATGAGTGGTAGGGTTTGTGATTTCTGGGGGAGGTCTGACTGGGTAGAAGGCGGTGGTGGAATGGTAGAGGATAAAGGACCCCTTGGAGTGGGTGAGGGTGAGGTGGTAAAATAGGGTGGCTCAATGAATTAGAGATGTGGCTGGGAAATGATATGGAAAACATTTTCTTGAATACACTAATGAAGTATCGATGACTTGGTAGGTGTGTGGTGGCCAATATCTGGGTTGGAGGAACACATGGGTGCTGGTGGTGTGGTGGAGGTGGGCGGCTGCGAAGGTGGGGCTGCTGCTGCTGCTCCATCTACCTAATCAGGGGGTCCGAGTGCCTGTACACCTGGATCCCAAACATAGTGATCCTCCGCCATTACCATCATCCCAATATTGTGAAAGATCACATGATCAAATAGTTCTACTAGTCCAATAGAGGTAATGGGAATAGAGGCCTCAAAGATGCCGAGAGAGTGGGCCAATCGAGGGATAAAAGAGCCTCCCATGAGCGTGCCATGATTTTTATAACTATGTTATCTAAAGATGGAGGTGAACGTTGTGTCCATATTTATTGGATGAGCACCCATGGTATCTGTGATAATCCTGAAATCCATCTAGCTGCTTCTACCATGCATCTCACCTCATTGAAAGCAACCATGTACTATGGCATGATGTAAAATGTGCAAATACGACCCCTAGAGCTGACTCGACTTCATTAGTCAAGGATCGAGATGTGACTAGGTGTCACGAGCTATCAATATCCACAAATGTATAGAGATATCATGAGGTGGCTAGCTCAGAAGTGAAGGGTAAACATTGGAATCGACAAACTCCTCGATCTAATTGATGATCCCGACTCAATCTCAGCAAGAAATAGCTCTGGTGGGCGTCCATTGAGGAGAAAGAAGATAGTGTCTATTCTTATCTCAATGGTGTCCAAAAATCCAAAAAAGTCTCTTAGAATGTGTCCTCATGGACGTTAGTAATGGTTCCATTGTGCAGAGTGTCAATGAGGTCAGCCACTTCCATGGTGATGTTCAGCTAGGCGAGGGTTCATAAGTCCAGTGTATTAGTTTTCCACATCAGTTTCACTTGAAGAATCAGAAGATTAACCTGGTGAACCAGATTAGTGAATCATAGGACATGGTGCAGGTCCATGTCATCCTTGCAGATCGTTTGTGTGGTGTCAGACTGCACCTGAGGAGCTTCTGCTGTGCGTGTGGTGGAAAGTGCAGACAGTTTGTTTGTGGCGGTTTGCAGATTCTTATAAGCGGGATGGTTCTCAAGTGGTGATGATGAGGTGGTGGATGTTGAAGATGATGAGGAAGGATTTGTGAAATTTATATGTGCTATGAGGCAGGAGGGGTGTGACTAGGATAAAGAGGAGAGAGGGGGTGTGTGTTAGGGTAATAGGGTATGGTAAGAGGGTGCAGTGAGGGTTTGTGAGAGGAAGGTGCAACATGGGTTTTAACAAAGGGATGGGGAGAGAAGGATGATGGGGTTTATGGGGTGCAGATGGGTGCAGATGGGTGAAATGGGAAGGAGGAGGGGAGGACAATGAGGGGTTAGGGTTACAGTAGTGTAGTTCATGAATGTTCGGGTCACGACATGCATTGTTTCTAAAAAAACCAACCACTTTAGTACATGAAGAGTATCAAGTGGACACGTCGTGTATGTGGCATAAATATGAAATCTAAGTGTTAAAACATGTCATGTCGTGTCTCTATGGTACATGATGTGTACTGTGATGTGTTTGGCATATTGAAATGATCAACCAATATTTTTAAGTGTTTTGGATGATGATCCTAATCTATCCTACCTATAACATTCCAAACATGGGTTTCCTACAAGTCAACACAACCTTTTATGTCCGGATCTTGACTCCAGTGATGGTTCAGTTGAACTTTAGTATGAGGATACATCCTACATGGAAAATTTCCTAAAATACTTTTATTATTTTTCCAATGAAATTGAACATTTTTTCTCCATCATGTTTATTTTCAATTGTGTCATAAGGAAAATCATGGATGACAGTAAAAGGTCAAGCCCATCATGAATTCAATTTTCCTAGGAATACATTCAGTCTTGAATTAAATAGAAAAACCTTATTTCTTAGAGTGAAAGTACATCATTAAATTCATTTTTCATGCTAGTTTTTCTTTTTTCCATTCAAATACTTGTGTTATCATATGTATATCTATTGATTTCCTCCAATTATGTCAATTTAAATAACCTTTCCTCACCAGCCTTTTCTAGATTTAATTTCATTTTCATAATAGCCTAAAATGGATGATGTTCCAATTACATTAGAATATCACATAGTTTTTCATAAACCAGATTAAATGGGGTGGTTCCTATTTATGTTTTATATGTATATCGATACACCCATAATGCATCGTCCAATTTTATGCTCTAATCACATCTTCTTTTGTTTTTATTCTTTTATTAAATTCTCATCATCTCCCTATTGGAAAATTCGACATTCACACTAGTTTGTGGGTTGTAGGGAGTTTTGGTGTTGTAGATAATTCCACATATTTCAAGCCTTTTTTAACTGTTTGGTTTACGAAATGTGTTCTAAGATCTCAAATTAGTAACCACAGAAATCCAAAGCATGAAAATACATTATTTTGAAGAATACTAATAACTAAAATTGTTTTTTCAGTTGTTATGGATTCAAAATCAACCCACATGGAAACATAACTGACTGAGACTAGAAAGTAACTCTTATTATGTGATAAAGGAAATATTCCCATGAAGTCTATACCCCAGAAACCAAAAACTGGAACTTCCATAATGTGGGTTTTTGGAATCTCATTTTCTTTACTGATGTTCCCATTTCATTAGAATCTATTGCATTGATGGAATAATCTCTTAGCATCATGGTGCAATGAGGTCCAAAAAAATTCACTTTGTAGGATCTTTTACATTGTGTGCCCTAGTCCATGATGACCTCTGGTTGGGGATGTGTGGCACATTTCAATCAAATGTTTTATCTCTTCCTCTGGGATGTAATGTCGTAATATTTTTCCAAACAATTTGTAAAAAGAAATTTCTCATCTCAAAATTATTGTTTGATATCAGATAGAAAATTCATGTGTTGATGGTATGAACGGTGATGATGAAGGTATCCTTTGTAAAGATAGATAGAAATTTCCGAAAACCATGGCTGAGTGCTACAACTAAAAAATGCCCCATCGGGAAACACTACATAAATATTAGTCTCAATAGCCTCTTTAATGATTTTCAATGGTAGATGTTAAAGGTGGCCCGTAATCACACTTTCATTCCCCTTGGTGTCTTTGATCACGATGTCAAATTCTACCAGTAAGAGAATCCAATGGATGAATCTGGGTTTTGAATCATTACTCCTTATCAAGTATCAAAGGGCAGTATTATCTATATGGACGATGAATTTGGACAAAACGTGGTATGCCCAGAACTTTTCAATGGAATAAAATAAATCTATGAGCTCCTTCTCCATTATAATATAATAGATTTGGGGATCATTCTGTAACACCCCAAGCTTCTACAGTACACTTTTTTTTGAATAATACAGTAGCGTGTGTTGTACGCAACTTCGAGTTCTTACACTCACCACAACCAATCAAACTAGCCTATATGAATAGTAATACCCAATTTTTGAAATCTTATTTTTTCTCTCAAAATGGACTACATTTTTTGATTCGGAATATCAAAATTAGCCACGGGTAAAATTTTGGAACTTTTCAGATAACATTTATATTTTGATTAATAGTGAAAATTACTAAATTTTAATTTAAAACAATTTTTGTAATCAAAATAATTATTAGTGATAAATTATGAATATGACTGGGTGTAAAATATATTTATAATAGATTTTTACCATTTAATACAATTTTGGTCATTGGTCATAATTTCACATTTAAACCGGACATAAACAATTGTCAATCTTTTGATAGTTATTATCTCTTAAAAACACGTTTTTTGTTTTAACAATTGAAATTAATTTGAAATTAATATCTGCCTCATATGTGTCTTAAATTTAGAAATATGGATTCAATATTTGGAATTAGGAGGTCCAAATTGTGTAAATAGGTAACTTTTAGTTTTAGACATTTTGAATAATTACTTCGGTAAATATTTCACTTACCATGGTTAAACGGTAAATCCGGTAAATAAGGGTAAAAAGTAATATTATAATAATATTAAATTACCCTAAAACATGTAATAACCCTATTGGTTTATACATGTCCGACCATGGGCATATTTGGGTCGATTTTGGGACCCCATGGATCCACTTTTAAGTGAAAATGACACTTTATATTAATTAAGTTAAAGTAAATACAAAAATGACATAAGCATATATCTTTTAGCAAAACTATTTTTACAGAGGGTTTGAGGAAATCACGTCGTGTAATATATCATTGTTTCACAGTTCGGAATGTTTCTCTTGAAAACCATTAATGCCTTTATTCATGAAAAATGAGACATATAACACATGAATTATCACATATTTTATTGAAAATCAAGGAATGAAGGACCTAAAAATCTATATATGAATTATTATTATCAAATCTCCCCACAAATAAATTGTTAGTTGTCCTCAAGGAATAATATATCAACAATGATATCATATAGGATAAGGTAATTATAAAGTGAGAAAGAACCATTATGTCCATACAATTATATTTTGTGTATGAAGAGAAAGGGTCAAGTTTTATAATCAATCATACAAGGAACGTTAGTCATGCATCATAGTTCGTATTTCTAAAAAAACATATCTTCTTTTAATTAAATAATTATAGCGGTTTCCTATGCAACATACCCAATTGTAATTTACCTCACTATTTAACTCATCAGTCAAGGTAGAAATAAAATTAGAGTTATGCTCATACATGGAGTACATGTTCCTATATATAATATTGTACTGGTTCAACTATCTCCACGATATCATGACAAGTAAAAAAAATTAATCTTCAGGGCTTAAAAAATTGTGTTCTGATTACTCTGTGGCCATGGGTAGGTAGTAAGGATATTAAAAAATAAGCTAAAAAAGGAGTATAAGCTCTTGAATAAAATTCATAATGTGTCAGAACAAGTTTGATGTCATTCCTCCTTCTGTCCGATCAAATTTTTACTCCATCCTCTCGGTTGGATACATATATATAAAAAAAGGCAAATTAAAAAAAATATTTTCCTATCATATTTATTTCCATTTATTTTTATTACATTTTTAACAATTTTTACATAGGATATATCTCAAATCCATAACCTAACCACATATGATCATTCATGGGTTTCATTGGTATGGAAAATGGTGATCTTTTAACCTTCTGAGTACGCATCCCAAGTAAATTTTGTTTATTTCATTTATTTTGTTAATTTTCAATGGAAAAAAATTCAAATGGAGTGAAACAAATAGTATATGGATCACAACCTCACTTTTAGGTGAGTTGATCGTACATCTATAGAATCAGAATCATCCCATGCTGTTTGAATTCCTCCCACACTTGATCAAATGTTGTCTTTAAGCATTGTACACGAATAAGGGTATGAAAGATAATAGGTTTGGAAAAGATTTATTCTAACAGGTCATTCATTAAATCTATGTGTTGAACGAGGGATAAATGTTAGGTGGGCCTCATGACAGTTTCTATCAAAGAGTGCCTCAATCATTTTAATTTTATTCTTGTTCATTCATACTTTCATAAGTTCTCAGTGGAACTTCAAGTAGGTCTACATGACCCCAGGCATCTCTCATGAAATATGCTTAGATAATAAAATGAAATCATAGGCATGGAGTCCTCACGGATGATGACAGTCAAAATAAAACATGAAATTACAAAGGTAATATATCTAATGTATTGAGTTAATTAAACATTATTTCATTGTTTTTAATTTTAATTATTCCTCTGAACTCAAGCAACTCTTCTTGGAAGTTCTAGGTAGGAATGAAATGCATTCCTTAAAACTTTTTCAAATATAATTTTCTTTAATTACAATGGAATGAATATTTTTAGGTTTAAATCATGTTAATATTTATGATAAATGTATCCTAGACTAGTGAGAACAACCATAATTTTAAGTGTATCATAAGTGAAATATGGGAATTTTCCCCACACATAGAATCACACAGTGTCTTCACTTTCAGTGAAATACATGTTGGAGTGGTTATATATATTAATGAAAGAAGTGGAAATAGAATTTTTTGATAGAATTTAAATAAATGTGAATCAAGAGCTCCCTAGAGTATGTGGTATTCCATTGGGATGATTGATGTTATCTTAGTGTGAAAATATACCTACAAACTATTCACGAAATAATGTCCTGAACTGGATGGAAAACATTAGTTCACATGTAAATGTAGTGTGAATAGAAGAATAACAGAAATCATACAAAAAAATGAGAATCAAAGAGACTGATTTTATTCAATATATAGAATATATACAAAATATTTCCACGAAAGACATGATATGAAAAAGAAAAATAAAAATACATGGAAATGATAACTCAATAAAACAGAAGAGTACCAATGCTGGACATTGATTAGTCAGGTGGGGTCCACTTACTCAGTGACTTTGTTTCCTCTTACAACTGCTAGAGGTTGTGTCCTCGGGTGAGCATGGAGTTTTGGATGGTTGATCACCTATGGTGCCACTGTGTGAGCATGGATGAGATGTGGTATGAAATAAATCTTGGGATGAAACTGCTTCTGGTGAGTTATGAGGTGCCCAAGTACCTTGCATTCTAAAATTTGTTGTGGAATGGGAATGTCAAAGATGAAGGACGATTCAGAGGAGCTCGACATGCTACAAAGAGGAAACGAAGACACAAAACCTATAAAGTACTTGAAGTGAAAATTACAATCCATGTATGTAAAATGGTACATAGAGAATAAAAAATGTGACAACATCATGATAAATTCAATAATTATCCCAAAACATGGAAGTTTCCTGAGAAAATATCATAAGATAAACAAAAGTGAGATCAAGGGTCCTATTCAAATATCTCATCCAACATCATTCCAGTGCCTAGGATCTCGACTATTTGGACCGTCGGAGCCATGGAAGTAGTAGGTAGTGGTGAGGATGTTAGGGTGGTGGATGTTATGGTAACAGATTTAGGGAGACAGGCTGGGGTAGGTGGCATAGTAGTACTGATCCGGATGGTGGTTGTGGATATGTTATGTGGATTAATAAATGGTACCTTTATTGGTGTAAGACCTGTGGAAACCCCCTAACCCTTCGAGCCTTTTATTTAAGGAAATCCTGATGAGTGGTAGGGTCTGTGATTTCTAGGGGAGGTATGACTTGGTAGAGGGGATGGTGGAATGGTAGAGGATAAAGGACCCATTGGAGTGGGTGAGGGTGATGTGGTAAAATAGGGTGGCTCAATAAATTGAAGGTGTAGCAATGAAATCGTCTGGAAATTTTTTTTAGAATACACTAATGATGTATCGACGAATTGGAAGGGGTGTGGTGGCCAGTATCTGGGTTGGAGGAACGCATGGGTACTAGTGGTGTGGTAGAGGTGGGCGGCTGCGAAGGAGGGGCTGCTGCTGCTGCTCCATCTACCTACTCAGAGGTTCTAGGTTCTTGTACACCTAGAGCCCAAAATTAGTGATCTTCCTCCTTTACCCACATCCCAATATTGTGAAAGAGAACATGATTGAGTAGTTCCACTAGTCTAATGGAGGTAACGGGAATAGAGGAATCAAAGGCGCTAAGAGAGAGGGCCAATCGAGGGATAAAAGAGCCACCCATGAGCTTGCCATGATTTTTATAGCCATGTGCTCTGAAGCTGGAGGTGAACTTTGTGGCAATATTTATTTTATAAGAACCCATGGTATCTGTGAAAATCATGAAATCCATCTAGCCGCTGGTGCCATGAATCTCACCTCATTCAAAGAAACCATGTAATATGGAATGATGTAAAATGTGCAAATACGACCCCTAGAGCTGAGTCAACTTCATGAGTCAAGGAAAAAGTTGTGACTAGGTGTCACGAGCTATCAACTACCACAACTATATAGAGATATCGTGAGGCCACTATATCTGAAGTGTAGCGTAAACATTAGAATCGACAAACTCCTTTATATAATTGATGAGACCGACTCAAACTCGGCAAGAAATAGCTCGGGTGGGCGTCCATTGAGGAGAAATAAGAGAGTGTCGATTCTCATCTCAAAGGTGGAAAAAAAATCCATAAATGACTCTTGTAATGTGTCCTCATGGACGTTAGTAATGGTTTCGTTGTGCAGAGTGTCAAAGAGGTCAGCCACATTCTTGGTGATGTTCAGCTAGGCGAGTGTTCATAGGTCCAATGTATTAGTTTTCAACATCGGTTTCACTTGAAGCTTTAGAAGATTAACCTGGTGCTCCAGATTAGAGAATCATATGACATGGTTCAGGTCCATTTCATCATTTTAGAACGTTTTTGTGGTATCAGACCACACTTGAGGAGCTTGTGATGTGCGTGTGGTGGAAAGTGAAGACGGTTTGTCTGTGGCGGTTTGCATATGCTTATAAGCGGGATGGTTCTCAAGTAGTGAGGATGAGGTGGTGGATGTTGAAGATGATATGGAAGGCTAGGAGAATTTTATATGTGCCATGTGGCAGGAGGGGTGCGACGAGGATAAAGAGGAGAGAGGGAGTGTGTCTTAGGGTAATAGGGTATGGTTAGAGGTTGCAGTGAGGGTTTGTGAGAGGAGGGTGTGACATGGGTTTTAATAGAGGGAAGGGGAGAGAAGGATGATGGGGTTTATGGGGTTTATGGGGTGCAGATGGGTGAAATGGGAAGGGGGAGGGGAGGACAAAGAGGGGTTAGGGTTATAGCAGTGTAGTTCATGAATGTTCGGGTCACGGCCTGCATTGTTTTTAAAAAAACCAACCACATTAGTACATGAAGTGTAGAGAGTGGACACGTCATGTATGTGGAATAAATATGAAATCTAAGGGTTAAAACAAGTCACGTCATGTCCCTATGGTACATGACATGTACTATGATGTGTTTGGCCTATTGTAATGATCAACCATTATTTTTAAGTGTTTTGGATGATGATCCTAAACTATTCTATCTAGAACATTCCAAACTTGGGTTTCCTACCAGTCAACGCAACCTTTAATGTTAGGATCATGACTCTATTTATGGTTTAGTGTAACTTGAGTATGAGGATTCATCCTACATCAAAAAGTATCTAAATAAATTTTAATCTTTTTCCATTGAAATTGAACATCTGGTCTCCATCGTGTTGAATTTCAATTTTGTTGTAAGGGAAAACATGGATGACAGTAAAAGGTCCAGGCCATCGTGAATTCAATTTTCCTAAAAATACTTTTAGTCTTGAATTGAATAGAAAAACCATATTTCTTGGAGTGAAAGTAAAGCTTTAAATTCATTTTTCATGCCAGTTTTTCTTTTTTCCTTTCAAATACTTGTGTTATAATATGTATCTCTATCGATTACCTCCATTTATGTCAATTGAAATAACCTTTCCTCACCGGACATTTCTAGATCTAATTTCATTTTTATAATATCCAAGAATGGATGATGTTAAAATTCTATTGGAAGATTACATGGTTTTTCATAAACCAGTCTAAATGGGGTGGATCTTATTTATGATTTATATGTAGTTCGATAAACCCATAATGCATAGTCCAATTTTATTCTCTAATCACATCTTCTTGTGTTTACAGTCTTTTATTAAATTTTCATCATCTCCCTATTGGAAAATTCGACATTCACACTTGTTTGTGGGTGGTAGGGAGTTATGGTGTTGTAGGTAATTCCACATATTTCAAGAATTTTTTGCACTGGTTGGTTTATGAAGTGTATTCCAAGATCACAAATTAGTAACCACGGAAATCCAAAACATGGAAATACATTATTTTGAATAATATTCATTACTAAAATTGTTTTTTCATGTGTTATGGATTTAACTTCATCCAACTTTTGAAACATAATCTACTATGACTATAATATAACTCTTATTATGTGATGAAGGAAATAGTCCCATGAATTCAATACCCAAAAACCACAAACTATAACTTCTATAATGTGGGTTTTTGGCATCTCATTTTCATTACTAATGTTCCAATTTCATTGGCATCTATTGCATTGATGGAAGAATCTCCTAGCATCATGGTGCAATGATGGCCAGAAAAATCCACTTTGGAGGATCTTTTATATTGTGTTCCCTAGTCCATGATATCCTCTGGTTGGGGATGTGTGGCACATTTCGATCAAATGTTTTATCTCTTCCTCTGGGATGTAATGTTGTAAAAGTTTTTCAAAACAATTCATAAAAACAAATTTCACATCCCAAAATTAATGTTTGTTATCAGATATAAAATTCATGTGTTGATGGTATGAAAGGTCACAATGAAGGTATCCATTGTAATGATAGTTAGAAATGTCTGAAAACCATGGTTGAGTTCTACCACTAAAAAATGTCCAATAGGGAAACTCTACTTAAATATTAGTCTCAATAGCCTCTTTAATGAATTTCAATTGTAGAAGTTAATATTGGCCAGTAATGACACTTTAATTTCCCTTAGTCTCTTTGATCATGATGTCAGATTCTACTAGTAAGAGAATCAAGTGGATGAATCTTGGTTTTGAATCATTATTCCTCATCAAGTATCGAAGCACGGTGTGATCTCTATGGACGATGAATTTGGAAAAAAACGAGGTATGGCCAGAACTTTTCAATGGAAGAAACTACGCCTATGAGGTCCTTATCCATAGTAATAGAATATATTTGGGTCTCATTCTGTAACACCCCAAGCTTCTACGTTAAGCTTCTCTTTGAATAATACAGTAGCGTGTGTTTTACGCAACTTCGAGTTCTGACACTCACCACAACCAATCAAACTAGCTTATATGAATAGTAATACCCAAATTTTGAAATATTATAAATTTTATCTCTCAAAATGAACTAAATTTTTGGATTCGGAATATAAAAATTATCCTCAGGTAAATTTTGGGAACTTTTCATATAACATTCATATTTTGATGAATATTGAAAATTACTAAATTTTAATTAAAATCAATTTTTGTAATCGAAATAATTAATAATGATAAATTATGAATTTTAGTGGTTGTAAAATATATTTATAATATATTTTTACAATTTAATACAATTTTGGACATTGAACATAATTTCACATTTAAACCGGACATAAACAACTATCAATCTTTTGATAGTTATTATCTCTTGAAAACACGCTTTTTGTTTTAATAATTGGAATTAATTTTTAATTAATTTTTTTCTCTTATGTGTTTTGAATTTATAAATATGGATTAAATATTTGGAATTAGGATGTCCAAATTTTGTAAATAGGTAAATTTTATTTTTAGACATTTTGAATAATTACTTTGGTAAATATTTAATTTACCATGGTTAAATGGTAAATCCGGTAAATAAGGGTAAAAAATAATATTATAATAATATTGAATTACCTTAAAACGTGTCTTAACCCTATTTGTCGATACATGTTCGATCATGGGCATATTGGGGTCGATTTTGGGACCCCATGGATCCACATGTAATTGATAATGACACTTTATATTAATTAAGTTAAATTAAACACATAAATGACATAAGCATATATCTTTAAAAAACAATTTTTACATAGGGTTAAATATGTTATATTTTCTACAATAAATATTAATTAGAAATATAAATAAATTTCCTACATAATGGTATTATATTTATAATTTTTATACATTTAATAATTAAATTTATTTAGGACAGAATAATGATGCAGTATATTCCTTATTAATGAAAGAATCTAATAATTGATATTATAAATATAAAAATAAATGTAATTTGAAACTTTTTATGAATTCATATAATTGTATAGGTTAATATGACATATTATGACAGATTATATGAATTTGTTTTGAACTAATAATGCTATTATGAATTTATCAAAAATGAAATACCCAATAGTGTCAAAATTGACATAAAAGAGTTTTTTAAAAAAATATTATATTATTAATTGATATTATATTCCAAAAAATCAATGGTTCAGACAAAGGACTTATATAATTATAGGTGTATCATTAATGGACCACATTGTTGTCACTTGAATGTATATAGTATGTTTAATAAATATATATTATAAAAATACAAAGTGTCATGGTAAATGTCAATCTAATTAACTAAGAGTTAAAACTAAAAGGCAAGGTTAATATAAAGACCTAAACCGGTCTAAAATATATTGGTAGAAAGGATTTAGACCCATTCCCACCTTATATTGTAAATAATCTACTTTTTAGCCATTATAAATGGAATATGATTTTGTTATAAAATAATACTTTCTGTTTTCCTAAAGAGCCCCCCCCCCTTATAAAAGGAAACCACTTATAACCAATTCTTCACACCTTCAAAGCCTTTTTGATTGAACAAACTCCACCCAAATACACTCTCAACTATCCTACATTAATCCTAGAGGAATTTATTTAGTCAGAAATCCAACCTAACGAGACCTTTTGATCAAATCAAAACGAAGTACCCGAAAAAGAGGTATTTTTTTCCCCACCCTCTTTCAAGTTCCTTTCTTTTTCAACCTCTTCATTCATATATATTTCCTTTCAAAAACAACTAATCAAGGGTCTTATATATAATTTGATGTTATTATAAATATGGTACAACAATATTCAGTATTCTATCCATCCTATGAATGACATGTCCCCATACGTGCGTACGTACAACTTACCGTCTCCCCGTCGTGGTGTAATTGTTATTCAAAACATTATTATTTGGATGGGTATAATAATGATGTGTAATTAATGTAAATAATAAATATAACATGATAACGATTCTGTATATATGATATATCATCCAATTATATATTATTTTAATATCAAAATAATGATATTTTTGCTCGTGCGTACGTACGGACTACCCTCTCGACGAACGCGATGAGATTCATTCCCCATCATATCCATTCAAGTATAATTTTCATTTGATGATTAGAAATAATGTTTATGGACATGATATAATTCCTTATATGATTAATATACATCACAACCATAACAAATATGGCTGAACTAACAAATAATAGAAAGAAAGGTGAATCTTTTATCACCTGAAAAGATGATAATACTAAGATATTATTAACAAATCAATGTTAAAAGATCATACATGAAATCATATTAATGTATATGATTCTTGTGTAATTTAGTAACAATTATTTCACCATTATATAGGAGGTTAACCTACCCTCAACCAAGAAAAAGTACAAATCAAGGGTTTATTTCACAACCTCTTCATTATCCAAGGGTGTTTACAAGTAATTATCTACTGGGACCTCATTATCATCCACATCCATGTATCTTAAAAATGTATTTAAAAACATTATTAATATTTCACAGAATATGGGTTATAGTCATTTATACCCTTTTTCGACTGTTTATATGAATTTTATAAAGGAATATTTTTGTCCTTTTCCAAACAAGGTCCTTTTTATACTTTTCGACAGAATTAAGATAAGAATGTATTTTTTTAACTTATACGGTGGGTGATGATATTTTATACCGTTATAAACTATCTTACATTCCCTTAAAAGCTTATAAGAATATTTTAAATTTAAATTTTTTATTTTATAGTTATGTGAATCTTAAATTATTTCAAAATTGAAAGGGATATTTCTCTAAAAAGAGTTTTGATTTTATCTATGCCAACATCCTTTGATTGATTTTATGTTTATTCAGAGTTGATTCATTATGATACAAAAATTATATATTGTATTGAAGGTTTTGTGATATGTTTTACTATGGATGAGCTATTTTTATACCATTCATTATTTATGGTTAATGTATTGACATTTCATATGCTAGTTTTAATACGAATTTTTATGATAAGTTTAAACCTTTTCATATGAGGAATGTATTGGACTTAGTATGTGACGGGTGGAGCCCGCTATAGTTCCTCTATGCATCGGTAGGTCTCATGAGACAACTAGACATGGAATTGGCTGAGGCCATTTCCCAATTTGATTTATGGTTTTTTCCGAGGCATTAATCATTTTTAGACGTATTGGCGGAGGCCTTGAAATTTTTTTGCAGAATGTCCGGCATTATACATTCCCTCATTATAGAAATAATATTGATGGTTCATGTGGTCATTTGACTAGTAGAATACCCATGATTATGTTTTATTATGGCATTATTGCTAAGATCATATTATTTCCATAAAAATATTAATGTTTATTATTTGTAAAGGCATGTTGTTTCAATTATTTAGCATGCTTAATATTTATGTCATTTTCAACCGTATTACTTATCCGTACAGCGCGTTTGAGCTCACCCCATTCTTATGTTAAATTTTCCCAATATATGAAGAGGTTATTTATTAGTAACAAGCTAACATAATCTAGTAGGCATGTATGTTTCTAATGAAATGTATTTGTGTTGTATTTCTTTTTAAGATGTAAAGTTGAACCTATGTATGAATTTTGTTTCTAATAATACTAAACAGGTCGGTCTTCCGAGACATGATTTATTTATGATCATGAAAATGTTATGTAATAATGCACCAACTATGGGTAACTGGGTTTGGGGTGTTACAGTTTGTATTAGAGGATGTTTAGTACAAACCTTGGAAACTTGTTTAGATAAACTCTTATTAGAGCACATAGCCCTAAGATAGACTTTGAGGATTAGTATAGAATAACTTCCTAGAATGTTGATATTGTATAATTTTTTTATTTTTCCGAGAAATACATCTTTTCCTTGAATTGAGTAGGTAGGGGCGGCTATGACACAGATGTACCAAGGGGTAAAACCCGAAAACACCCCTTTGAGCTAGACTCGAATGGAAACTGGTGCACGAAAACGGGCCTTGCACCACTCTTGGTTACGAAACTCCTAGGGGATATTGTTAGGAAAATTATCATTTTCATTACAAACCCTCATGAAGGTTTTATGAGTATATAATTCCTCAAATAAAACATTTTTATGATTATGGATTATATACATAAATTGATCAATTTTTTTAAGTGTTTTACAATTATGGAATTATGTATTTTGATTCATAAACTGATCTAGTTTATGACATTGTTTATAAATTTCCCCTAGTGGAAGGAATGGAAATTGTATCAATGCATGAACTCCATGTAGGGATTTGCATCCTGCTCAAGATAATTATAGTGGATCTAGTGATGCAATTGGTGTTGATCAGCTAATCACCATACTAGGAAAACTCACTCAGGTTATGAATAATAACCTTACCCATATGGAGCACATTGATCCACATCATGGAGGATCAATTTTATATTGCTTCATGATGGAACAACCACCAATATTAAATGGGAGTACAAATCTCTTAGTAGCTTAGAAATGGATAAATTCTTCAGAGAAAATATTCCATGCCTTGGGGAGTAGTGAAAGGGAAAAAGTTATCATTGCAGTTTACTGCCTCACTGAAGATGCTGATCAATGCTGGTCATTGACTCAAAACATGAAGGAATATGATAAGGTATCAAATATGGAATGTAGGATGTTCAAAGATCTGTTTATAGAAAAATACATTCATCGAGACCATCGAGAAGTTATGGAAAGGCAATTTCTGAGTCTGAGACAAAATGAGGATGAAAATTTCTCAAATTATGAGGATAACATTACAAGGATACCAAGGTATAATACATATTATATATGTAACAGAATAAGTAATATTGATAATTTATTTTATGGGATAAAACCATTTCTTCATCGTGCGTTAGTATCACAATCCTTCTCATCATACGAAGATATTATCTTGTGTTATATCAAGACAGAAAAGTAATTCCCTATGTCTTATGACTTTAAATCAAAGAAAGAGATGATGAGATCTGTTGAAAACTCTGGGAAAGGAAATAATGAATCAGGGAAGATGTGTATAATTGAATTTCCACCTTGTGATAATTGCAGAATAAAGCACCCTGGTGACTTTCTAAAAGGAAAAGGAGTATGATTCAAGTGTGGACAAAAAGGCAATCTAGATGGTGATTTTAAAGGAAAGAAAGATGCTACCAATGTTCAATGCTACAATTACAGGAAGATGAGACATTATGCAAATGAATGTCTTAAGCATTAGGAAATCTTACCTCAAAAAAGGCCTAGGGACCAAGGCCAATCTTATACAATCAATCCTGATGAGTTTGAAGCCCGGAAATATGTGGTGGAAGTTAAATTATTGGTTTCCTCAAGTTTAGAAAATGATTTATTTGATTCTAGATCATCACATTGTTTAATATCTTCCTAGTTTTCTATGAAAATAAGATATTTCCAATTTGATCAAATAAGGGAGTTTTCTGTCAAAACTCCTAAGGGAAGTATCATTGCAACAACGTTTTGTGAATCAGTCCCCATTAGAGGAAATAAATGTTCATTATATGTGGATCACATCGTCATACCTATGATTGTATTTGATATAATCCTTATTTTGGATAGGCTTTCAGACCAAGGTGTAAAAATTTACTATAAGAAGAAGGAGGTTACTATTTTTGATGATGATCATAAGGAACACCTTATCTTTAGAGTGGAATCATCACCCTCTAATTATTACCTAGACACACCCACTATAGCTCAACTAAATTCAATTATTGGGGAGGAAGAGAATGAAATAATTGTGGGTGAGGAACTGAATGTTCAGAGAGTGGATATAACTATTGTGAGAGAATATGTAGATGTGTTTACAGAAGATTTACCCGGACATCCTCCAGAACAAGAACTTGAGTTTTCTATTGATTTAATTCCTGGATCAAGGCCTATATAAAAAACCACTTATAAAATGTCCCCTATAGAATTAGTTGAACTAAAGAAAAAACTAGAGGAACTGAGTACTAAGGGATTTATTCACCCTAGTGTATCTCTCTGTGAATCCCATGTTCTTTTTGTAAAAAATAAAGATGGATCTATGAGGTTTTTCATTGACTATAGAGAGATCAATTCTATAACAATAAAGAACAAGTATCCCATACCTCACATTGATGATTTATTCGACCAACTGCATGGAGCTCAATACTTTTAAAAGTATGAACATCGATCTGGAAACCATAATTTTGGTGTTAAGAAGGAAGACATTCCAAAAAAACATTTTGAACCAGGTATGAGCATTACATGTTTTCAGTAATGCCTTTTGGGAAGACTAATTCTCCCTCAGTTTTCATGGATCTAATGAACAGAGTTTTCAAGGAATACCTTGATGAATTTGTAGTGTTATTTATTGATGATATATTAGTATACTCCAAAATCTACTAATACCATGAAAATCACTTATGCATTATCCTAACGACTTTGAGAAGACATGAATTATACGGGAAGATTAGCAAGTGTGAATTCTGGGCTCAGGAGAATTCCTTTCATGGCCATATTGTCTCTTAATATGGAATCTATGTTGTTCCTTCTAAGACCAAGGAAATCCAAGAATAGTATGCACCAACAAGTATAACCGAGGTACACTGTTTTATTGGTTTAGCAGGTTATTATCGACGTTTCGTCCAAAATTTTTCCCGGTTGGCTAACCCATTAACAACGCTCACACGTAAAGGGGTTCAATATATTTGGACAAAAGAGTGTGAAGAATGTTTCGAAGAACTGAAGAGAAGATTATTCAATTCTCCTATATTGACTCTACAATCGTGGAATGATGGGTTCATTATTTAAAGTGATGCATCGATGAAAGGACATGGTTGTGTCCTTTTGCAGAATGATAGTATTATTGCCTATGCATCATGACAGTTGAAATTTATGAGAAAAACTATTCTAATCATGATCTTGAGTAATCTGTTGTGATCTTTACTTTGAAGATATAAAGACACTACCTCTATGGTGAAAAATTTGAGATTTATACTAATCACAAGAGTTTGAAATATATTTTCTCACAAAAAGAACTCAATACGAGGAAACAGAGATGGCTTGAATTACTCAAGGATTATGATTGCATGATATACTAAAACCTGGGGATGGAAAATAATGTGGAGAATTCTTGGAGAAGAAAAGATCATGGAGTTTTGAACAATATGTGAATTTAAAGGGATACAATTTTCATGGATCTAGTGAAGATGGACATGGCAATAACCATAGAATGTGAAACATAAATTCTTTTTCAAATGGTTTCCAAACCAACTTTACTAGAAAGGATTTAGAGTTCTCAGACCGATGATGAATAATTTCAAAAGATGATTATGGCTGTGAATGATGGGAGATTGAGACACATTTTGTATGAAGAAGGAATTTTAAAATTTTGGAAGAGGATTTGTGTTCCCGATATACCTGATCTGAAAATTGAATTGTTATATAATGCTCATAGCTCCAATTTTTTATACACCCTGGGAGAACCAAAATTTTTATATATTTAAAGGAACATTTTTTGTGGGACAACATGAAGGGGGAGATTGCTGATTTTGTGTCAAGATGTATAGTTTTTCAAAAAGTGAATGCTGGAAGGCAAAAACCTGTAAGAGTCCTGCAACCTCTTCCTATACCAGAGTGGAAATGGGACAATATTACGATGGACTTTGTCATTGGGCTACAAAAGGCTCCTAGAAGGAACAATGCAATATGAATTATTATTGATCGTCTTACCAAGTCAGCACATTTTATTTCTATAAGATAGGATCTACCCCATGAACGTCGAGAAAAAATTTATATTAATGAAGTTGTGACACTCCATGGAGTACCCCTATCAATTTTTTCTAATCGTGATCCTCGTTTCACTTCAAGATTCTGGAAAAGACATTAGAAGGCCTTGGATACTGATCTTCGTTTGAGCACTGCCTACCACCCTCAAATAGATGGACAATCAGAATAAACTATTCAAACCTTATAAGACATTTTTAGATCATTATCACTTGACTTTCAGGGTATGTGGGATCAATATTTACATGTGGGATCAATATTTACTTATGGTGGAATTTTCCTATAACAATATCTTCCATTCAAGTATTCAGATGGCACCATATAAAGCGTTATATGGAAAGAGATGTCGCACACCAACATGTTGGGATGAAGTCTGTGAGAGAAAACTTGTAGGCCTAGAACTAGTGGAGGAAATGGTGGAAAAAGGGATGGTAATCCAAAACCACATTAATGCAGCTCAAAGTAGGCAGAAGAGATATGCTGATAACCGAAGGAAGTATTTGGAATTTCATGTTAGAGATCATGTTTTCTTGAAGGTATCTATATGGAAGGGTGTTATAGGTTTCGGTAAGAAGGTTAAATTGAGTCCCAGTTATATCGAACCATTCAAAATTCTAGAACAAAATGGGGTTGTAGCTTACCGATTGGAAATTCCGCCAAGTCTCTCCAATGTTGACGATGTGTTTCACATATCACTGTTAAAAAAATACATGCCTAACCCAATGCATGTACTCAACATTGAAGAATTAGATCTCGAACCCGATCTATCTTATTTCAAAGATCCTATTAGGAGTTTTGATACGAGTGAACAAGGGTTGAGAGACCGGACGACTCGTCTGATAAATGTTCTATGGAGAAACCATAAGCTGGAAGAGGCAATGTGGGAACCCGAGGAACTCATGAAGAAAAATCACCCAAGACATTTCAAGATGTAGTATTCTAGATATTTCTAGGATTAAATTATTTTAAGGAGAGGAGAATGTAACACCCCAAGCTTCCACGGTACGCTTCTCTTTAAACAATACAGTAGAATGTGTTGTACTCAACTTCGAGTTCTAACAAACACCATAACCAATCAAACTAGATGTTATGAATTGTAATACCCACTTTTTGAAATCATATTAATTTTATCTCTCTAAATGGACTTCATTTTTTGATTCGGAATATCAAAATTATCCTAGGGTAAAATATTGGAACTTTTCGGAAATCATATATATTTTGATGAATAGTGATAATTACAAAATTTTAATTAAAAACAACTTATTTAATCAAAATAATAAATAATGATAAATTATGAATATGAGTGGTTTTAAAGTATATATAGAATATATTTTTAACATTTAATACAATTTTGGTCATTGGACATAATTTATCATTAAATCCGTGCATAAAAAACTATCAATCTTTCGATAGTTATTATCTCTTAAAAACAAGCTTTTTGTTTTAACAACAAGAATTAATTTTAAATTAATTTATTCCACTTCTGTGTATTGAATTTAGAAATATGGATTCAATATTTAAAATCAGGAGGTAAAATTTTTTTAAATAGGTATCATTTATTTTTAGTCATTTTGAATAATTATTTCGGTAAATATTTTATTTACCATGGTTAAAGGGTAAATCCAGTAAATAAGGGTAAAAAATAATATTATATTAATAATAATTTGCCCTAAAACATGTCCAAACCCTACTAGTTGATACATTTCTGATCATGGGCATCTTTGGGTTGATTTTGGGACACCATGGATCCACTTGTAAATGATAATAACACTTTATATTAATTAAGATAAAGTAAATACAAAAATGACATGAGAAATATATATTTTAGAAAAACAATTTTTACATAGGGTTATATATTTTATATTTTCGACTATAAATATTTATTAGAAAGATAAAAATATTTACTACAAAATGGTATAATATTTATAATTTTTATACATTTAATATTTAAATTTAAATATGACACAATAATGATGAAGTATTTTATTTATTAAGGAAAGAATTAAATAAATGATATTATAGATATCAAAATAAATTTAATTTTAAACTTTTTATGAATTACACTAATTTTCTATGTTAATATGACATATTAGTAGTGGTTATATGAAATTGTTTAGAAGTAATAATGCTGTTATGAATTTTTCAAAATCAAAATTCCCAATAGTGTCAAAATTCACAAAAAAGAGTTTTAAAACAAATATTATATTATTAATTGATATTATATTCCTAAAAATCTAATTCTAGGCCAAAGAACTTATATTATGATATTTTAATCATTAATGGACAACTTTGGGGTCTCTTGGATGTTTTTAGTAAGTTTATTAACTATGTAATATAAAAATACAAAGTGACATGGTAAATGGAAATCTAATTAACTAAGAGTTAACACTAAAAGATAAGGTAAATATAATGACCAAAACCTATCTAAAATCTATTGGTTGAAAGGATTTCTACCCACCCCACCGTATACTTTTAATTATCCACACTGGATCCATTATAAACCATAAATAAATTTATAATAAAATAATAATTTATGTTTTTCCTAAAGAGCCCCTCCTCCCCCTTATAAAAGGACACCACTTCTAACCAATTATCCACATCTTCAAATCCTTGTGGTTCGGCCAACCTCTAACCAAAAAGCCTTTCAACTATCCACCATTAATCCTAAAGTCATTCCGTTAGTCATAAATCCAACCTATGTATCCCTTTTGATCAAATAAAAAGGAAGAACCTGATGAAGAGGTAATGTTTTCACCACCATATTTCAAGTTTCTTTCTTCTTCAACTCTTCATTCCTTGTTATTTCATTTCTAAAATAATAAATCCCCTATCATCTATATACTGTGATGTTATTATAAATATGTTACAACCAAATTCTGTATTCTATCCATCTTTTTAATGACATGTCACCAAACTTTCATATGTACGGCTTACCGTCTCCACGTCGTGGTGTAGTTGTTATTCAAAACATTATCATTTGGATATGTATAATAATGATGTGTAATTCATGTAAATAATAAATATTAAATGATAATGATTCTGTATATATCATATAACATCCAATTATATATTATTTTAATATAAAAGTAATGATATTTTTGCTTGTGCCTTCGTACAGACTACCGTCTCCACAAACGCGATGAGATTCATCCCCATCATATCCATTAAAGTATAATTTTCATTTTATGGTTAAAAATAATATTCAAGGACTTTATAACATTTTGGATATGAATAATATAAATCCCATCTATAAAAATATAACTCACATAACAACTAATATAAAGAAAAATGAATCTGTTATCACCCGAAATGATGATAATACTAATATATTATTAACAAATAAATTTTAAAATATCATATATGACATCATATTAATGTAGAATATTATTTTATAATTTAGTAACAATTATTTCATCATTATACTGGAGGTTAACCTACACTCAACCAAGTGAAATTACAATGTAAGGGTTTATTTCACAGTCTCTTCATTTTTTGAGGTTGTTTATAAGTAATTATCTACTGGGACCTCTTTATCATCCACATCCTTGTTTCTTAAAAATTTATTTAAAAACATTCTTACTATATTAAAAAATGTGGTTTAATGTCATTTATATCCTTGTTTGACTTTTTATAAGAAATTTATAAAGGAATCATTCCGTTATTTTCCAAACAAGGTCGTTTTTAACCTTTTCGACAGAATTAAGGTAAGAATTTTTGTGAAATTAGTAGTTTGAAGGAGAAGCAAAGCAAAAAAATATGATGACATCGATTGATCGAAATGATGAGGAAGAAGTAAAACGTCTCAATCAAAATAGAACAAGAAAGAAAAAACACAAGTATATGGCCACACAAAATCACCCACCCACATTTCCATTATCATGCCCCCATATTTATAGATTACAAAATGGTTGATCCAACAGACGAAATTAATTCCAATCTAACAGTGGGAATCCAAATGGTTCTGCAATATGAAGAGACTTGATGGGTAATGAATGGAACTCATTCATTATGATCTATGACATTCAAACCAATAATGGTAATTCATAACACTCCCCCTTGGATTTCATAATCCCATGGAATCTAATATTAATATTCACTTAAAAAACCCCATGGGAAAAACAATTGAAGCCAAATTAAAATGATTCCATTCTATGCTGCCTCATTAAAAAGCTTCTCAGAAAACCCAGTGGGACAAACTGATTAAGGGAAAAATGGTATAGCATCCCCAAATCCCCTCATAAAATCACGATAGACTTTTCAGTCTCTACACTCCAATTTTATAATTCAATATCTAAAATGTTGATGTTGGCAATGCCTTTGAGAACAAATCTCTAAGAATGTAACAAGACCTTATTTGTTGGACATCAATCTCACCATTCTTTTGAAGGTCACGGGTGAATTTTTTTGGTGAGATATGCTTTCTTCTGTCACCTTTAATAAACCCACCTTTCAATTGTGTTATGCAAGCAGTATTATCATCATATATTATCGTGGGAATATTATTATTCATATCTAATCCCCATCAATTTCGAATATTATTAATCACTGATCTCAAACAAACACATTCTCGAATTGATTCATGAATAGAAATCAACTCAGCATGGTTGGAAGAAGATGTAGTATTGGTTTGTTTTGTATAAAGACAAGAAATAGCAGTTCCACCATATATAAACACATATCTAGTTTGAGATCTTGCTTTGTG
The DNA here is from genome assembly GCA_963277665.1 of Viscum album. NCBI lineage: Eukaryota > Viridiplantae > Streptophyta > Magnoliopsida > Santalales > Viscaceae > Viscum > Viscum album. Next base: position 883,576,489 of record OY728130.1, read on the forward strand.
TGGATCAGACAAGTATCCAGAATCAGCATAACCAACCATCTTTGGTTCTGAGAATTTAGAATAAATTAAACCTTGATCTTTTGACCCTTGAAGTTATATTAATATATGTTTGATGTCATTCGAATGTCGATGAGTAGGATAAGAACTATACCATTCCAATAAATTCACAAAAAATTATATATCAGGTCTTTTATTATTTGCAAGGTACATTAGTTCTCCTATATCACTCAAATAAGGTACTTACGGACAAATTAGTTCTTCATCCTCCAATCATGGTTTAAAAGGATCATTATCACGATCAAGAGATCATACAACCATTGGTGTGCTTAATGGATGGGATTCATTCTTGTTAAATATCTGTAGAACTTTAGTAGTATAACATGATTGATGAACAAAAATATCATTCTTAATATGATCAATTTATAATCCAATGCAGAACTTTGTATTTCCAATGTCTTTCATTTCAAATTCTATCTTAAGATATTCCACTGCCTTGGAAAGTTCATCATTAGTCCCAATTATATTTAAATCATCAACATATACTTCAATGATGAAAAATTCAGATCCAATCTTCTCAATGAAGACACATGGACAAATTGGATCATTTTTATAAACATCCTTCCTCAATTATTTACTCAGATGATTATACCATATACGCCCTGACACCTTTAATCCATATAATTATTTATTCATCTTAACTGAATAAATATCTCTAGATCCATGATATTTTTCCGGAAAATTCAATCCTTCATGGATTTTCATGTAAACATAATTATCAATATCACCATAAAGATATCGAGTCAGTACATCCATTAGGTGTAATCCATGTTTCTCATGTACAACAAATATCATGAGGTATCGAAAGGTTATTGCATCCATTACAGGAGAGTATGTTTCATCATAATCAATCCTAGTATTTTTTGAGATTCCTTGAGCAACCAGTCGTTCTTTATGTCTTATGAATTCATTATATTCATTTATTTTATTCACAAAAACCAATTTGTATCCATCAAGCTTAATCCCTTCAGGGGTTTTCATGATGGACCCAAAAACCTCGCATTTAGCAGGTGAGTCTAGCGCATATTGTACTGAAACAATCCATTGATCCCAATTTGTCCTTTCATGACATTCATTAACTGTTTTAGGTTCTTGATTGACATCCATAATCTCAAGGTATACATTGTATGAAAATGTATTATCAAAAGTGGTCTCCAATCAGTTCCAACATCATCCAGTGTTGGGGAAATTTATTGAAATTTCATCTTGATCATGTTAACGTACTTCTTGTATATTTTCATCATATTCAAATTATTTCATATCTTCCACCAACAAAGGTTGTTTCCCCTTTCTTGGATGGGTATTTTTATCTTTTGAACTAAGGGGTCTCCCATGATTTAGGTGTGGGTTGGAAGCCTTGTTGGTAATATCATCAGATTGTCCTTCTAGGACATCGATTCATACTGGTGCATTCACAACAGTTATATTTGATTTTGTAACCTGTTTTGAATCATTAAATTCATCAAGAAATTGATTTGCTAAATTTTTGAAATTAATGATCTTTTGAACCTCAAGTTCACTTGTATTTGTACGAGGATCAAGATGTAATAATGAATTTTATTTCCATGATATTTCTTTTGAAGTCGATTGATTTCTCCCTTTGAGTGTTGGAAATATTTTTTCATCAAAAAGAAAATCAACGAATCATGATGTGAATACATCTACTGTCATTATCTCAAGATATTTAAAGATTTAGGGAGATTGAAAACCATCATATATCCCCAATCTCCTTTGGAGTCCCATTTATGTCCGTTGTGGGGGTGCTACAGGCACCTATACAGCACAAACAAATATCCTTAAGTGTGAAATATTTGGTTTATGGCCACAAGCTAATTACACAGGGGAATAATCATGATACCTTGATGGCCTTATTTGAAGCAGTGCTGGTGCATGAAAAAGTTCATGTCCCCATGCTGAAATGGGCAATATAATTTTCATAAGTAATGGTCTAGAGATAAGTTGTAATCACTTTATAATTGATTCAAAAAGACCATTTTGTGTATAAACATGAGCTATTGGATGTTCAACACTTATTCCCAATGAAATGCAATAATTATTAAAAGCCTGTGATGAATATTCACCAACATTGTCAACCCTAATATTCTTGATTGCATAATCTTGGAATTGCGTCCTTAACCTCATTATTTGGGAAAGTAATTTTGCAAATTCCAGGTTGCGAGTGGATAATAATCACGAATGGGACCGTCAAGTTGATGCATCAATCATGATCATGAAATATCTGAATGGTTCACATGGTGGATGAATTGGACCACATATATCACCATGAATTCAGTCCATGAACATTGGGGATTCTGTCCTGATCTTTGATGGTGATGGTATTATAATTAATTTGCCTTGAGAATAACCAGTACATGGGAAATCATGGGGCGTAAGAATCCTTTTATCAACCAATGGATAACCATGAGTAATTTTAATTATTTTCCCCATCATTATTGATCCAGGATTACCCAAACTGTCAAGACAGACTATAAATGTACCATTATTGGTAAACATCGAGTTTACCATGTTTGATTCAACTGTACAAATATTGACAAAGTACAATCTGGACGGAAGTCTCAAAAGCTTCTTTTGAATCAATTTGTGCTCATTTTAAATGTTATTTATGTAGTCGTATTCATCACATCTTTCATATATTTTCTCTATTTGATATCCATTATTACGAATATCTTTAATACATAACAAATTTCATCGAGACATGGGAGAAAATATAGCATTGTTTATCATAAGTTTTGTACCACAGGGTAAGTATATTCTTGCTCTTCAAGAGCCTTTGATTAATTGCACACTACTGGTTAAAGAACACACATTTTGACTACCCATTTTAATGGAGATAAAATATTTCTCATGTTTATGAATTTTGTGTGTCATTGCACTGTCTAAGAGACAAATATTTTCATCATGGAAACTATTCTCAATAGACTAATTTATATCATCCACTTCTAGTAATGAAAATAAACATGCATATACGGAATAAATAAAAGAAACCAAATTCAAACATGCAATATTTAAAAATATAACAAAACCATAAAACCATTTTTCATTTCAACCACAAGAATACAAAAACCAAAAATCAAAATTTGATTCCATCACTAGCATTCATGCTTTATCAATATTCTCGTAACCTTCAGGGTGTGAAAAATAGTCGGAAATATCAAAGTTTTTAATATAATCATCATATTTCAAAGCCTGGTTAGAAAAATTCTCATTAACATTATTTTCCTTTATTTTCATAGATTTTTGATAAAGATCAAAAAAATGCTTTAGCGTACTATAGGTATGCGACCAATTCCCCATCATTCCACATCAAAAGCAGTTACTTTCATTGCAATTTTGTTTTTCTTCATTTGTGGTTGTTCATTACTGGACCACTTCTGGTGGTTCCCCTTCCTCTTCTCATTTGGTTTATGACCACATTGAACAAATTAATTTCCTTTTCCTCGATTACGTCTATTCGTCCCATTAGCTTGATTAAATGTAGTCTCATTCGCTTCATGGAATGGAGCCGCACCAATAGGTTGAGATTCATGAATTCTCATCAGGAGTTCATTATTTTTTTCAGCAATAAAAAGGCAAGAATGTAATTCAGAGTATTTTGTAAAACCATTCTCATGATATTGTTGTTGCAGAATGAAATTTAAGGAATGGAAATTAGAATATGTTCTTTCCAACATATCGGTATCATGGATAGTATCTCCACATAATTTGAGTTGTGATGTTATTTCAAACATTGCAGAGTTGCATTCACTTACCAATTTATAATCTTGAAATCTCAAATGACTCCACTCAAACCTTCCACTTGGTAGTATTACAAGTCGAAGTTGATCATAACACTCCTTGAGATTCTTCCACAGCACCAAAGTATCGTTCACTATGAGGTATTCATTCTTCATATCCTCGCGGAGGTGATGGTGGAGGAATATTAGGGCTCAGGCATGGTCTTGAGTGGAAGCCTGATTGCCAACTTTAATTGCTTCGCTAAGGCCGTTTGCATTGAGGTTCATCTCCGCATCCAGAATCCACAAAAATTAATTCATCCCATTAATGTCTAGAGGGAGAAATCCATGATTTGAAATATTTTTCATGGGAAAATATATCTTACCGGATGACTAACCATTTTACTTCGCAGAGTAGTCGTGCTGATAATGTGTTGTGAAATTCGTCATTTGAAGGTGAAGTGATGAAAAAGCGTATGACGACGTCAATTGATCAGAATGATGATGATGAAGTAAAATGTCTTAATCGCAATAGAACAAGAAATAATTAACACAAGTATATGGCCACACAAAATCACACACTGACATTTTCATTATCATGCAACCGTATTTATAGATTACAAAAGGGTTGATCCAACAGACAAAATTAGTTGCAATCTATTGGTGGTTATACAAATGGTTTGCCCATATGAATATACTTCATGGGTAATTAATAGAACTCATTCAATATGATTTATGAAATCCACACCATTAATGATAATTCATAACAAGAATGTCTTTTTTTTACATATACGGTGGGTGCGCCTATTTTATACGGTTATAAACATGTCTTAGCTTCCCTTACAAGCTGATAAGAATATTTTCAAAGTAAATGTTTTATTTTATAATTATGCGACACATAAATTATTTCAAAATGGAATGAGATATTTCTCTAAAAAGAGTTTTTATTTCATCTATGTCAACATCCTTTGATGGATTTTATGTTTATTTGGAGTTGTTTTGTTATGATACAAAGCTTATATATTGTATTGAAGGTTTTGTGATATGTTTGACTATGGATGTGGTATTTTTATACCGTTCATGATTTACAGTTAATGTATTAAAATTTTGTATGATAGTTTTAATACAATTTTTTATGATATGTTTAAACATTTTCATATGAGGAATGTATTGGACTTATTAAGTGAAGGGTGGAGCCCACTATAGCTCCTCGATTCATCGGTAGGTCTCATTAGATAACTACACGGAGAATTTGCAGAGGCCCTTTAACAATTTGATTTATGGGTTTTTATGAGGCCTTATTCATTTTTAGATGTCTTAGTCGAGGCCTTGGAAAAATGTTTCAGATTGTATGGCATTAAACATTCCCTCATTATGGAAATAATATTGATGGTTCATGAGGTCAGTCGACTAGTAGAATACCCATGATTATATTTTATTGTGGAATTATTAATTCAACTAATATTTTTCCCATAAATGTATTCATGTTCATTATAGGTAAAGGCATGTGGTTTAAATTATTTACCAAGCTTAATATTTATGTCATTTTCCACTATATTACTTATCCTTACATAGAATTTGAGTTCACCCATTTCATATGATCCATTTTCCCAGGATATGAAGAAGTTAGTTATGAGTGACTAGTAAGTATAATCTAAGAGGCTTGGAATTTTTTAATGAAATATATTTGTGTTGTATTTCTTTTCATGATGTAAAGTTGAACTTATGTATGAATCATGATTCCAATAATACTAAACTGATCACTCTTCCGAGATATGATTTCCTTATGATCATGGAAATGTTATGTAATAATGGACCGACTCTGGGTAACTGGGGTTGGGGCATTACACATTCAATGTGTGACTGGAATAATATATTGGGAAGAGGGCGGTGCCTACACGTTTCTTGAGTATAACTCTTACATCAAGGTAAATGGCATCGTACATATGCTCAAATTCTTTTTCCTTGTTTTGCGCCATAATAATAGGTGACACAATTGGACTATATTTAGGTTTTCAAAATCATTTCTACATTCCTCAATGAATTAAAAAGAGGTACCCTTTTACAAAATGTAAGTCAATGGACGTGTGACTTTAGAAAAATGTTTTATGAAGCATTTGTAGAATCTATCATGCCAATGGAAACTTCTGATCCCTTTTATTGTTGAGGGTTATGAGTGATATTTGATGACCTTGATTTTAGTGGGATCATATTAAATTCCTTCTTTATATATTTTCTGTCATAGAACATTTCCTCCTTACACCAATAATGTTCATTTTTCCCAATTCAGAACTAATAATTTCACCACACAACATTGGGGAAATAGTTCTATATTTCTTAAAAAGATATCTAATTATCTCCCATTGAATGATAAATCCTCGATGAATATTTAGAGAAATTCTTCCACCATATCTTGAAATTTGCGTGTCGTGCATCTTTGGAATGTCACTGGTGCATTGCACATACTGAATGACATGCATCTATATGCAGAAGAACTGAAGGTCCATGTAAATGTGGTTTTGGAATAGTCAATGGGGTATACTACAATTTGATTGTATCCTAAATATCTAAATAAGAAATATTATAAATCTTTTCCTCTATGATTTAAAGAATTTAATCCATAAAGTGTAATGGAAAATGAATTTTATTTTTTTCTTTATTCAAACATCTATAATCCATTTAAACCCTCCATCAAATGATGTTGCAAGTTGAAATGAGACCATTTTCCTCAATTCTAGTCATTGTGAGTCCCCCATTACTAGGAATAACTTAGAGGGTGATCACTCATTCACTATCTAAAATAGGAACGATTATTCTAGATTCCAAAAGTTTCAACACTTCCAACTTGACCACCACCTTCATTGGCAGCATGAGAACCCTCTAAAGATGTGTTTTTGGTTTTTCATTCTTCTCAAGAAATATCTGGTGGGTGAATTCTAAAGGATTTATTCCCTTAATATATGCCAGTCCCCATGAAACTAATTTCTTGTGTCCTTTTTGAATGTAAACAAATTACTCTTCTTGTGTATGAGATAACTCAATGGTGATAATTATTGGTAATGAGAATGACTCCCCTAGGTAAGAGTACATCAATGTATTGGGTAAGGGTTTCATGTCCATCATGGGTAGCTGAACGGAGGATGTTTTAAATGGTGCTATGGTGTCTCTAGTAAGTGGTTCAATAAAGTTGAATTCCTCTATGTCATAGTATTCCTCATTTTCCGATCCTAAATCATCAGTACCTTCCTCAATGGCCATGTATTTATCTTATTTCTAAGAGAGATAGACGGTGTGACAGTCATCCAAGCCATCTGGATGTGGTGTATGTTTTATCATATTTAACACCACTTGTTCTTCACCAAATATAAATATGGTATGTCCTTTATTATCATCAATTAAGGCCTTCCTTGTTTCTTGGAGGTGTCTTCTGAGAATTATCAGGACACATCCATCCTTTTCCATGTCCAAAACTAGAATGTTTGCTGGGAAAATGAATTTGATGACTTTAACCAGAACACCTTCAAGAATACCACATAGGTAGTTGACTGAATGGTCAACCAACTATAAAGATACTATTGGTTACTTTATTTATTGGAGTATGATTTTTTGGAAGACACTCATTGGAATTAGATTTATTTTGGCTCTGAGATCAGAAGTTCTTTTTCATCTTTACACTCTTTTATGGAACAAGGGATTTAACGGATTCCCAGATCTCTCAATATTTGTGGTATCTTCTACTATACAACCACAAGTCATTATTTATTTAATGATATTACTCTGAGGACTTATATCATTCAATTTTTTGTTAAAAAATCATTGAGAAATTTTCAATAGAATGATATTTGAGTGATTTACTCAACAAAAAGAATGTTTATATGAAACATCTTCAACATGTTGAGGAACGTTTTGTATTGGAAATTTTACCTACATTGCCTTGCTCATTATAAAAGAGGATGGGGTGTCTTGTATGGAGGTGGGTCTACAAAAATGGTTTCCTTATGTTTTTTTGGGGATTTATCCTTCTCAAATGAAATTGATTTTGGTGTTTATGTATGGATGAATTCTTCTTCCTTTTTTGAAATTTTCTTGTCTATTTTTGTTTTCCTTACTTCCATTGGTTATTGGAAGTCCAACCCATTTCCACTCCACAACACAACAACCTTAGCCTCCTCTCATGAATATGTCACAGTGTTACGTGGTTGGGTACCTAGTATTCTCTGAGATACTTTTTTTTAGATTTAACTCAATGAATCTCCAAATTTATTAAATATGCTCGTTGATTTTACATATCAGTCTCTGGTGTAGTAATCTGTTGATCAGATTTCGGGACAAAAGAGGTTATGAGATTCTCCACCTTTCATTGGTGTGGTGGACATGCATGTTGTGGTCATGGATGGTTGGGTAGAATCTATTATTGAGGTTTTATAAAGGGTTATTGCAGATATGGATGATGATGTTGTCTTGGGATAGTGTTTATTGGTGGATACCCTAGTAGTCCCTAATTGTGAAATTTGGTTTGACTATTACACTACTAAAAATACGCTTGATTGGTCTAAGGCTGATGTGGATCATGCCTCTTCTCATAATATGGTTGTTTTTGTTGAAATGGATGATTCTATTGACTGTAATTAATGAAATTAAAATCTTTTGGCACTTCATATCTTTCTTTGCAGTCTTGGTATAGTTGCAATCGATGACAGATGCCACATGACTGGAACTCCATGACTTGGTTAGGCGAAGGTTGTGTTGTATGTATTTTAAATGATTCTAACTTTTTAGTCAGCACCTAAACTTGTGCTACAACCCGGAGGTCTCATCAACATGGTGGATTCCTTCTTGTGGTGGCTCACAGTTATATTGCCATATACTGGAATGGTGGGAAACTTAATCCAGAATATCTCTTCCATGTTTAGGTGTTCTAAAAATCAGACCTCCATCTGTGGAAGCATTGAAAATTGTTCGTGCTGCTGGATGAAATCCAAGATAAAATGTTTTCATTTGAATCCAGGTGTTAGGTTCGTGATGTGGACCTTTTCTCATGTGTTCCTTGAATCTATCCCATGCCTCCCATGCATATTCTCTATATACTTGGGAGAAATTATGAATGTCATTTCGGAGATTCCACATTCAGATCAGTGGAATGTCATTATCTTGAAACATTTTCGCTAGTTTACAATACGTGGTAATGTAATCGAGGGGTTAGGGGGTCTTGTATATTGAGAAAATCCTTTTCTAAGTCTCTATGTGATGATTGGAATACACAAGTTCATATAGAATCAGATGAAACTCTCTAGTGTAAAATGTTATCAAAGGCTTCCAGGATGTAAGAGATATGTTCATGGGGATCAACGCATTGATGTCCTTTGAATTGTACATGTTTTGTATCATATGGATGAGTCTAGGCTTGATTTCAAATCTTTGTGATTGAATTGGGGGGTCAAATTATGCTTGGTGTAGCCTTATGAATTGATGGTAAACCATAAACCATAATTGTCTTTTCTTGCTGCATCAGGTCCTCTATAACATGATGATTTGGTAGGTTGGGTCCATCATTATGATTTCTCTAAAATATTGTTGACTAGTGAATTGATAGAAAATTCCTTTTGATCTTATGATCGAAGGACAATGGTTTTTTTTCTTCGTGGTTTCTTGATCCGGTCAAGGGACCTTGGAACATGCACATGACAGAATGAAGGATAATTCTCAGAAAAAGCATCTCGAATGAAGAAAGAGGATGAGGTAATGGTAATTCTAGGTCAAAAAAATTGGGCTCTTCAAGAACGTGGAATTTCCTCCATATAAATGGGGCCAATAATTTTATTTTCCATTTCTGTGTGGGGGGGGGGGGGGGTTGCGTCCTCTTGCGTGGATCAAATTCAGAATTTTTATTTTTTGTCTCAATCATTTTCTAACTACAAAGGTGTAGTATAGTAGTTGTGAGGGGTCGAGTCCAAAGAGATATTTGCATATTTTCAATTTAAGGGAATCTATTTTTCATACCCATAAGGTAGTCATTTATAGAGTCCTATGTTTGGGAATTTTGAGCAATGTTCTAATTGGGATATCAAATGAGGGATTAGGATTGAGTTAGTGTCTCTATAAATGATTTATTTTAAGGAAAACCTTGGAAATATTGTATGTATTATTTTTATATGAAAATTGGGATCAATAGTAGACTTTTGTATTAGTCTCCTAGATCTACATACGAAATAGTTATTCTGTGATCAAGAGATAGAAATAGCCTAATTGCATTATGTTTATCTTATTAAGCAGTAATCTTCCTAAGCTAGTTGTTGTATCTCAATCGACATCAACTAGGATATAGTAATTTTATTGATTGCCTCGTGGTCACATACGTTCAAGAAAATGAGATAGGCATTGAATTTATATCCTAGTTACTATTTTAGTTGGACTTTTGTAGTTCTGATTTAACAGTATATGTTAATTTTATAGACCGATCACTCAATCCCTACAACAGAATGATTTAGTTCCTCATAGTGGGGTAGAATGTAGTTTAGTAATAAACAGATAAAATATCTGATGGATTGATACACATTGATGAAATTAGGATCTTGAAATAGATGTAGAAATCCTAATTGAAATAATATTAAAAATTAAATTACATTAATTACTTGAACTTAGTTGGAAAAAGGAAGGAAATTGAATCTATGCGGCACATGAATACGTTGAACAATTGAAGCCCAAAGACTCATGGTTGATTGAAATTAAAAATAAATGAAAATGAAAATTGAGATTTGGAGGGAAAAATAGGGAAAGAGTTTGTAATGAATCAAAGGTGGGAAAAGGCATACAACTAGAAGTATCTCAAAAGTTCTTCCACTGCACTTATTAGATAGGTGATTTCAGTCATGATGAGTATCTACAGTACATGACACGTACCCTTGATCTACGTCGACTACTAATGGATCTCCAGCATGGTATGGGGTCTTAATTCAGTAAGATGATTGACTGGGTACACAACATGTTACTATTTTTCACAATGGGTACCTGGTATTTATTCTACCTATTTGCAGAATCTATGCATATTTTCCGTCCGACACATTGAATGGGAATCACATCGTGTATGAAGATTTCCCAATGTGTAGTGGATTTTCCCTACTGGCTATGTCTTTTTGTCCCGACTGGCATCACAAATTGATGTTAGGCTGTGAGATTTTGGTACACAACATGTATAAATATGATATTCCTTTTTTGAGGGGTTTCATTGAATCCTCTAGTGTGAATCAAATTTAGAAATTTTATACTTGGTCCCAAATTTTTTCTAACTACAAAAGTGTATTATAGTAGTAGTGAGGGGTCGATTCCATAGGTAGACTACTATTTTTTGGATTTTAGGGATTATGGGTTCCAAAACCATAAGGGAGTCCATTATAGAGTCTTATATTTTTGATGTTCGTGCTATGTTCATATTTGGATATCAAATGATTGATTGAGATTGAGTGAGTGTCTGGGAGAATTATTTTATTTAAGTTTAGCCTTGGAAATATCCTCTCGCTTTGTCTGTGAGGAAAACATGGATCAATAGTTTACTTTGGTCATAGATTCCTATCTCTATATAGGAATTATCTATTCTATGGTTAGGTGATATAAATAGCCTTAATAAATTACATGTGGCTTCATAAGAAGGAATATTCCTATGCTAGTGGTTTTTTCTCATTTGACTTTTACTAGGATATGGTTTTTTGCTTGATTGTATCATGGTTAGAGATGTTCAAACATATGAGTTATACCTTGAGTTTATATCTAAATTAATATTTCAGTTGGACTTGAAATTTTCAGATTTAACAATGTATGTTAATTTTACAGACACATAGCTTGGTCCCTACCACTGAAAGATTTCACTACTCCTAGAGGGGTGTAATGCAGTCGAATAACTAAGAGATAACAGAACTGATGAATTGATAAATAGTTATGAAATCTTGATTTTGCAACAGATATGGAAATGATAATTTAAATTACAAGAAAAAATAAATTCATAATTATTATAAGAACTTACTTGTTAAAAGGAAAGAAAATATAATATAATAAGAACTTGAATGCATTGAAGAATGGAAGCTCCACAACTCTTGGATTTTTTAATGAACACAAAAATGTGAATATATAGAGAGTTAGAGTGAAAAATGGTGAGAGTGATCATAAATAATAAAAAGGTGGAAAATAAATTCATCCAGGAGTATCTCAAAATCTATACTACTGCTATTCTTATATATGAAATTTTAGTCGAAAAATATATCTGCGCTACATGACATGTACCCTTGATTCATGAAAACTTATATTAGTTCTCCATCATGGCATTCAGTTCCTACACATTAAGAGGATTGACCAGGTACTTTATGTGTAACTGTTATTCATGACGTATACCCCTCATTTATTCTAGCTCTACATGGATCCTCTGTAGATTTCTCATCCAGCGCTTTGACTGGGAATCTCATCGTGTATGAGGTGTTCCCTATGTTTAGTGGCTTTTCCCTACTAGCCATGTGGTTTGGTCATGACTAGTTTCACGACATGAAGTTTGGCTGTAAGCTTTGTGCACACAACGTGTATGAGGTGATCAATTCGTGTAATCATTTGGGCTTGCACCTTTTCCCCCGATTTCTCTTGAAAATCAATAAATCATCTATTCCTACAAAATTTGACATATACCATGTGAAATATAACATATATTAAAGAAAAATAAATGAATCAAGGACATAAAAATCTATATATGAATAATGCTTATAAACAGTCACATGAGGAAGTTTAACCCCCCTAGCTAAGTCATCTAGTATGTGGGATTGATACCTCATGCCTTTGTATAACTCAAATCATGTTGAAATCTCTCCAATATCTAAGAAAATATCAATAAGTGGGCATAAAATATCATTTCTGGGTATCATAGCATAAGAATTCATAACATCTCTAGCCACTGGTAGTATGAGATATGAGGTAATGGCTCCCTATAAATGATAATATCACATAAGAATACATGATATCCTTTCCCATAGGAAATATCATGTATGAGGACATAAAATTCTAAGCCACGGGTGATGTCACAAAAGAGGACATTGTGTCCCTAACAATTAAAATATCATTTGATAGAATATAACATCCCTAGAAGTTGTAATCAACACAAAATGAGAAATCATTTTTAGACCTTTATAATTAAAAATAGATGTGACTAACAACCCATTCCCTTGATGTATAAACTAATTTCATGATAAAAACTCTTCTATGGGTTATTATAAATAGGGACTAGAGAATACAAGAATATACCAATACATAGAAATAATATAAAGTATACTAAGCCAATAAAAACATAAAGTCCAAATTGGAAAAGTATCCCAATATTATTATAATATAGTCCAAAATAATCGTATCTTTCCACACTATAGGAATCATCAAAATAAAGGTGAATAAAATTGGCATTAGAAATTAATTTATTAATTTTTTGATATTAAATTCATTTATCTAATTAGATATAATAATCAATTGTGTTCTAAGACTTTTTGGAAATATGATATTAATTTAAAAATGTATTAAACATAAGGTTTAAATTTATTAATTCATTTTTAGAAATAATTTTAACTAATATACTTATTGATTTGTTCAATGGAAATGATTTTAGTAGGTTTTAATCTGTTTTTAGTAATTTGTCGGTGATTTTTAAGTCTTTTTGAGTATATATTGATGATTCAATGTAATTTTGAAGAGATGTTAGATAATAATTAATTGTTGAAATTGGAAAGTGTGACTAAATCAAATGGGAATAACATGATTTTATTAAATCTAGATAATTGGACATTACATGAAATTAAATTTCAGTTGTGTATGATATACTAGGTTATGATATTCCATATTTCTCAATGATTTGGACTATTTGAGGCCTACTTAAGTTTAACATTCTTAAATTCAAACTATGTTTATAAAGTGATAGTAAACAATTTCAAGAATAAGTAGCCATGAATGAAAAATATCATTTCAATACTAGATTGTGTCCATTAATGAAGGACTAATTATAATGACATTTTAGTGTAATATTATTTTGACCACAAATTAAGAAATAATATGTCTCACAATACAACTATCAATCGATTTAGGGATGAAAGAATTAAAATAACATAGATTTATATGATTCCTGAAATCAATGAGTATATTTTAAAAATTCAGGATGACATGATGTCAAACTGTTATAATTTAATAAAAATGATGGGTTGAAGATAAATAAAAATGTTGGATGTCATAATTAATATGGTCAATGATAGAGTCTGGGTTTTTGTTAACATATTATCCCATTTATATTATTAATCCCATTAATGTGTGTGACCATGCACATAGATATATAACTCAACATTTGTGATTGTGACTAGTCAGAGATGTATTATTTTATATATCTTGATTGTGAACATCATTAAATAAAATTTTAATTTTATAATTTCACCTTATTTTATGTCATATAGTATTATTTTTAGTACAACATTATTATATTTACTATTTTTTCACAGAGTTATTCTTTTTTTGATAATCATAATTCCGGAAAAGTTAATTTTTGTTATGTTATAGAATATTCTCGGTTTTATAGTGATATATTTAGTGAATTGTGATAAATGTGTTGAAGATAGTGAATCTGTACATAGTTTCTTTGGAGTACCTTAACATGATTAGGATATTTTATTAATTATGGGATAGTTTTTTACTAACATTATTATGGTGATTGTTCGATATCTTCCAATACATATAGGGCGGAGGATTGTTCATATAGTTATTTTTATTTAATCAAGACACACATTCAATCTCAGCATTGGGTGTAGTATAAGTGAAAATGGATTATTTCACTGGTCTGTTAATAAAATGAATAATTAATCAACGTTGTAATAAGATATCATAATAATTAGTAGTCAAAACAAAATATGGTAAATTTTCATCATCTAATGAAAAACAATTATCTTAATTTTATTTTAATGATGTCAATTTTAAATTCTAAAAAATCCATTTCCAATTATTGTGAATTTATAACTTGGGACTCTATTTTACAGACAACCAATTTTATTAACTATATTATATTCTAACATTTAGTTATTAATGATTATGTTTCCACATTTGGGATTGATGATTCAAAAAAAATGTTTTCTTTCTAGGAAGATAGTTCAAAATTAATAATAAATAATTAAAAAATTAATTTTCAAAGACAGGTATGACCCTAAACACATATACTACTTTGATATATAAAAAAATTGAACCTTAATACTAAGATATAAAAACTAGGAAACATATTTAAGATATCATTAAATTTCTGGATTAAAAAATTGAATAGATTACATGGCACTTAAATTGATGACTATGATTATATACCTAATATAATGGTTAAAATTTCAGGAAAACACTGAGATATTTTTGGGAATCTAGTTTTATAAATCAAAATAATAATATATTCTTCTAGCATTCTAATATAGTTCTTAACTCATAAATGATTTAATATAAATATTATTAATTTTTTATTGTATTATTAAAGAGGATACTAAAAAGAACATAAATTAATTTAATGTGGTGTGTGAATCATTGAAGACAATAATAGTTGTTGAGGATAAAAGTATATAGGGAACTCTATCAATATGCCAAGAAGCTGTAGTAAATGAATTTTTATATTTCTTCCAATCAAGATAAATATATATATATGATTAAGGTAATATAATATTTATTCAATGACTATTTATAACATCAAGAATAATTATTGTAAGGAAGAATATATATGTAATGCGGTGAGCATCAAGATAAACCTTGTATGAGTATATTGAGAGAATCAAAAAATTATTGAAAATCTACTGCAATAAATTATTAATAATAAATCACTTTCTAAAATTTTTTATCATGGGATTATTTATTGTGATAATAATTTTCAAGATGAATCTTCTTGAGGAGCATTGATTAAAAAATTAAAATTTATTGTCAATCATCTTATTTAAATGATATCTCTATATTCTCATCAATAATGTATAATAGTTACAAAACCCTTAAAGGGGAATGAGTTATGATCAATAAAATAGACATTTCTTAAATCAAACACAAGTAACTAACAAATTTATTTAGTTAAATACATTAGAATAAATCATGTTATCAACTCACATGAATAAAAGTATATATAAATTTTTCTTCTCAAAAACTTTATACCCAATAATGTGGTCAATTTTCGAAAACTAAAATCCATATAACTACATATCATCAATTATATTGTCAAAAATCAAAATAAGGATGGAGATATAATTACCAAGTACATTATATTTATGAAAATTAATAAAAATTGGCAATAAAAGAATTAAAAATCAATATCATTACCCTCCAATATTCTATAACTCATTAAAGAAACATGAATTCATCCAACCATCCAACAAGAACTATTAAAAATATGTAAATTTCAAGAAATGAATATAAATAATTTTCAAACACAATTGAATAATAATAAATATTCACAAATTAAAAAAGTTAACTAGGAAATGATGGGGAAAAATCTATATAGGAACTCAAGATGATATACCATACAAATATTCAGTGAAGAATCCAAAACAACTCATTCATAATGCAAATATGAATATGAGTGTAGTATCATCCAAGATAGTTAATTAAAATTTAATATACCTAATGAGAGTTATTTAATATCCCAATTTAACCATGAGAGAGTAAATACAAAATATAAAAATAAATATATATAATTTTGAAACATAATTGAAAATTAACTAAACTAAAAAAATAAATTATTACGTTTTCACTTCTCATAAGAATGCTTCAATTGAAAAATATTCATAATAAAGAAATAAAAATTAATTTTGGAATCATTCGAAAAGGTACAAATAAATTTAACTGTTCTTGAATATATTAAAAATATACCCAAATAAGATAATTTATGCAAAATAGTATTCCCAATGAAAATAAGACCTCAAGGGAATGACATAGGGAATTTTGGATGGAGAGATTCAATATTAATCATATTAAAAATTTCTACTGAAAATCAATATTTAGGGATATATTCCATTCCTTATAAAATTGGATCCACGTATTTCACAAAATGACTATGGGTTTTAGGATTATTTTTTAATGGTATACCACATTCTGTATTTTTTCATTTCTTATTTGTGAACTCAAACCAACAAGAATGGTTGTCTAACTATCCAACCAATCAACTACATTACCAACTAGTGTTTAATAATATTTTATTACAATATAGATAATAATTTTCAAATTATATTTTAGATATTGAAAATTGAAGAAGATATAATACCATCTTAGTATCACATATTTATTGGAAACCCCATCATGGAAATTTCTAAGAGAATATAAAAGGTCTATTAAGGAAAAATTACAATATCCTTTGGGGATAACAATATACATTTTAATACCATTGAATCCTTAAAATAACCATAACAATAAAAATAAATTATTTCAAATTCACCATTGAATGAATCTAATCCATTTGGAGAAACCGGTTTATTAATACTATTTTTTAATTTTGGAAAAAAAATGATATTTTGTAATATTGTTAAATTGGATTTCAGGGAAACTGAAGATTTTTTGAGAACACTAACTACTGAGGTAAATTCTATTTTTTAAAGGATTTAATAGTTTTGTCAATAATTAATCAGATTATATTTATTCTCTTGGGCATGAAATAATAGAATATGAGTAAAGAAATCCAAATCTAGTTTTATCTTTAATAAATCCCAAATAACAATTATAAATATGACTTTAGATTTAATGTTTGTGTTTTTAATGGAAAAAAGAAAACTATTAGGGATTATCTCTAGAAAGATATTACCTAATCCAGAAAAATAATAATCATATTTTAGAAAAAACTACTAGATAAATATGATTAATTTATTTGATATCCCTAGCATCATTTAAAAATCTTTGTGAAAATGAAATTGAAAAACATTTATTTGATGAAATCATTTACCTAATATCTAATTAATAGTGTGTAAAACACATTTTTCTTATTTCATGAAAAATACGATCTCACAATTCTGGGAAAATAAAAAACATTATTTTGAAAATCCAAATCTATATTTAGAATTTTTCTCGACTAAAGATTTTTTAATTCCGTCTTAATAAAGTATCAATTTCACATAAAATTCATTTAAAAAATACTAGAAATAAAATCAATAAAAATATATTATTTAATTTTAGATTCATTCATGGGATACATAAAAGTGAACATATTAGTTGAAATCAAAGAAAAAAAGCATTCAATTATCCTTATAGTAACATTTATAATACTATAATTCTATTTTTTTGTCGACACACTACATAATGTTTTAATATGGAAGATAAGAATTTTATAAATTTAATTTATTAATAGCTTAATGTATTTCAAAATTATGTCTCCATTTTCTAAAATTTATTTGATCATTTTTTTTCATATATGAAATACTATTGAAAATTTAAAGGGAAAAGAACATTGTGTTTAATATTATGAAATTCTATTTCATGATTTGGAGATACATTGTATAAGGAAATGTAATTTTATAAAATAGAATTGAGGTGTAAAAATTGATAACTAACGTTATTAATGTATTAAATTATTGGAATTTTATAAAAAACAAATATTTACTCTTTAGGGTATGCATTATTTATTGGAATATTTATCAATTAATTTCTTTATGTTGAATTATTGTGTTCTAAATTAATTTTTGATGATTTTAAATTCATTTTTGATAACCATTTTTTGAAATCTCTTGATTAGATATTGTGTAAACTAATCACATGTAATACCGAGAGGTTTTATGATTTACATTTAATGACTACAAATTAATTATTTTAATCTTTTTAATACTTCAAATAATATATTTTCAGTAAGAGACTTTTTCTGTGAGGAATTTTGGGGAATGTGGATCCTCAATAATGATATATTAAAAATATAAAATTCATTATGTATCATGAGTTTGGTTTTATTATAAATAATGAAATAGATTATAAATTGTTAATTTAATGGGAAAACTGAGACTTCTTTTATGTCTGAAACATTGGTTTAACGATAGTCACAAAATTATCTTTGTCCACATTGGGGGATTTTTATAGTTAATTAGATGGTGAAATATATGAATTAATTAATTTATAATTTTAATGAATATTTAATTGAATAACCCTTATGGATTCCCTATTTGATACTAAATTGGAAAATTCCAATAAGTAATCTACATAACCCAATAATAAATAAGGGTATTGATAGAGGCCTCTAGTGGAGAGGGTGTTAGTGTGTGATTTATTGATTGAAGTCCAATAACGAATGAATGAGATGTTTTGGGGAGCTAATGAGGATTATTAATGATTTCATAAATGGAATAAATGTGGTTTAATTCTTGGTCAGTGATTAATCCAAAATTGAGTTTGGTCATTTGATTTTGAGGATTATTTCCGTATATTTATTTTTCAATAATTATTGAGAATTAATTTAATAATTATAAATTCAGGGATTAATATTTTTGAAATATTAATTTATTCATCATCTGATAATATGGAATTTTTTTATTTAATATTTTTATTTGATATTGTGATAATCTTACCTAGTTTATCTGTTTCAATTGATGAGCGTTATACAAAATATTGAAAATATTTAATTTAAAATTAGATTCATTTATTTCTCCACCTATTATTCTATTATCATTTGATGATTGATTTGATATTATATAGGATAATGATTTGATTTTTTATTATCATGTTTTTTGGATCATATTTGTGGAATCAATAATGATAAGTTTTGTAATTGAATATTATCAATGATTAAGAGGGATGCTCAATTTGGATAATTGTTTTCAAGCTAAATGGTGTTTAGCATGCAGTACATTGGAGGAATTTTTAGAAGGTATTTGATTATAAAACGGTGAATAGAATCATTCCACAATAATAATTTATAGTTTTTTAAACCCGAATATATGATTTTTGGTGATGTTCCTTGTAGAATCAAAGGTGGAAGCGGGCTAGGTGGGATGCATGAAACATACTGGGGTTCTTGTAAAAAGTCAATTTAGACATCATGTAGCTCAAAATAGAAGACACCATGTGGGACCACCTATGTGGTGGATATGGTATACATGTTTCTTTAAAATCAAACTATATATGGGTTACACACACAATGTATGAATCATATGTAGTCATGTGTCCTTTATATGGAGTACATACTAAGAAATACATGTCACCCCAAATGTAATTTGTAACATGGAACTCCCTTTAACTTCATAATTTGTACAAAAATAGGAAGACGAAAAAAATTTAGCTTCATCATGAACTCTACAAATCATGTATGATAATAACATAACATGTATTTGTATAATTAAATTATTTATGAGATTATAAAAGATACTAATGAAATGATATGTGAGATACACCAGGTACACTAGTAGACACGCCATATACTCCTTCTGAGGATGGTTATTGACATTTTTCTCTACAAACCAGATATGGTATGAGTTTGGGTGACTTCCATTGATCCATTATAGTGTCTGTGTGTTCCCTTGGTCCATCCCTATGATGGAATAGTTTGGTATACCATGCCATGAATAAATAGATTTATCCCATCTATGGGTATGTATTAGAGAGATTTAGTTATCCATCTATGTTGATGTAGGTGTGATCATCTATATTTCTTCACTATGTTTGGTCTGGAATCCCATTATTAGTATCTAGGGAATGTGATATACTTATTTTTGGGTTATTCTATATAGTTTTTGGTATCCCCCATAGGCCACATGTGTGATCCATTATCAATGTGTGTGTATGTAATTATATATATATATACATATATATTAAATTATGGTGTTGTCTAGACTCATTGAGTGTACCTCAGAACAACCCTCTAATTTCGTTTTTTATTTTTTATGGCAATTCATGATGATTCTGACCTATCAGATGAGCTCCTTCAATATTGATAAAGAAAATGAGTGAGTTTTCTCATACAATTGTTACATTTGATACTCTAGTTGAGTCCTACACTGACGATGATGATGTGACCTCACCTTAATATGTTGATTCTTCATTTGATTATATCTAGTTTATATTGTTAATTTTTTTGTCCTTGTGATGTAGACCTTACTTAATTATTGATTATTTGTGATTAGTAATATAATTGTGTCCCACTAGCTCTGTTTATACAAACACCTACTTGGGATCTTCCTACACATGCACTGTTTCATAATGTTGATAGGCCATTCCAAAGATTCCTTGGATGACTCAGAGTTGTTCGTACATATGTGTTCTACACAGACTATGGATGGTTCCGGGAGTTTTCTTCATGATACTATCCTCATTTTGTTTGAAGGATCAACTCTTTTTCAATTTTGTTGGTATTATATATAACAATACTTGTCTTTAATGAACAATATTTCATTATTTATTACCTAAAATCACACATATAATAACCAATAAAGTAAATAACCCTAATGTATTTGTTTGATTATGTACATATGATATAAACAAGATATGTGGATATAAGAAAATATTTAATTACTTCCATACAATGTTTCTAAAATTCTTTATCTTTTAAAATTTAATTTGATAACATGGGGACATATATAATGAAGCGGTGATATATATATCCAAATATGGGAATAATAAATAATTAAATTATAAATGTATTACATGTAAGTATGTAGGAAATAAAATGGAAAATAAAAGGGGTGAAAATCATAATCTAGATCAATGAGGAATTATACAACCTAATATCATATAGGCAACATGGGAATTACATAAAAACATTAAACAATGAATTATAAACATATTTCAAGGATATCTTTCATGAAATCATCACAAGGTGGAATATTTCTCAAAATAGATTATGATTACTCCATAATAACCGACATGGATTATAATGAAAATAAATCAATACCCAACTCATTTAACACTATATAATTCCAATTTCACTTTTCACTTTTATATATTTTACATTAATATGTGTTCCACATTAATCAATCAACATAGGATCATATTTCATCACCCTTAATCCCAAAATTAGGTAGTGTAGAATACATACTTGTATTCCACCAATCATGTAATTATAGGTATTTCTAGATTATTACCCTTGAGTGAAAATGTAAATACAATTCAGAATACAATGGTTTAGCATGGAAAATCGTAGGATAATTTTGGTGGCATAAAGGGGGTACATAAAAAATTATAGTAGAGAGTGATGAAATAGAAATTGATATAAAATTAAATGTAAATGATAAGACATATAAAGGGGATACATAAGAACATAATACAACATAATCAATTTGGAATTAAATTTTATAATACAAAAGGGTAATTGAATAATATATTGGAATGGAAAACATGTTTGATGATTTCGACAACAAGATAGGGATAAATAATGAATCATGGGAGTTACTAATGATATTTAAATGGTTATATAAGAAAATTTACATCATAATAATAATTACTATGGATTTGTAAGACTATATCCCATCCATTTTAATTCGAATACAAATGGAATTACACACTGAAATTGCTTGAATAAAGTGAAGAATGAGAGGTTCCCTCACTATGAGAGGGTGTTTTGAAAAGAATGTGAGGTGATTATTGAAAGATTATGGTAATATTCAGAGGAATATTGATATTAATGGATAGAGTATGGTCATTCAATAATGGTCTTGAGTGAAGCGGAATGCGAGCATGTGTGGGATTATAATGGAAAATTGAGAGGAGTTCTTATTACATTCCCAACATAGCTTTCGGTTGTTGTGCATATAATGTAATCAAAACCACAAACCATAACATGGTTTTACCCATGTTTTATAAAAAAGAGAATTTATTTTTATATTTTTATAAGTTAATTAACTTATCACATTAAAATAATCATCTTGGTGATGTGGAAATGAGTAATGTTTATAAAGAACATATTTTAAAAATGTAAAATATAATATTGGTTTTGAGGGATTCAGAACGGTTTTATAAAATTTATAAAAAACATAAAAACCAATTTATATAAATTATAAAATATTTATTTGGTCTTGGATACCATTTATGGAACATATTACATCACTCTTGGGTCATCATATTCTTATAATATAAAGAATATATTGATAATGTACATAATTTTTACTAGAAAATTAGTCTATCTCAAAAAATAAAGAAAAATACACCACTGGATAATTTCAAAATGATGATTATTAAAATAATATGTATTTAATCAATTTAATTTTCTAAATATACTAAATTATCCTTTTGAATCAAAATCCTTAGTTATTGAAAAATACTAGTTATTTTTTAAATATCATTTTTCTGAAAATCAAAAAATTTAATTGTCACCAACTAAAAATTATATGGAAATTTATATTAAATATATATTATAATATAATAATATTTTATTATATATAATTTATTTATGAATTTAATTAATTCATAAAAAGGAACTTCTTAGAGGAAATTTCAATGTTCCCAAAAAATACAATTTGAGTTTTAGAATATTAAAATCTAATTTTTATCAAAATGATTACCTAGTAATTTATAAAGTAAAAAAAATAAGTTATAAATTCAAATATTATTATATTTTATATATTATATTTCTATTAATTCTATTTTATTTGACATACATATCCCTTTATTACATTGGTGAATTCTCTAGGTGAATGGAGAGTGATAGTGAGATTTTCCTGAGATGCTTCAGAGAACATGTTGTGGGGTGTGATATCTACGATCTTAAAATATCTCATTAAAGGTTTATCTCAGGATTTTTATATTCATTCTACTATTGGTATTGGTCATGCGAATATCCATGATATTTTATCTCCCTAGTTGGATTGGGAATTGGAAAATATATGGTGTGATCCTAGAGGTCCCAACCATTTCTTATTTAGTATAAACTAATAATATGATACATATTTAACGAATATATTATCAAAGGTCATAATTATTATTATTATTTAATTAAATATGATATAACCAATATGTAGTACTATTTAATATAACCACATTACACAATTCAAAATATAATTCAATCTCAAATCGAATCTGATTTATAATATTTGGATCATTGAATTAATATCCAATTAAAAAACATCACCATAATAATTCTATTTTTATAAAATAAAATATACAAGGGTAAATTTTTTCATCTCCTCTTCTTGTTTGAAATACACTTATTAAGACTTGTTCTTTCTCTACAACCCGTTGACTCGAGAAGTTATATTGATTCATGTAATTTGTCTCTGCAATCAAAGAACTTCATCGATTGATCCGCTAAAAAAAGAAAATTTTGTAATGGTACCATATATATAATTTTTACATGTGAGGGTTCTGATACATAATTTTACAAGAGGTATTCATGAAACACATCATGTACAACAGATATTTTAGGTGGGAGTTCAAGTCGATATGCCACCACTATGATGTGATCAATGATAAAAAATTGGTTGATGTGTATTGGGTTAATCATTCAATTGATTCGAAACCTTATTAATTTATTATTTGTTGATAAATGATGGGAAAACATATCTCTAAATTCAATATCTAAGTCGCATTGACGATTATTTTCATATCTTTTCTACCAACTTTTTGAAATTTTCATGTGATGATGAATGGTTTGTACAATTTATGTAATCTATGTGATAATATCAGGTCTCATAAGATTTCGTACCCCAAATTACTAACATTATTATAGATTCCAACTCATCTTCACATATATAGCCTCATAAGATTCCATTGAAATTCTTGTACTATTACATGGGAAATATAATATTGGAGGTGTTTATCCCAAAATCCTTGGAAATAAGATGTAGTTGATATCAACATATATTTATGTTTTTTAATGGTCCTTTCATACTGACAACCTTTCTATGTATGATAAGTTATTCTGAAACCCATTTCAGTTTTAAATACATATAGAAGTACTATCCAATTATTTCAGATAAACCATGGATCTCAATAAGATAAAATATCGAATGACACTTCATGTTTTTTTCCAACATCTATTATATATATATTGGAATGTTTGACAAGATAGAAATCATCCTTGGAAATAGTGAATTGCGATAAATTATTATGGTGATTGACTACCACACAAATGGTTTTTTTACCATTAGGTGTCCTTGGGGGTCCTATGAGGAAATCTATGAAAATGTATTCCCATTTCAATACATGTACGAGAAATTTTATCATCATAACCATGTACTTATGTTATTTAGAATTGATTTAAAATCATACCTAGAATCAAGATATAGATTCTAAAATAGATCTCTTCATTTTATCCAATCATAAAACATTCTCAAAATTTATATAAATATTAGTGATTTTTGGATGAATTGTTAATGACGAGCTAATGACATCATCAAAAGGTTTCCTCTTTAGTTTTGGTTTTTATGGGACACATATCTAGGTTCTAAAACATATAACTCCTTCTTCAGAAAATTTGACCATTGAGATATTTGATACATTCTTCAGTAAAAATACATCATTTTTCTATGCCCCATTTGCCTTCTTTAGAATGGATGTTTGAGTAGTTATTTGAGGAAATGAGGTTGATGAACATTTTATTATTCCTATATGCATATTTTGAATGTAAAATAAGATTGTCTCTTTAAAATTCCATATACTGGAAAGATTTTCATGATCCATTATACTCACACTGTCTGCCGCATTGCTCACCTTAATAGGATGGTAATATATTAAAATATTAGAAATTATTATCATCTCTTATCACCTCCATTGGAACATATTATCCAATTTTTTGAATATAGAGTTAAGGATTTCATGGCCATATATATACCAAAATTCACATTGTAGAGATAAATTTACCAAATATTTAATATTAATATCACTACATATAATTGTATATCATGAGTTTCATAGTTCTTATCATGGATATGTAGTTGGTTGGTGCCGTAGGATGTAACATTATAATATTTCATGTTTAAATAAACTATTTTTTCTTTGGATTCCTTAATATAGAAAAAATATCATTATCCATAGGTGGTTAATGTGAGTACAGGTGTCGTCATTATCTTCCTCTTCATAACATTACAAAATTCCTCAAATTCGCCATCCGAGAAAATCCTGAATCCTTTTTTAGTTATCTATGTTAAGGATTATTAAAATCCAGATAAATTTCTAAAAAATAAATGATAATACCCATATAATCCCAATAAGCTATAGATTATCATCATTGTGGATATTCTAGTACACCCTTATATCATATCCATTTTTAAATGATCCAAATATATCTCTTTTCTAGTGACTACAATACCATGTAATGTCACGTTCTCCAACAAAAATTCTCATTTAGTATACATTTCATGCATCATTTTTGGTTCAAAAAGTCATTAGTATAGTATTAAATTTATCCAAGATTTCCTTACTGATTTTATACTAGATAATAATATAATAATAAAATACTTCTACATGTTTTTCAAGGTGATCCATAAAGTTACTATTAATAAAACATAAGAATATTTATGAATCATTAGAGAATCGTAACTACTTCACTATTATCTCATTGTGCCCGTACCAAATACAAAAAGTTTACTTTGGGATGTCATCATCCTTCAACTTTACATGATAATATCATAACTGAATATCTAACATATAGAAAAACTCTTCTAAACCTAGTTGATTAACATGTACATCAATTTAATTTAGTGGGTAGTATTTATTTATTTTGATCTTGTTGAGCTCAAAAAAATCAATGTTGAGGAACATTGACCTGTACTTTTTCATGATGAAAAGGAAAGCTGCACCCCATGATGATGCACTTGTGAGTATAAAACCCTTTTCATGCTTATTTTATAATTGATTATTAAATTTTACAATCTCAAAAAAAAACATTTAATATGAGTCATAGATATTTGAAAATCCCCATTTATAATACATATTGAATATTAAACATCTCAACAAGGATGAAGATCATGAAATTCATCATAAAAAAAATTCTATGTATTCCCCCAAAATGAGAATATTGAAGGGAAATCATTTAATTATATTCAATCATATGAGCTTGATATACTATTGTTTAGGGAAATAATATCCATCCTTAAAACTATGATTCAAAATATTATTGTGCCACGTACTTGGAATTTTCTAGAACAAAACGTTAAGTCATGATATGGTGGGATTTAGAGATTTATTTTTTCCATATATATCAATAAGAATTTAGTAGCTCTCTCAGGTATGTATCCTTTAAATTTTATTATAACATTATTTTTTGGGACTAAAATGGATTCCCATTGAGATAGTGATAGTTTCATAGGTGTCAGGGGATTGTTGGAGCTTAGAACCCAATACACTAGATATTTTCATCCTATCACATGGTTATTGTAAATAGTGAGAGGAAGGTTTTGTGGTTTTTTCTAATAACGTGAGGCTAGAATATGAGCAACATGAAGATGCACGATATGCTTAAATTGTTCGACAATAACTGTATGACCTTGAGAAAACCTACAAAAAATTATCAGTCATTTTCATTTTTGGAGCAGTGTTTTCCTAAGTGTTTGGCATAAATTTTTGGTATTTCTCTTCATATAATTTACAATGTACGGTTGGAACACGTTTTGTCTAACAGTGTGGACAAAATGTGTAATGGAAAAGTTTTGAAAGATTACGATTTTGAAGTTATTATTTTATATCTTTATATTACGTCTTAATAATTCCAATATAATGAAAATATTATTTAAAAAATTATTGGAATATTATCATAATCATTACATAATATTCACCTATATCCATCTACATCAACTGTGAAACAAAACTATCACTTGTGTGCATGGTGGAATATGCCCTAGTGAACTGATATAATTAGTTTTCCCTCATCAACTCTCACAGATATTAATAATGACAAAACCAATGAATAGTTTTGTCACTTTTGAAATATTATTGATTTTTTAATTATATATATAATATATTTCATTTCCATTTCAATAATTATGAAAATTTTAATGCTTCTTGTGTATGCAGACGACCTAACATCTCTAGGAAGCGATGCATTTTTTTCAATGTCCAAATTTGAAGAATAATTATAAAAATTTACCTAATCAAAAAAAAATATTTATAAAATTAATATAATTATTTATATGATGAAAGTATATCATATTCATGACAAAAAACCTCCATGACAAACCATGCATGACCATAAAAAGTAGTGAAGACACAAAACAACTATAACAATGAAATATTATTAACAAACATGTGATATGATACTATAATTGGATAAAATATGATAAAAATATTATTAATATGGATCACGAATAAATTAATAAAATGTAAAAAATAATTATTAATGATGTTAAATATCTTTAAGGTAAATGGATGTACTAGGTAATAGATTTTGGTCAATTTTATTTTAATGAGGCATGTTTTATTATATTAAAACTAATTACATTAATATGGTGTATAAGATTCTAATTTTGAATGTTATATCATTAATAATTAACAATTTATTATATAATAACGTTAAATTCAAATATTTTCATCCAAGGGGATTTTACTTGCTTGTTACCTAGTGGTAAGTTGGTTCATTATTAATGTTTTTTTCATTTGGTTATATTACTTCTTCATTACTATTGATATTATAAGATCATGGGTGTAATTACTTTTGATTAATATATGGTTTAATTACCATTAATTTATTTTGATTTTATTTGATACAAATAATCCATCTATTGATTAATGATCACTTCAATGGTCTGGCCCCTGTACGGTATTTCATCTAAATTTCCAAATCATTAACACATATTTTATATTATTCACAAGTTTACACATATGTGAGTATATACTACCATGTTGATATTTTTAATAGTAATACCTATTTAATCATGATGAATAATTTTTCAAATTCATATTTATTTTTTCAATGTGTTAGAGTTTAAAATTTACAAATGATTTTGAATTTATTTTATGATACCATTTTTTGGGATTAATTTTTTTTTCATTTAAGGAATATTATAATCCATCCTTTATAAAATCCATATATTTTATTATGAACTAGATCTCTAAGATCTTCAAATGTTTTTACAAAATCCACTCAATTTGGAACATGAATCAATAAATAAAATATTTAAATAAAAACTAGTTTTATTTCTCTTTTAGTCGGATATAATTGTATTCTATGATCATATTTTCAAAAATTGTTTTACAAAAGTAAATTTTATTATTAAAATAATCTATTGTCGAAATTTTATTTTATCATTAAAAAAATAAAATATTTATTAATGGAATACTACTAATGATACTTAAAAGGGTATTTTCAACTTTATTTTAAAAAATTCAAAAAGAATATTTTATTAATAGATACGTTATTAGTAGACATTCCCTCTGTCATAACCATTTTATAATATTCATTATCTTCTATATGTTTCTAGCAGTTTTAAAAAATAAAATTCTAAAATGAAATATTATTTTAATATTTACCTTTATTTTTATTTATTTCTAAAAAGGAATATATTTTATCTCAAAACCTATATATTTTGATGAATCTATTGTCATCTCTAATATCATTTTAATTTTTTGGTTATTAAATTTCTCATGAAACACAAAATTTATTTTCATTATTGTACCTTAAATTTCTATTAAATTTCAATATTATTAGATTAATAAATATTATTATTACCTACAACTTGTTTTATTTATATTTATTGTTTTTTAATATGAACATTATTAGATTGAATTGGGAAATATTGATATTATATATTCATTATTCAGTGCGAATATTTATAGATAAGGAACATTAATCATGAAATAAATTGAACATTAAATATTTGAGGAATCCATTATACATGAAATAAAGGGTTATACTGGTAACTATATATACCCCTAAGGAATAGATAGGCCACATCAGACCAATTAGTTGAAACAATTAAAAGGGTTTTTTGTATACTTGACCATTGATTAAGGTAACCCAGTACGAATCCTTGATAGTATATAAATGATTATTTCTAATATCATGATTCCCAATATTAATCATTTCTTTCACATGAAATGATATTACTATTATAAATGAGATTTTTGCATAAATATTATCAATAAAAGAAAATTTTTCTCAGGTAACTAGTTAAATGCAATGTTTTTTTAGTTATTTAACATTATATACTGACTATATTTTATTTACTCATGATAACATCTATTGTAATTAATCTTTAAATGATAATTTTATCACCGACTTATTTTGTTTCCTTTACATTGGATATGAAAAAGAATTCTATAATTGAGTTCACGGATTCTGAGTTTTTGTAATACTAAATTCTATTAATATATTGCAAATATAACATTGGTATCATATATATATTATTCTCTTCATGACTACTAAACAATTTAGTACTTTAAAATTATACCACTTCCCTCTATGACAATGTAATAAAGTATATACGGAATCTGGGTTACTAGTGTTGGGGTTGTCACAAATTCGATAATCTAATGGCTAATGGGGATAATATACCTCAATGGCCATTAGTGTTAAAGGAAAAAAGGTATATATTCGGCAATCACAACTGACAATGTAGGTTTACATAATTATGTGTTGAAGGGTCCACTAATCAACCACACTTGAAATGAAAATTTATTTATTTAATTTATGTTCTACCCAATATTTTAAATCAGAATAATTTTGCAAGGGTATAAAATCAACACCTTATTTTTTATGAGTTGAGCTAGTAGTAACAAAACATAATGGTATGATGACCATTTCCCACATTAATATCTCATCTCTGATAAATGTTTGTTGGAATATTCTTTGAAATAAATTTTTTTTTATCTCTAGTAGATTTTGATATTATTTTTCTCATGGATTAGATCTCTTAATATAGATCCCATGTCAATTTATAAGGAATAGAGGGTCCATTATTTATTCCATATCAACATGTGATCATTTAATTATGTGAGGATGATCATGGGATCCCAAATATAAATCACTTCAATCAAATGGGGTTTACTACCAATTCATGAATGATATTTATCTCAAATTATGGGGGAGAAATCCAATCTAACTTTTTTCCCTATTGTCTGGGAACATATTTATTTATTTTTTTGGGGAAATTCCTAGTCATCCCTAAAATCATAAAGATGAGTTTTTAATATATATCATATCTAGTTCTAATCATATTTCAATGACTCCATACAGAATTTACTGTACTGAGTTGCAAGAATTGATTAAGAAACCCCAGGAGAGTCGAAATAAGGGATTTATTAATCAAAATATTCTACTTGTTATAAACCTATTTTAATTGATAAGAATTAAATCGGTTCAATTCATATATTCAATGATTTTTAGGAACATAGAAGGATAACTATTATGAATAATTTTCATCTACACTGTGTCGATGATATGATTGATAAATTATGAGGAGATTAGTATTTTTCTATATTTGATCATTAATCTAGAAATATGTTGATATGTATAACAAAGGGAAGATATTCATTGTATATCATTCCATATTAGGTATGATAATTATGAATTTATTTTAATTCCATTTGAATATACCATTTATTCTACTATTTTCATGGATTTAACTAAATGATTTTTAAAATATTTCTTTTATTGGTATGATTTTGTATTGATATATAAAATTCATGTATTATTGATGTATATTTAATATCATGAACAATATTTGTGTATTTTTATAAGGATGCTAATGAAGGATAAGTTATATAAATAATTTAAAAACTTTAGATTTTGGCGACCTAAAGAATCATTCTTATGTCATATAATTTCATTTGATGATATATTATCTTACCCCTTAAAAATAAAAGCTATTAAGTATTATCATAGACTAACTAGAGAAAATATGATTCATAATTTTTATAGTATAATAGGATACAAGTGAAATATTTTGTGAAATTTATCACAGTTATCAAATGTACTTACCACATTGACCCAAAAGGGATCCAATTTCTTATAGACCAATGTATGTGGGATAAATTCCGTAGAAAAAAAAAGAAGCCTAGTCAGTGAACTAGTTTTTACACAACCCTATTGCAGATAAGGACTTGTGATATATAGAGATGAATAGGATATTCAAATCGGATGAATCCATATGCAGAATTGTATGATGACAGCTTATGCCTCACATCAATTGAAAATTCATGACAAAAATTATTTGACTCGTGATTTGGATTTATTAGTAGTATTTTTTATATGAATATATTGAGTCATTTAATTTGTAGATAAATATTTCATTATAATATATACTGATCATTATATCTTGAAGAATTTATTTAAACAAAAATACACTAATATATGCTGAAGGATGTGGTCAGAATTGATTAATGATTGTGACTACCCAACACACAACCACAATATGAAGGGGAACAAGGTAGATTTTGATCTATGTCTAGAAGACCACATATTATTCATGCTGAGTATTTAAATAACTAAAATATTTATAAATTTTCAAATGTTAGATCCTGATATTATGAAAATATACGACAGATCATGAATTTCTCATTATAATGTTCAAACATCAATCCAAGTGGGGACTAGAGTGGTATTTACGGAGGACGTGGAACAACAGAATAATTTAAAAAATATCAGTTAGTTAAACTAGGTTTATTAGGTAATGATATGTATTAGAATTGAGTTTGTGTACTATCAAAAATATACTTCAAGAAGGAGTTATTATAGGAAGCTTATAGTTCATCATTCTATTTCCATCATTTATAATAAGGATTTATAGAGACCTAAAATTGTCGTTTATATGGGATGACATGAAAAGTGATATTTTAAATTATGAATATCAATTAATAGTATGTTAAAAATATAAGGATTCAAGACAAATGACCACGGAAATGTTACAACGATTAACTAAACCATTTTTTTAATTTGAAAATTTTACCATAGATTTCAAAATTATACTCCCCTAGAGAATATTATGGGAACAATTCAATTTGTGTCATAGTCAATCATCCTAAAAAACACATCAAAATTATTTATATCAGATAATATGTCTCGCTTTATTAGACTACTAGGATATAAATTAATTAACTGTTAATATTTCACATAGTACCACATTCTATTATAACTAATAAGGATTTTGTTAATTTATATAATTGTTCTGTAGAAGTATTTACTATGATTTGATTATAGAGTTGAACTTTAGAAATAAATATCCTCCTCAGATAGAATCTCAATTTGAAAGGACCATTCAAACCACTTAATTTATAATTATATAATTTTATATGGATTTAAATTTTTTTTGGATCAATAATTTATATTTCTAAAAGATATAGCCTTCAATAAAGCATTCAAATGGATCCTTATATAAATATATATGAAAATAATTTTATAACACCAATGTGTTTGGATGAATATGTAGAATAATATCTATTTTTATATCTATTAGTTTGGAAAATTTAATAGATGGAATGTTTATATTAATAGCACATAATAGAAACTCTATGTTGATTGAAAAATGTGTAGACAATCATCGATGAAATATACAATTCAATGTTTGTGATAAGGTATGTCTATTAATATCTCCTTAAAATAATGCTATTAATTTTTTGAAGGAGGAAAATATTAGTCTTATATATATTAGTCCCTTTATAATTCTTGATCATGCTAGGATATTTTTTTATCAGGGGTAGATGCAACAAAATATCACTCATTTTCATGATGTGTTTCATATATCACTAAAAAAAATATAAATAACTTATCCTTAAGATGTATTTAACTCAGAGTTCATACCACTGGATCACGATATAAATAATGTGGATATTAGAATAGAAACATTATTTCAATGAAAAATTGTATTCTGAAACATGGCCAGTTACCTAGAAATTGTTTTATAGAAAAAAAATAAAATTTGATGGAGTTATGTGGGAAATCAAATACGTGATAATTAATTTTTTATATATTTATTATCGGAATGATGGAAAATTAAAGGGAATATTCTTATTATTAGTTAGAATTTGACACCATGAAGATTTATTTATATAATTCTATTTAAATAATGTTGATTTCATTTACAACTTTCTTTTCATGAATCACCATGTTTACATAATGTGTCCTATATTATTTAATTCTTACTATTTAATGTTATATTTATGTTTCAATCATTGGATTGGAATGTATGAATAGTAATAAATAAATTATGAAAAAATTATCAATGTATAAAATGAATTCATTTGTTTTAAACATGTATGAAAATAAAATCAATGCATTTGAAATTTTAAAAACAAATGCTTTTTATCTATTTTTACTTGAAAAGTATTGTTATTTTATTTAATTAATTAAACCTATAATGATGAATTAATTTAAATAAATTTATATATTATATATTTATCCAAATATTTTAAAATTAATTTTCTAATTTATCCAATCTATGTAAATAATGTAATCGTATTGTTTTACTAAAAAATTATTTTGCTAAAAACTATTTTCTTGGGGTTTTATCACATATTTTAAAATTAATTTCATATGATAAATGAAAATTAATCTATAAAAATTTATCACAAACTATTAATAATAATATTTAATAATATTTAATATGGATTCCTTTATTGTTTTCAATATGTGTAATTATTTTGGAAATAAAAAATCAATTACCATAGTAAGAGATAAAACAGGTTTAATGGATTAATATTAAATTGATAAGATTATAAATGAACAAAATATTATTAGAAACATATATTATTGTAATCTGTTGACCCAATATATTCTCAATTTTTTAATATATCAAATTTTAGAGCATTTTTATAGTAACATAGAAATATATTTAATTCTTTTTAAAAAGTTTAACAACATCCTCCGAGTCCCATAAAATAGGACACCACCTCCCATATCTTCTCCAAAAATAAAAACATATCAAATTATCAAATAAATAACCAAATAATTTTCTATAGTTATTATTCATTTACTAGAGTTCATGGTTTGTTAAAACTTCCAGCCTTTAAAGTAATTAGGTATATACCTAAAGTGGTTGTCTAAATAAGACGTATGGTTATTAACCATGTGTTGTCTAGTTATTTACTATGGTACATCCATAAATTATATGATAAAAATAATCATATAATTAATAATAATATCCCATATTATGATATTTTATTATATTAATGTCACAAAATTTATTAATCTGATTTACCAATTAATAATAAATTAATGAAACTCTCATATACATGTGTGAACTACCACCTCCACGTAGAGATATGATACATTTTCAATAACAATCATTCATGGACATTTCTTATGATGGAATTAATATTTATATATTATATTTGTGTAATTATTATGAATATAAAATTATTATATCTTATCATCCTTATGACCTTCAAATATATTTTTAAATGATAACATCTATCGTGCGTACATGTGTATTACCACTACCAAGAAGCGATGCAATTTAATTATTATTTTAGACATTCAATGATTGTAATTAGGTTATATTTCTGAAAATTTATTTTATTTATGATATAATATTGTTTATGTAATGTTTAATTACTATTATAATTTATTAAATTCCTTCAATTAATTTTTGGAAACATCACTCATGTGTACATTCAAATTATTATATCCAAAAAGTGATGTAATTGATTTTTCATAACCACGTTATATTATTAGTTATAAAATTGTTTAAAATTATTACATACTATAATAATTACAAGATTGAAAATATAGATATTATTTAACCATCACAATGAATTGGGGTCATAACTTCTGAATCAAAACATACAAGAAAAATGGAACACTTATCCCCCAGAGCAATGATTATAATAATGAATTTTCAAAAAACGGGTGATAAGATATTATACGTACATAATATAATATAATATAAATATAAATATGGTTATATAATTTGTCTTAAATAAATATATATTTATTATATATGAATTTTTAATGAATACAAATAAGTAAGATACCTGGGCTATGTTTGTAAGTTATAATCTTATTTACTTTTAGGATTGTATGTGATAAAATTACATTGAAAGAAGTTATATTGATCATATCTATAAAACAACATATATTTTATTCTTATCTATTTATACATTAAATTTTCAATTAATACTTACATTTTCCCCTATTTAGTAATTACAATGACTGAGAAGATATTATTGAGAAAACCACCTTTATTTTCTCTTCGCTAATGAATATATTCTTCCATGTATATATTTTATTTTAAAAAATCAATAATGTTTTTAATAATATAAAATGATTAATTAAATTTTATTTTATCTATTTATTTCCTTTAATAAAAAAACCTTAAATAGATTCTTGTTTAAATCTTCACAAAAGGTATATTTTACATTGTGTATTATCAAAATTATTATTTTACCAAACACTAAACTAAATTATTGTACCTAAATGATGACTACATAATTCATTGATTATTATTTTACAAGCACTAGGGTTATATAATGGAAATATTTTTTTCCTTATTTTTTTAAAAAAAATTAGTTTTAAAAAATTGATTTCTCAATGAAACTGTATTCTCATCATGAAATATTTCAGTGGTCTTTTAAATTCATATTTAATCGATTATAACATCCATTTATGATTATTACAATTAAATTTGTATGTGATATAATGTTAAGATATAATTATTTTCTATGGAAATATTATAATGATGATTATTTATGGTTGATTAGTTGAAACTCATTACCTTTCTATGGGTTAACTATGTCAAAATGAAATATTTGTGAAACTCATTTCTATTCAATGAGATAAAAAATGATAAAATGAGTATTTTTTTTATGATCTTACAAAACCATTATAAATTATTTTTATGTTATATTTGGGTCCTTTATATCTCCAAAATGCATTGGTAATTTTAGGATAAATGATGATATATAGAGTTTATTTGTTAACCTAATTGCATGTTCACAATATTTTGTGTGGACCTCATTTCTGGTCCAAAATAAAATGTGTGTACTTGGATATATATTTAAAATGATGGAAGAGGCCATGATTTAATGTCCTTAAATTAAAGAGTGAACTTTTAATGGTATTATCTTATAGATCATATTTGATTACTCATGATTTTACACATATTATACATTTTTCCATTATTATGAAGAGACCATTTGACAACACCAATGATTAATGAAATTTAATTAATATGTTATGACATAATTATGATATGATTGTGTTTTAATACCCATATTATTGATTTCTATAAATAATTAATTTTTTGAACATTTACCCATACAAAGCTTCTGAGATAACTATTTATTATGTTTCCATTTTCCTAAGGATATGAAGAATAGTTTAAATTTGGGAATGTGTATGGATTGTACAATGTTATAATAACATACATGGAGATGTTTAATATTAATTATGAAATAATATTTTCTTTTGTATCCATTCCCCTAATAAATTATTCCTTTATAGTAATAGGGATTGTATAATTGTGTTATCTACTAAATATTTAACAAAATGAAATAAACTTTATCATTTTTATGCTTTGGTCAACTAATTTTGTATCGAATATATGTTTAGTTTTTTATAGATTAGGATTTGAAATTTTTTATGAAAACACATGGGATATCCATGAATATGATATCCGAGTGTTTTTTAATTCTAAATTATGTGTATTCCAATAAATTATAAAAATGTATGGATAATGGTAAGGGTATGTGGCTATATAAAATATGTATCTTGGGTTAATGTCTCTAAAAGGGGTGGATTAGGTATTGATTATCTCATTACCATTTATTGTTGAGTGAGCCTATGACTTTATACCTAGGTTGATACACTGTAGGGATATTATTGGGTGAATTCATATTTCATTTTTAAAATATATATAATGGATTTAAATAGATGATGACCATCGATAAGATATGTGAATCCTAATTCTATGTTGTTTTATAATATGGCTTCATAATTTATGAAACATCATGATGGGTTTCCATGAAAATGTTATTTTTTACAATGATAATTTTAGTTTGATACACACAATATGTTTTTTATGTGGTTTGAATAAGAATAAATTATCTGAACAATGAATGTAATTTCCAATAAAATAGTCACATTCATTAAAAACTAATAGGAATGTTAGTTGGGATGAATTATTTTGTGATGATGATCAATCAAATGTCTCGATATATGGATGGTAATATGTATCATACTGATGTTTTAGATTCAACATGGTGGGAGTGACACTGCATTTAACCAATTATGTGAAAACTTCTGCAATTTCTTGAATTGTCTTCTAATACGGTGGATTGTAAACAAAGGATAAAAGTGA
Organism: Viscum album; assembly: GCA_963277665.1. Taxonomy (NCBI): domain Eukaryota; kingdom Viridiplantae; phylum Streptophyta; class Magnoliopsida; order Santalales; family Viscaceae; genus Viscum; species Viscum album. The sequence goes on from OY728130.1 coordinate 883,614,416, forward strand.
GTAAAATGTTTATTTTCTTTCTATATTTATCATACAACGAGAATATTTTATTATAATTATATCACTTGGAAGGTGAAGTAGATCAATGAAGAACTCTTATCAAGAATAATCGGAATTTAAATGATATCAAATCCAATAAATATTAAGAGTTTAAGAGGTCAATTCTCAATAAATAATTTCAAAAAATCCTTTTTCTAAACTAAAGGGAGAATTTTTAGAGATTATGGGGATGGATAATTACACGATCTATACCCATAAAGAAAAAATTACAAATCGTTCATTTATTGATTGTGGTTTTATCATCAACCAATAAAGTAACATTGATCGATTATTTTGTGGTTTTAAATTAAGTTTTCTGAGTGAATTAATCATAAAGGACATTAGAAGCTATGAATAGATTTTTAATTTTTTTATAAAAGTTGAGATGGAAGATTTGAACCTTTATTTTAATGGTTATAATTATTATAATAGTATTATTGAGTTTTAGTTAAGAATTAATGGTATTTCACAAATATGGAATAAAATATTCAACCACCTATATATAAATGTGTGTGAAATGGAAAATATTTAATTTTGTAAAAGGAATTAGAATGTCATTAAAGTGTGAGAGTTGTAGAAATTTATAAAATCAATTTCAATGTGACGTGAAGTGGCTTGTCAATGAAATTAATAGAGATAAATAACAACTGAATACAATAGCCATAATTCATTACATTAGTTTCGTAGATTTTATGAATTATATGGATTAATGGACAAATAAAAGGGAAAAAGTATAAAAATACTCAATAACCTATAGAGTAAATTGAAAAAAATTAATGATTATGAAATAAAAACTACTAATGTGGTTTAAGAGAATGGTGTGGTTCATTGTACACTTATAAAAAAATATAGAATTTCAAAAAAAAAATTAGTTCAAGTTATAACAACACTTTTATATATGAATAATATATAAATGGAATCACATAACCACCTATTTGATTATATTTTTTGTTAGCTATAAAATCAACAAATGGTATGATGATTTCTTCACATTTCTATAGATGATCGTTAATAATAATTTTTAGTAATGATTTTCCTTAAAATATTTTTATTCTTCCACTAGTTTAATTTGATGTTATTTTGATAATGTATTGGATGTCATAGTATATATCCAATGTCATTTTTTGATGTAGATAAATATTAAATATTATGAATCATCATACCATTGTATATCAATGTGAGGTTGAACCTAAAATTCCAATGGAAATTATATCCATCATATGAGTTTTAATACCTATTCAGTAATTTTTTTATCTCAAATGGTAGGGGTGATACTCAACATTGAAAAGATTAATATTTTTCAGGAAGATACTGATGTATTTCTTTGTGGACATTTATAGTCTTCCCTCGTATCTTATTATTGTATTTTTAATATAACTCATACTTAGTTATACACATATTTTAAGGAATCTATATATAATTTCCTTGATTGAGTATTGGTATTTGAAGAAGAAAATATAGAAGAATCTGGATAATAAATTGTTTTCCCTTCACTTCCCCCATGGGTAAATATATTTTTTATAAAATAAATGTGTGTAATTGCATAATAACAGTAATTATTCAAAAAAAGAAAATATCAATCTAAATAAAATGTACCCCTGCCCTATATCAATCATACTTTTGATCAATTATGACGATTTCAATACATTCCATCAATTGATCTTCGATCTTGTTATCATATGCTAGGGGTCAAGAAGGATTATATTCCCAATAAAACTTTCCATATTAGGCATGGTTTATATGGATTTATATTAACTCAATTTGGAATTACTAATACTCTTTTTATGTTCATGGATTAAATGAATATAGTATTTAGAGATTACCATGATCATTATAAGGTAGTTTTCATATAAGATATTATTATATATTTTAAAAGGAAAAGGAAAGAATGAATAATATATAATGATTGTGATGAAGACCCTAAGGAAGGAGAAGTTATATGATAATTTATTTGGGGTGAATTTGGTATTTGAATGGTCTCATTCATGGTCCATATAATAAAATTTTATGATATATATGGGGATCCATTAAAAATATATTTTTTGGAATAATGTCCTAGACCAACCCATGTGACTATGATATATAATTTCCTAAGGGTTTTGAATAAGAAATTGATCTTTTTTAATAATTTCAAATAGTTTTAAAATCCACAAACGAAGATGATTGATAATGGATCCAATCCCTTGTGCATAGACGAAGGAAACAAAAATTTCAAGGAGCTAAAAGGAATGTTGTTCAATGAACTTATGCTTAAACTACTCCAATTTTTGTATTGATTTTTTGATCTATAGTGATGCATCAATGAGTAGACAAGGGTGATTCCTCTTGATGAATAATATGGGGAAAATATATGTCCCACACCAATTATGAATTAATGTGAATATTTACCTGGAAATAAATTGGATTTGGAAGAAATAGTATTTTTATAGAATATATAAAGGTATTTTCTTTATTGAGAAAGTTGTGATATATTTATCGATCATGAATTCTTTTTGTATATATTCACATAGAAACTGTTGAATATGATAAAAATAATATTGTTAGAATTGATTAAAATTTATGAACGTTAAATACACTACCACCTTGTGATGATGAAAGACGTAGATAATGCTCCTAGTTGTAAAGATAATTATATTTTCACAATGATGAGTATTGATATATAAATAATAATTTTTGCTTTATAGAGGATGGATCTTGAGAACACAAGGAAAGGGGAATGATCATATCTTTCTCTAATAAATGTTCAACCATACCTCCATGTGATGAATTAAGAGGTTCACATGGGGGAGTGGATCTATAGAAGAAGATGTGAAATGTACTTAGGATAAAACATTTTGGTGTTGGAATGGAATGTTTTGGAAACTGGGTATTTCTATAGTAAATAAAACACTTTAATAAAGAGAAATTTGAAAAATATTTTATTTCATCCTTCTCTATTTATCCATGATGTTTCAAGATGTATAGTGGTATGAACATGTGTTTTAGGTGGGATAAATTTTAAATGGATATTTTGTAGTGTGTATCAAATTTCTTAGAATTTCATAAATTTAAGGCTGATAGATAAAATTCTAGGGGTGATTTATATCTATTACCCATAATAATATGTGAAAGGTAAAAAAAAATTAACAAAAATTGTCAACAAATCCCCAAAACATATATGGGGAAAATTATATTTGGGTTGCGGTTGATCTCATAAAAAAATAAATGAATTTAATTTCCTTAAGAGATTATTTATCCATTAATTTTTTCTAAAATATAAATTATGTTATTGGTATGATTTCATGGAGATCCACATTTTGTTATATCTAGTCGGGATCTATGGATAACCTCAATGTTATATTGATTTATTATAAAGGAGTTAAATAAAAATTTATTCTTCTACACTGAATATCATCCTTTTATAAATAGTTTCTAGAAGAGAACTTTTCAATAAATAGAAAAAAAATTCAATTGAGTATTGTGTGGATTTACAATTTGGCTGGGATCAACACCATTCTCCAAAAGATTTTTCTTAAAATAATTGTATTTTTTCAATAATTTATATGGATCTTTATGAATCAATCTATGGTAGGAAGTGTGTAACTAACATAAATTTGGAGGATTTTTCATAAATATAACTATTGGGACCTGAGCTAGATAATGAAATTATAGATGGGGTTAGATCCATTTATTATCACATTAAAGCATCACAGAGTCAACAAAAAAGTTATTATTATATTTATCTAAGAGATCTTTAATCCAATTATTATTATAATGTACTCCTATGTTTATATACAAATAAAATGTTCATGATATTTGGAATCATTTAGAAACTGATCCTCATATATATAAGTCCCTTAAAAAATCATAATAATATAAGTACAATTTCTTATCTCATAGTGCTAACACCAAATCCATCTCATGTTCATCATGTGTTCCATGTATCTACTCTAAGGAAGTGTATAACAGATCCTTCACAATAATGAAACCAGAGGTCTTACTACCAGAGTAAGATATATCTTAGGAAGAAAAATTGTAGATATATTTTTATTAAAAGTAGAAAAATTAATTAAATAATACCACTCACACTATCAATGTTTGTTCATGACATAATAAATATGAGGATACTATATGGGAACCCAAATATTCGATGAAGCAGAAATATATTCATTTATATTGAAATTATGAAATTCGAAGTGACCAATTCATATATTGGGGTATTATATAACACCATATGATTTTATGATATATTTTCATTTTAATTAAATGTATTTCTTTGATATAATTCTATACAAGGAAAACTTAGTTTAAACGGAATGATATATACATTTTAATTATTAATAATAAAAGTAGAAGATATCTTTTGTGCCTTTTAATGGGGGAATAAAAAAATTAATAAAAATAAAATGAATAACCATTCATTTACCCCTCTATAAAACGAATTCATTGGTTATAAAATAAAATAAAATATTTTAATGTTAAAAATTAGATGTTCTATTGAAAAAAAATTTTATTCAATGGATGTGTTTTGAAGTTAATGAATTTAATTAATTACTAATAATGAATGGTTTTATATAAATTAAAATATGATATATTCAATAAGATATTTTAGGTTTTCTTCAATAGTTTTTACCCTGTTAGTAATAAAAGTATAATAAGTTTTATTCATAAATTTAATTTTACAAGAAACAATTTTTCATCTTCTACATATTTATTTTAAAAATAATATCGACACTTAATTAAATTTATTAATTTTAAATGGATTTCATATTTTAAATCATCTCAATTAATATTATTTATTATGTTCAACAAGAATTTGGTAAATTATGAATAGTAACATTAGTAAAATAATTAGTTACCACAATAAGAGCTTAAAGATGTTAATAGTCATAAAAATAAAATTATATTGGTAAAATTGAACTAAAATATTCATTAATCCTCTTTTATGGTAATACTTCAACCCTATATCATCTCATCATTGAATATAAGTCATTATAAAGCCATTTTTTATTCAGTGAGACATTAGTATATTTTAATCTTTTGAAATATTCTATTTGAATCCTCTCTATCACTAATAAAATTGAAACAAACTATCCCCTCTTATCCATCATTCAAGTGACTCTTATCTTGGATAATAATTTCAAAAATACTATAATAACATACCTCTATAATCATAGAGGTCTTTTCTTTTTATATTACCAACCTAAAATGGTTTTTTGGATAAACATAAGTAGCTATCTCAACGAAGAGAAATATATTTTAATTGAGTGTTTTATATATATTTCTTATAATACCAGTTTAATTTTTTTATAAACATGATGATATAATAACATTATTAACTCCCATATACGATTTTTTTTTAGTGTATAAAACTTAGTTCATCTCTTTTTATATCAAATAATAAATTTATGCATCACTCATGTGTACGTTTGGACTACAACCTATATGTGGAGATATGAGTAATTTCCCATCAATAACATTCATTTTTGGTAATTATTATAGTTTTACTATTATTATATGATATTTATGAAATAATAATTCTTATAGAACTATAATATCTTATATATATATTTACTTTCTCATCTATTGTGAATAGATATCATTACTCATGTGTATGTGTGTACTATGGAATCCATGAATCTATGTGATTCATTTTTCATCTCCAATTTACATAATTGATAATAGGGATATATTTGATGATGATATCTGATACTTATAATATAATAATGAATCATCATGTTTGAATTATTTTTTCCATTTCTGTATTTATCCATTGAATATTATTGATGCCACTCATGTTTACAAATGAATTGTACTTACCAAACCCTAGAAAGACTAGATTTATTTCCTAATAACATTAATTTTTCATAATATAGAAGTAAATAACATCAAAAATAACCTAAGAGTATTGTAGTCTCGGTAAAATTGTTACATAAATGAGTCTTTTTTTACAAATTTTTACAATAGTTTCAACTTTATTTATTTCCTTTCAAGGATAATAACAATATTCCAACTGGAATATCCATGCATATCTTTCATAATACACTATTTGGAATCCTTGGAAAAGGAAAAATTAAGTGTGATCTCATGTTCTCATTAAGGGATATGTATTGTGGAATAAAAATGATTAATGAGAACAATCTTTATGAAAAGGTAAATAACTGAACACACATTCCAAGTAGTCAATAAACTATGAAGTAATTGGATATACAATATTTAATGGTAAATAAATAAAAAAACAGCTGATTTAAAAAATCCATAAAATTAATAATCATGATAGAAAGGTATATAATTAAAAACAATTCCATTTAATCAATAAACTATGAATGGAATGATACCATATATTTTTTCATAGTAAAAATATCAGGAATAATAATAAAACAATTAATATGAATGAAATTCTTAATTACTTGATGTATTGTATACTTGGTAAATGTTATATTTACCGTCAACTCCTTTAGGAAGACGGTTTTTAACAAAATAGGTGAAAACACAACTATGGCTAGCTAACTGAATCATCCCATGAAACTATGGATGCATCAAATGGCTATCTATAAATGGGACCCACACATGTTATACATTTCTAAAGCATTAGTTATATATTTAATAGTTTATTTAATTCATTAGAAAATGTGGTTCATCAAATATTCTCCTAGAGTAGAAGATAAAGATTCATCAATAATTCCCCATTTATCATATAACATTCAATGTATTCATGATATTAAATGTTGTTATATTATTTAGGAAATAATTATATCCATGATAAATGATATGAATATTTTGGAATAATTTAATGTACAATGATCACTAGAAATTGAATACATTAAGGGGGCTATAAAAATTTATCAAGGGAGTTAATTTTAACACTAACCTTTTCCAAATCAATCATAAATAGTCTGGAGTAATAATAGAGATGGTATCAATATTAAATTTCCCAAGTTGAGTAAATTTTCAGGATTGTCTTCATTAATGAATTAATAAATATAAAAATATCTGTTAAAATCTTTCTTGATGAATATATCATTTTCAATGTATTTTTTTAATATTCATTTTACATTAAAATAACTTTGAAAAAATTCATTTAATTTTATACTATTAAATTTGAAAACAAATATTCAATGAAATTATGTTTCTTAAGTGCATACGTGTTGTATAATGTGAAATGAAAATTCAATTTACTAGGTAAAAAGGTTAGAAATGTTTATTTTCTAGAAAATGGAAAGAAGATTCATTTGAAAAAAAAATTAAAATATAAAAGGTTAATTTTTTTTAAATAAACAATTTTTAAAGGGTAAAAAAATATATAATTTTTTTTAAAATGGGGTTTTAGTGGAAAACATGTTATGTAACTAAATAGAGAAATGAATTCATATATTCATAAAAACATTTTATAAAACATTATGAGTGAAAAATAATGGAAATTTTTTACTATTACTTAAAAAGTTAATAAATAATAAAGTGTTAAATAAACATTAAAGGTTCATTAAAAAATTATCAAATTATTTCCATCGATGGAAATCCAACTGTAAACAACCCTAAACAAATAATATTGTGATGTAAACACTTAAAAAGACAATAAAAATTAAGTGAGAATAAACCAATGAATAAATTATGTGTGACAACTTTAACTCCACATTAAAAAAATTTAAATACAACAATATATAGTAAAAAGTGAATACCTAAAAAATGATGAATTTTAACGACGACTAAGAAGTAGTATAACCTAATTCAAATAAATTGGTTTATGAAATTATCATCCACATGGTTACTCTTAATTAAAAGATCCTTCCATGAAATAGTTCAAATTTAAAATTGAAATACCATATTAAATTTAAACAATTTAGTATATAGACTGTATAAAATAAACTAGGTGCATACCAATATAATATATCTCAATGAAATGAAATGGAGGTGAAATCCCATACCTTTATATTCCTTTTAGTTGAACTCCCTTTAACATCTTGTTTTATTTTTCTAAGAATTTTAATAAATAATTAAAGAAGAAAATTAATACTTAAGGTATAATATAGTCCCATATTATTACTTATTATTACCCTTTTGGTTTTTTAATTCATTTTTTCTTATTTTTTATGTTAATTTCGTAGTATCTAGAGTATATATTGTATTATAATTTATTGTTCATATTAAATATATCATGATATCATCTTCTGAAAAAAGTAAATAATGATAAAAATATAATATATTTATATATATAAATTCGTCATATATATAATTATATTAATACATAATTTTGGTAGATAGGAAAAAATGGATCATTTTTTGAGATGGTAGGTTGTAGGTACACATTAATGCTACTTATATTTCCTTATATTATTTAGTAGAATGAAAATTATATGATATATATGTATATGTATACTATAATTTTAGTATCATATTTAATTAATATATGACACTTTATTTTATTTAAACTATCCATTAAAAATTCAATTAATTGCGTGAACGAATCATATTGTTTTGAGGAGGCGATAGTCCATATGTCCGCAAATGATGATACCATATTCCCACAAAACTGTAGTCATGAAGGTATGGCTATATAAAAAGTTTAATAACCAGATATTCACTATAAATAATATATATATCATATATAAACCATACATAGATAAAAATACCAACCATTTATGTTGTTAATGGTAGAAAAAATGATATTATTTCGTGATGCGGTAGTCCGCCCTATACAAGAATGATAGTCACATATCCCATTTTATGGATGTCCCTTATTGTGTAGGTTGAAATATTATCATAATTAAACCTCAGTATATTAAAGAAAATGATGTTTATATATAATCATCATATAAAAATAATTTAATGGATTGGGAAATAAATAATTCAAAAATGATCATTGATGAATATTACCTCTTATTCGGGAATTTTTTTTTGTTTATACCAAAATTCATTATTTAAAGGATTTCGTCCAAATAGAGGATTACAGTTGTAGGTGAGGTATGTTTTGAGATTACATGGGAAGATTCTTGGAATAAAAAGTATTTTAGATGTGTGAATAAATGTGAGGGGTGACTGCATTTTTATAGTTGTCGAAGAATGACACTGTTAAAATTTTTGGAAAAGGGGACTCCACAAATGGTTTTCCCATTTCATGTGGATCCCATAATTGTCCCAATTTATCAATTTTTATATTTGGTAGAAATATTTCCAAAAAAATATGTTTTTACATGTATAAAGTTCATTTTGGTCGTTATATTTAATGTTTAGTCACATGATAATCTAAATTTTACCTCACTTGTTTTAATTAATTTAATTAGCATTCAATGATATTTTTAGGAAAAAAAATAAATTGAAAATAATATATATTATAAATAATTATCATTCCAAATATTGAATATAATTATCAATATTCTAATAAAAAATTGATATAAATTATTTTTAATTTAATCCCATAGAGTGGATGACAATGTTGATTTATAAAATGAAAATGTCCAAATGATTGCTAATGTTTAATATCCAATTTCATAGGGAAATATATTCAAATGAAAAAATTGTATTAATTGATTTAAAGTCAATATAATGTTAAATTTAACCAAAATTAAAAAATAATTAATCCTTATATTACAATTTTATGAAGATGCATTTTTCAATAAAAATCATTTAATTTTCACTATTATTAAAAACATGAAACTTCTCCTAAATATACCAAAACATCACCCGTGGATAATTTTGAATTTAATATTTCATAAATAATGTTTATTTTGACATAAAATTTAAATAATTGATAATTTTTTTTAAAATAGGGTATCCATTAAAATATAATAAATATACATTAGAATGATATTGGGTTATATCAGTAATATTGGGTTTTTTTCTTATCTTATGAGTATGACCTATATTAAATGAATGTAAAATCATTAATTGGATATATATTTTTTCATATATTGGTTAATCCTATTTGTAAACAATAATTTAATCACTAAGTGATATCGTAATATTTCAAATAGTAATATTTTGATGATATATTTTTGTTCGGTAAAACTCAATTTTTCATGTAACTTAAGCCATCAAAGAATGTATTTTTTGTGTACGATTAAATTAAAATCAGTATTTTAATCATTGAATAAATGAGAATATATTATATTTATCTAAAATATTTAATATACCATATTTTTGTGAGATTTTATATTCCATTCTAAGTTTTGTTTCACGTTTCATACATGCTACTAAATAAAAGTTACTATATTAATATATTTGGGGTGTTACGTTCTCCCCGCATTAAAAAATTTAATGCCTCACAATTTTTACGTGATCTTAGAAATATACCGTTTTTTATTTGTAAATACACTTATTGTTAAACAAAAATAGTGATACTGTTTATAAAATAACATCTTAATAAAAGAGAATGATAAATATAATGGTTATATGGAATAACATGTAAGAGGGTTTTGACCTAGATAAACATTAGTGGAAAGTGAACAAACTTCCTTAACAGAAAATATTAAATAATTACAGGGATTCGTTGTTGTCAATGATAACCTTAATATGAATGGTCATGGAAAAGTATAGGGGCCAAAATTCATATGACTATAATGATTTAAAAGATCATTAGTTCAAAAAATAGGTATTAGGATAAATTGTCACTTTATGATACTTTTCCAAATATTGGGGAATTATTTAATTGACCAATAATATAATGAAACAATCTTACTTAATATTTTCCAATTTGAATTGAACAATTTCATATTTTGGTTTTTTTATCAAATTCAAATTCATCTCATATTCCATGATATGGGTATCATAAAATGAATTTCTATTCCAGAAGCAATAAAATTTTTCTTTTTTGAGTCTTATGATCCCTAAAATAAGTCTTTAGGTTTGCCTATATCTATATTCATAATATAATATCATTAATAAATTAATAACAAAAATAAAAATCTTTATTCCATTAATATCATTTACGTGCCATTTTTTAACTAATAATAATTACTCATTATCCAAGATATCATATATGCCAGTGCTAGGTTTGAAACTCTTAATGACCTTTGGCCTTGTGTTAATGCACAACCACATTTCTAGATTTCATGTATTGTCACTCGACATATAGGTTTTTATTTTCTAAAACCATATTAATTTAACATCCCAAATAAATATGATTGAAATAATTTAAAAATAATCTCTAAATATCCATATATATATTTTTTTCAATACACCAATCTTCACAAGGATTCATAATCTTATTTTTATGTAAACCTTAAAATTTATCAACACCATTGAACTTTTTCCTATAATATTTTAATGGAATTACTCCTAAAATAGATTTTCAACTAAATCATATACATTCTATAAATTTTTCTTAAATTTACATGATCAAAAATAAACTAATGATATGATTAAGACAAATGACTTATAGTCAACCATAATCTCATAATACCTTTATGGTATCCACCTATTATAATTTAATAGAGACATATTTTCTTGTAAATCATTAAACAATAGTTAGATGATTCATGTTTCTTCTAACAAGAATGTTTTTAGTAAAAATAAATATACACATAAATTCATGAATCCTAGTAAATATTTCAACCATTTTATTTTAACATAAGTCATTTTATAGTTTATGTAAATACCTAGGTAATTCATTGTCATTATCTATTGAAAAATATTATAAATATTTTTAATAAAAATTCTAATTATCCTATAAAAATCTATTAGGAATGTCAGACCAAGTGTGTGGTATGGAACATTGTCATGTACAATGTATCGCTCATGTCATGCTATATGCACCTTCTTAGATTTATTACACCTATATAGATTTTGTAACCACACCCAATTATAGTATATAGAAAAGGATGTGTTTATAAGTAGACCCATATAGTCACTACATTAACCAAAATCAAGGATGTTATTTTATAATTATCCCAAAAGTCCATCTTAGTATTATGATACCTAATCTATGTCTTCCAAAATATAGGTTCGAAGAATTCAATTAAAATTTCTCTGATACCAACTATTGATTCCTACCCATATAAATCATATAGGTAGTGTCTATGAGCATTACATTGGCATAATATACAAGTAAATCGCATCCCAAAGGACCAAATCATATAGTGACAAGATACATAAATGTGCATTATTTTAAAAATGAATAATGTAATTACAACTTATATTTTATTTTTTTAGTATAATATCTTTTTCCATATAGTGTATCCTTATGTATCAGTATTAAAAAAGTTCAACAAATCATGGGAAAATGAATGAAAATTAGGCTAAGATCAAATTATCATTAAGGGTTATGTTTAAATGAGGAAATAAATAATTTATGATAATAGTCATTATGTAATGGTATATAACTAATGAAACATTCCATGTATTCAATACACAATGAAATAAGTGAAGAAAAATACATCAAGGTAAATTACTGAAAACACATGCAACATAAAATATCTAGATACTTCATAATCTATATGTAAATTTAAATACTAGAAAACATAGTAATGTAAACTATAAACTCGGAATGAAATGAATCCATATATTTTCTAGTAGTGAAAATTATAATGATAATAATAAATGAATCAAAATTAAGGTAATGATTAAGGATTAAATACCATGTTTCCTAGGTACATGGTACCTTTACCATCAAGAACATTCACAAGACTGCTCATAACATACATGGGAAAAAACACACTATGTCTATCAAACTAAGGCATTCCATGATACTACTGATGCATCGAGTGGATATCTATAATTTTCTATAACCTATGTCATACATGTCCATTGAATTCCCTATATAATGAATATTCATTTTAATTCTTCAAAAATGTTCCTTACTAAATAGCCTCATTGAGTAAAATATTTTTTTATCAATAATTACTGACATATAAAATAACATTAAACGTAAAAAAACATATGTAAAAATATTATATGGTCTATGAAATAATAATATCAATGATAAATGATATGGATATTTTGAGGAAATTTTATGGTCAATGATCAATCAAAATCGAATATTTCAAGGTAAATATATAAATGAATCATAGAAGTAAATGTCAATTCTACCCATGTCCAAATAAATAATAAATAATATAGATGAATAATAAGTATTGAATAAATATATCATATCCTATGTGAAGTAAAAATGATGAATGTAGTCATTGATTAATGAAAAAATATAAAGATGTATTTTAAAAATATTCTTGAGAAAAATATCATTTTCAAATTGGTAAAAATTTAATATCATTTTAATTAAAATTAAAAATATAAAAATTATATATAAATAAAAACCATTTAAAATATAAATGAAATATTCAAATAAATTATTCTGGGTAAATCTGTTCATGTCATACAAGGTAAAAAAGAAATTACTTTTGCAAGGTATAAATGATAGAAATGAGCCTTGATTGGAAATAGAAAAAAAATTGATTACCTTTTATTAGTAATAATTACATATCTTCACTAATTTTTAGGTTTTAATGGCCTAGATTCATGAGTTTCTTTTGACTTGTCATTTTTTGATCACATTATTTGAATTATGATTTCACCATATCTATAAAATAAACCATAATTTAAATATCATATATCTTCATTATATATTTGACTATAATTATCCATAAATTTTGGAGATAAGAAATGAAATCCACCATTTATGGACATGATAGGTCATACGTACGCATGAACAATAATTATATTTCCTTATCATATTTAAAAGAGTGAAAAGTAAATGATATATATTTTTAATTTTTTATTTTTATTCTAGTACCATATTTATGTAATATACATCACATGGTTTTATTAAAACCATTATAAAATATATTTTTTATATATTTTTTATAAACCATATAAATGATAATATTTTCATAATAAGAAACATGTATCAATATTGGGAAATTTATATAAAGCACTTGACCAAGGATTTACACATTCTCAGACGATTTCTGAGATCATATATAATAAAATAAGATTCCATTACGGTCTATTTAATATTAAAAATAATTTATTTTATCTTTTATGTCAATAATTATATTTATTTATTACATCTTTATTGATTACATGTAGTTAATATATATAAAAAAATTTATTAGTTTTTTTCATTCCATTTTAATTTCAGTATTATGGTTTCAATCATCGTTAAATGTTCATGAGTTAATTATATTGACAATTTTAATGGAAATGGAATTAGAGATGCATAAATGATTAGGATGCTTGAGGTTATTTATATTAGACTTTTAGGTATAGTTCACCCAGATAGAATACATGACACACTTGTTTCAATAACTTGTAATGAAAAAAAGATGGTATATTTATAAAGATAGAAATATAAAGATATAATTGCAATGATCATATTGGCGATTAAGCTGACAAAAACAAGAACATGCTATACTATTGTAAGAGTAAAAGTATAATGTGTTATAATAGTAATATAATTTACATATAATAATAGTGATTCTAATAATAAAATATTAAAATGGGTAACAATATTAATAATTAGTTTATATAAAAACATATTTGAAATATATAGTAAAGAATAAGGTATATAGTTTGATAAAATCTCTTATTCTCGATGCAAGTTCCATCGTATTAAATGATTTAGTCTTTATTAATTTAACCATATGCTAAAAAATATATATTGTTGATTTATGAGAGTAAAAATATGATGTTATTAATATTTAAATATAATGGATTTAGTATTTTTAGAGGCAAGGAATATATATCCTTATATAGGTGAAATTATGGACATTTCCTTAGAAACATGAGTTAAATGAAGGGTTAAGGAGGCAAAGGAAGTAATGTGATATTGGTAAGAAAGGTTTGAGGTCCATGTATGTTCTAATATAACACCTGAAAATATCTTTTAAATTATGAAATAGTCATATTAATTAAGCAGAATTTGATCCATGATAATTTACTCACTTTTACCAAAATTATACATTATTAATTATTTAATATGGAATATTTTTTTTCTAAAATTATAAGATGAACTATATTTCCAAATATTGACAGTATAATGTAAATTTATTAATCCATATAATATAATTAAATATTTAGATATGGTAAATTGTACTTTAATATTAAGACATGAAGTATATAAAAAAACTATTTTGTAACAAAAATTCTGTTTTCAATATTAACTATTCATATTCATATTTCCTATAAATTACAAGTTAATTGGGTGTTAATATATTTATATATATAATTAAATGTTAAAATACTATCGTTATGTAAAAATTATCAATATACTTTATGTATATAAAAATGAACAATACATAAAAAACAATTATTTCAAAATAACTATTTTACCATTACCGTGTTAATTAACTTTTACTTTACTAACAAATTTTTATGGATGAAAATAATATTAAAAACCCCACCTAATTTTAAAATACTGATTAAAAATATAAAATTTATTTTATTGGATTTAATTTTTAAATGTAATAATAATTAATATTAATTTAATAACCCATTATATGAGAATAATAGTTTGTTTAAAAAAATTTACTCTTATGAGTAATATTAATTTAATCTAATTTCATACAAACTAATAATAATTACAATAAATTCAACTCATTTTATTGTTTATATTTAAAAAAAAATTAAATCATTATTTAGAGGTTATTAATTTAATTTATAAAGAAAATATAAATATAAAATGAAATATTTGAAATGTGTCAATTTTTAACATTATTTTAATTTATCATTAGATATAGACCATTAATTATAAATTCATTAATGATTATTAATTTTTAATGAGAATTAATTCTAATTAAATTAATATTCAATGTATGTCAAATTTAACATATAAATAAGAACATAGAATATATAATTAAAATAACTTTTATAAATCAAAAAAAATTATAACCTTGAATCATGAGCCTAGTTTTTCTTATTGTTCCTTATTTGTTTTATATATTTTATTAGTTACATTTATAAATCATCCCATTTATTTTATTAATATATTTTTATTAAAAATCATCCCCATAAATTTATGTTTTAATGTATTTTTTTTAAAGTACATAATGGTTAAAAATAAAAGTAATAATGAAAATAGAAGTATCATTTTATTAAAATACTAGTTACATTATTTACCATTTTAATTTCTAGTTAAAAAATATGTTATGGCCTCAAAATAGGACCTACTTGTAAGAAAAAAATGGTGGTTTTCATGGTTGGTGATTCAACAGAAATGTATTTTGTAGTGATTTCCAAGAGTTTATTGTTCTCCCAGACATTAATTTTCTCATGTATTTTTGGTTTATGTATATCATGGAATTCATCATGGGAAAGCCAACACATTTTTACTTATTTCCCTAGTTGGAAAATTTATCATAATAGGAAATATTTTACTTATTTATGTATTTAATTTTAATTTATATATATTTCATAATGTGTTTACTACTATTCAGGCCTGAAATCTCAATGACTATGTTACAATGGTCATATGTTAATTTACCAAATTAGTTGTATTGTATATTTTTTAATTTTTTATTTAATGTAAATTCAGATATCAATCCTAGACAATTTATTTAATGAGAAATATATACAAAAATATATTTTCAATTGAGTTTTAACTTTAATATCTACCATTTTTTTGATATATTACCCATACATAACATTTAATTAAATATTATATTTCTTAAAAACTAATTTTTTCATTGTTATGTTATAACAGTTCATTTAGGTCATTGATTATTATTTTCTTTATGTTCTTTAAATTGTTATTTCTGTTAATATTCAAAATAATTATCCTTTCTCTAAAACCACATTAGCAGAACCTTCAACAATATTTTTGGGGACCCAGAGGTTAACCCCAAGAGAGATTCAACCGTCATGGCCCACACAGAGTTGGTAGAACAAAAAGAAATATAGTAGCATGTGTGGCCCATGAATAAGTGTAATATGAAACATATTAATAGAACATTGCACTAATTAATAGTTATATCACCCATGTATGTATAAATAAAATTTACACATCTCATCTGTAAAAGTATGATATAATTATATCATTGTAAAAGTAAGTGAATATTTGGAATATTAATATTTATGTGTTTGTATTTTTATATACCATAAATATCTAATTACAATTTTATAATTAATAAAATTATTCAAAATAAATACCATTTTCATAAAATGGATTCATATATCTATATTTTTTTGTCATTTTATTTTTGGATAATTTTATGACAAATGAGTTTATTTTTGAATGTGACATAAAATTAGTTTTAAATTTGAATTCTGTATTCATCTAGTAAATAAAGTGTTAATTTTATGAATAAAATTCTAATATTTAGAAAATTATTTTCACAAAATTGAATTGATTTTCGGATTTTACACTTCAAAAAATAGTTAGATGGAATTTATGATATTATTCTAAAATACTTTAATTTTTTTGTGATGTGTAAAATACAACAATTTACAATAAATGCTAAATTTAATATTTATTTATTCATAGATTATATATGAAAGATTTAAGAACATTTGGTTATAACACACAATAATTTATTAATATTTGTTTTTGAAAAAATAAATACCTTTTTTTTTTCTTATTAAAAATAATAAAATAATGAATTATATATTCAAAAACCACCCTTCTCCTCCACTACGACAGCCACCCATCACTCCCTCTTCTCCTCACTCTTTTATACCTTAAAGCATCTCAATTTTCTTCAAAAATATTCTACCATAGTCTCTCCCCATTTTTAGGGGCTCTTTTTCTTTCTAGAGTACCATGACCCCTGCCCTTAAAGAGGTTCTCATGTTGGAGTACTCAAGAAGTAAACTCCAATTCCTTTTTCCTTTTAATTTCTTTTAAGATCTTTTTTTTAGTATATCTCCTCACCTAATCTATAGAAATTATTTAAATATACTTAAATATAATTTATGAAATGAAATTATATCATTTTAATATAATAACCATTATCTAACTCCCTACTCTCTCTACCTCTTTCATTTATTCAATAAAAAAATCATCCTTTGGGAGGTTCAAATTTTTAACCTTCATGGATGACGAAGTTTCGTTCTTTAATATTTTCTTCAAGACTGGTCATAAATAATTTTTTATTATTGAAAAAGATTATAAAATATCTATTCTATCTTATGTAATGTTTCTGAAACCATTATTTCTTCATGATATTAAATAATGTAACAAAACTAGTTAATTATAGTCGAAAAAAACACTGTTAAAATATAAATGATTATCACATAATGTCATATCTATTGATTCCTCCGCTTAAAATGTAACACAATGATATATATAACCATTTAAACATATATATGGTCATGAAAAATATATATGTTCAATTCTAGAGAATTAAATTCATTCCACATGACCACTTTTATTTATAATTAAGCGAACCGATCATGAAATCAATGAAACCAACCCTCAAGAATGACAGAATTCAATCATATAACAAATAAATAAATAAATTAAATAATATAATAAAATATAATGAATCATATATATGTATATAACATTATTTATTATTTAATTAATGATTTTTACTTGATCATATAGTACATTATGGTCAAGATCATAATACATTCGAAAATAAGGTAAGGGTTTTACCCGAACCTCCATTTTCTTTTTGGTTACACTTATCCTCCACTTAACACAATTAAATTCTTAAAAATTATTATGTACTTATCACAATTTATTTATAAATTATCTATATATTTTTACCAATCACAATCAAACTTTTATGTCATGTTCAGTTATATGTTTTAAAAGGATCCTTAAAAAATTCAACCTCATAAACAAACCCGATTCAAGGGAACATCATAAATTCTTACCTATTTTAAATGGAACTCTATATTATATTTTATGAAACCATTATTTTTATAAGATCACTAATTTTAATATTAAAAAACTATATTATTTAACTTCTGGTTTTATAAAAAAAATTCCAATATAACTCTTCATTGCAATGTAAGAGAGTGTTTCTCTCAATAGTTTCTTGGTGAATTTATCAGAGTATTTTTTTCAATTTCAGCAGTCTAATTGATTCTTCTATTTGGTTGGGAATAATATTTTATGATATCATATTCAAAATTTTATTGAATAGTTTATTATTTGTTTTATTGTAGATGTGAAATATTGATACCATTCACGAAATTTCTCTGAATGGTTAGTGTTTATGTTTAATGTTTTGGGAATGTTTTTTAAATTTCAAATGTTATATTCTATATGAATCTATATATTTTTTATATTTATCAACATTAATATGAGGAATGAATTGGATTTAGTAAATTATTTGTGGGGCCCACTATGTCCCCTCGATGCATTAGTTGGTCTCATGAGTCAAAATATTTTAGGTTTTTTCCCGTTTATGGATGGTCTTTGCATGAGGATTGAAAAATTATTATGATGTGTGAAATTATGAATTCAATAATTATGAAACAATTAATTGATAGTCTATGTGGTTATTCGACTAATAGAATACCCATGGATATGTTTCATTATAAAATTAGTTATTTATCTCTTATTCCTTTAGTATTATGTTCATTTTTATCATTAATTGTATGTGTACTTTTACTTATTCAAATTGACTTATTATTTATGCTTCCACTTTATTAATTACCCTTACTGAGCATCTGATCTCACCAATTAATTATGTTTTATTTTACCTAGATTTCATAAACGTATATTAGGAATTACTTTCATGGATAATATTGGATTTTGAGAATATTCCCAATGTGATTCATATGTTTTATTTCATCTCAAGTTTTAATGTTGAACTTCTCTGTGCATATGGATTTCTAAAACTAATAAAAAATCATTCATTTGGGATATGAATTTCTTGAAATCATGCCAATATAATAAACTAATTCTCTTGATCCAAGAAACTAGTGTCGGGTATTACAGTTTGTATTCCATCTAGTTTAGTATAAAACCTGGAAACTATTAAAATGTAGATTACGGAACAAAAGGATAATTTATACTTTGAGTATAAGCATACTATAACATCCTATAAATTCATAAATGAATAAATTTTTGGGTCCTTTTCTGGATACTACAAGTGGATGTGGATCTGGCACATTTGTACCTAGGAGTAATAACTCTGACACGGTGTTCTGAGCTTGGCTCGAGGTAACATGGTACACGATATTGATCCTTAATGAGTACATGGTTTCACACTACCAGGGATATACTTAGGATAATTCACCCTTCTATACTTTCCATTATTAAGGATTAAAAAGTAAATTTTCCCTCAATGAGACCGTGTTTATAATTATGGGATTTACTATGAATATGATTTCAATTTATGTTAAGTATTTTTCTTATTGAGATTATAAACTATGAATCCTAAAATAATCTATTGTATTACATTATTTAGAAATGGATCCTAGTGGAAGGAATGAAAATACAAGAATGTGCATATCCTATGTAGCAATTTTCCTACCATTCATGATAATGTTATTGGATCTAGAGCCATGATTGGTGCTGAGAAACTGATAAATATACAGGGATATATAAATAATGTTATGAAAAATGACCTTTCCCATATAGAGAATCATGATACACCATGTTCAGGAGAAAAGTTAAAAAGATTTATTTGAAATAAGCCTACTTTATTTAATGAGACTACAAAACCATTTGTATCTGAGTAGTGGATATGATATTTTGAGATGATATATCCAGATTTATGATGTAATGAAATGGATAAATTTTTTATAGAAATGTATTTTCTTTCAGGATATGTTGATTAATGGTGGTCGTTCATTAAACAAAAATGTAGGATCAATAGATTAAAAATATTTAATTGAGGGATTTATGGAAATTTTATTAGAAAAATATTTTCCTCATGAATTGTGAGGAGATATAGAGGGGAAATTATTGAGTCTTAGATATAATGAGGAATAATATTTTGTAAATTATGATGAAAACTTTACAAGGTAGGAAAGGCATGTCGCGAACTACATATGTAATCCAAGGTGCTTGATTGGTCGATTGTTTGATAGATTAAAACTATTACAATGAAATGAAATAGTCTCAAAAATCTTCTCATCATACCAAGATATCATCTCTTATACTATAAAAATAGAGAAAACATTATATAAGTCTTATGAAATTAAGGGAAAGAATTTTAGTAGGATGGTTTCTTAAACCCATTGAAAAAAAAGAAACGAATAAGAAGGGAAGTGTTGACTTTTCACCTTATGATATTTTATAGATGAAACACCCTGGAAATTTATTGAAGGGTTTGGTAGTTTGTTACATGTGTGGAGAAAAAGGCCACCACTCCCCAAATAAAAAATGGAAAAAAGAATATACCAATGTTCAACTCAACAATTTCAAGGATATGTCACATTATCAAATTATTATTTTAGGATTCAAGGATACATTACCCATAAAAGTACAAGGGATCACGTTCAATATTATACAATCACAACATATGAGATTGAAGTACATAATGGTATGGTGGAAGGTACTTTAATCTGCACATCAAATGTAGACAATGCTTTTTTTGATTCTCGATCATCACATTCTTTTATATCTTCCCACTTTTCCATGAAAATTAATCATTTACAATTTTATTTAATAAATAAGTATTCAATCAAAATTACTAATGTATGTATCATTGAAACAAATTTGTCTCGATTAACCCCCCTTAAGACACATAATCATGATTGTTTTTCCCACATTATGATCATAGCCATGAATGGCTATGATATAATCATAGATATTGATTGGATTTAATTTTTTTTTTGGAAAAATATATTGTAAGAAGAAGGAGGTTATTATTTTTTTTAAAAATATAGAGCCCCATATAATTAACGAAGAAAGTTCAACATCTAATTATTATATAGATCCACCAATAATATATATACTGATTACAATTCTTGGTGAGGATGTGAATAAAATATCTATAGGAGAGGAAAGAAATCTTCAAATTGAGGATGTAACTATTGTGAAAGAACGCAATGATTTATTTATAAAAGATTTAACTAGACATACTCTAATGTGTAAAGTTGAGTTCAATGTTCATTTAATTCCTAGTCGAAAACCTATATCAAAAACTCCTTATATAATGGAAACTGTGGAGTTAGAAGAACTAATGAAAAAATTAGGGGAATTGAGTAATAAATGATTTCCCTTACCTATTGCCTCTCCTTGGGGATCCCCTATTATTTTCCTCAAGAATAAGGATGGATCAATTAGTATTTTCATTGAATTTAAGGAAATCAATCATTATATGATAAAAAATAAGTGTCATATTCCTTGCATTGATGGTTTATTAGATCATCTTCACATAGCCCAATATTTTTTGAAGATTGACCTTGGATTTGGATATCATCATTTCCATGTGATAAAGTATGATATTCCAAAACCAACAATTCAATAGAGGTATGGGTAATATGAGTTGGAATTAAATACTTTTGGAATGACTAATGTACTCCTTTTAGTCATGTATCTAGTGAATAGATTATTCAGGGAATATCATTGCTCAATTTTTTGTGGTGTTTATTGATGATATATTGCTATAATCTATAAGATTCATAGCTCTTAATAATCACATGTATATTATATTGAATACTATTAAAATAAAAAATTTAAATGGAATGTTTAGAATATGTGAACTTTGGATTCATGAAATTTATTTCTAGGTCATGTTGTCTCTATGGATGGAATTTTAATGGATCCTATGAAGATAAAGGATATTCAGGAATAACCTAATCCAATGAAAAAAAAATTAAGGCATGTAGTTTTATTAGTTTAAAGGTTATTATCGTCATTTCATTCCAAACAGTGCATGTTTATCCAAACTGTTGTCCAAGCTTACTTGTAATGGGGTGAAGTTAATATGAAAAAAGGAATGATAATAATGTTTCAAAGAATTGAATAAGAGGTTAGTGAATTCCCCAATCACGACTCAAACATCATAGAATGGTGGATTTGGGATCTATAGTGATTCATCAAATAAAGGAATAGGAATTGTCCTTATGGAGATTGATATAGTTATTGAATATTCAATAGGGGAGTTGAAAATTCAAGAACAGAGTTATCCAACTCAAGATCTTGAGTTATCATCTGTAATATTTTCTCTGATTATATAGAGAAACTATCTCTATAGAGAATGGTGTGAGATATATATGGATCACAAAACACTAAAATATATATTCTCACAGAATTAACTCAACATGAGTTAAAGGCGATGGTTCTAGATACCCAAGGTTACAATTTTTCCACACACTACCTCCTAGGAAAAGAAATTATGGTACCCGATGCATTGAGCAGGAAGGACATTGGATTTATAAAAAAAATGATAATTGAAAAGTATTCTATGTATATAGATGTAGAATAGATAGATATGGAAATTATTAATAAAGATGAATCATCAATACATTTTCAATTGGATTCCCAACCATCTTTATTAGAATGAATTAAAATCTATCAGTCTGATGATGAGAATCTTCAAAAGAAAATTCAGGGTTTGAATGATTGTATGTTGGCTAACATCATGCGTGAAGATGGAATTATAAAATTTGGGAAGAGTTTACATGCTCCCTATATACTTTCTATGAAATGGTATATATTGGATGATGAACATATCTTGAATTTCTCTAATCACCTTGGTAGCACTAAAATGTATAGATATTTGAAGGAACATTTATAGTGGGACCACATGAAGTGGGAAATTGTTGATTATGTATCAGGATGTTTGGTTTTTCCACAAGTGAATTCCAAATAAAAACATCCCAGATGATTCCTGAAATCTATACATATTTATTCTTTTAAATGATATGAAAACACCATGGATTTATTCATTGTATTTCCCAAAACTCTAAGAAATAATGATGTAATATTGGTAATTGTTGATCAAGTTATGAAATATAATCATTTCCTCGCTATAGGGGAGGATTTTCAAATAGATCTAATTACAAAATTCTGTATCATTGAAGTTTTAAAACATCATTAAGAACCTTTTTCAATAGTTTCTAATCATGATCCATTGTTTAGATAGAAATTTTGAAAAATTCACAAAAACTATTTGGATACTCATCTTCGATTGAACACTGCTTATGACCCTCAAACAAATATCCAGTTAGAAAGAAGGATCGAAACATTAAAGGACATGTTCAGATCAAGTTTAATTGACTTTAAATGTATTTGGGATAATTATTTACAATTAATGACGTTTTCCTTCAATAATAGTTTCCATTAAAGTATTCCAATTGGAATATATGATGTATTTTATTAAAAAGATGACATAAACAAACATGTTGTGATGAAGTTGGTGAATGGAATCATGTGAGCCCATAACTTGTGGAAAAAACAAAAGAGAATGTAAATAATATTCAAACCCATATCAATGTATCTCAAAGAAGGCCAAATATTAATGTTAATAAAATTAGGGAATTGGAATTTGATATTAGAGATCATGTTTTCTTGAATGTATGTCCATGGAAGGGTGTTATCTGATTTCGAAAGAAAGGGAAACTAATTCCAAGGTACATAGGTGTTGAGGAATGAGAGGACTCCGAAGGTAATGGTACTTTTTAATAATCATAAAATTGAGGAGGCGATATGGGAACCTGAGGAAATTATGATGAATTCCAACCCAAATCTTATGGTTAGGTGTCATTTCGAAATTATGAGGACAAATTTTCTTCTTTGTAGGGGAGAATTTCATGTTCCCAAACACTATAAAATAAATTTCCCTTTATATTTTTATTTCATATAGTATTTATTACATATAATAACTTATATAACCAAATACAAACTATATAAATAAACGGTGAATGAAATAAGTTGTATTTCAAGAAATTAAATAACTTATATCGATGGAATAGAAACTTCTCCTAATGAATAGTAATATGACCCTTATGAAGAGTAAATTATCCAAATGAAGAGTTATATCAACAATTTATGTATAAATAAAATTTATTCAACTCATAGGTAATTGTTTTATATAATTATGTTATAGTAAAAGTAAGTGAATATTTTGAAAATTAATATTTAAGGGTTGATATTTTTATTATCCATGAATATCTAATGAAAATTTTATAATTAATAAAATTATTAAAAAGAAAATCAATTTTTAAAAAATTAATTTTTAAATCAATATTTACTTTTCTTATTATTAAATAATAATTTTATGGCACCTCAGTTAATAATTTAAAGTGTTATAAAATAATATTTGAATTTAAATTCTTTATTTTTCAAGTAAATAATGAGGGTATTTTAATATTAAAATTCAAATAATAAGAAACTTATTTTATAAAAATTGATTTCACATTTTGATTCTATAGGTTAGGAAATGGATATGGTGAATTAATTAAATTTTTCTGAAATGCATGAATTTTGTGAATAGTAAAATACAATTATGTACAATAAATTCTAATGAAATAATTTATTGAGTCATATATGATATAATGATGATGTAATCACACATGGTTCGAAATAACATTAATTTATTAATATTTTTTTTCACAAAAATAAATTCTCTTTATTTTCTTAAGGAATATAATACAATAATTATTAAGATATTCAAAATTCACACCTCTCCTCCACTATAAAAGCCACCCATTTTTTCCTCTTCTATATATTACTTTATGACATAATGTTCTTCAATGTTATACACAAATAATATTCCCTAATTTATTTCCATGTCCATGATCTCTTGGTCTTTCCAAAATTCAAAAACCTCTTCTGTTAAAGATGTTCTCAAGGAGGAGTACTCAAGAAGTAAAATGCTTTTTCACTTTCCTATTAATTTCTTTTATGTTTGTAGTTTTATAATTATCTCCTCACATACTCTCTCTAATTGATCATGATTAACTCATGTATCTTATATATACTACAATTATATCATGTTAATTTAATAAATACTATCAAACCCCTTAATGTCTCTCTCTCTTTTATTCTATAAAGAAAATCATCATCTGTGGGCTGAAAATTTACAACCTTCGTGGATGATGAAGTGTCGTTCATCAATTTATTATTTAATACTGGTCAGGAAAGTATTTTTAGGGTTTTAAAAAGTTCTATAATATGAACTATATCTTATTAAATTAATCTATAACTATCATTTATAAATGATATTAAATAATAGAACACAACTAGTTCATTGTGATCAAAAAACTGCCATAAAAATCAAAATGATTATTAGTAATTGTATTATGCCTTGATTTATCCTCTTACAAAGTAAAAAAATGATATATATTACCATTTAAAAATATGGATTATAGTTTATGTTATATAATTTCAAATAGGTAGAATTATATCCATTCTATATGAACTCCATTACTTACAATTAAGTGAACCGATCATGAAATGAGGGAAATGAACACTCTGGAACAATGGAATTCAATAATATAACTTATCAATAAGAACATAAATGAACATTATAAAACTATATTGAATAAAATATTTTTATATTGGGTTAATAATTAGTTAATTAATTTATTTAATTGGATTATTTAGGATATTTAGGTCAATAGCAGAATATATTCCGATATAATGTTTGGATTTTCTACCCGAACCTCTATTTTCTTTCAGGATACTTTTATTCTCTACATAACTCATTTAAATTATTAACTAATCTTATTCAATCCTCATAAATTAGGTGTAAATTTTCTATATATGACCATAAATCATAATCCTTCACTCATTTTAATTTTAGTTACAAGTATTAAAAGAATCTATCAAAAAAGATTCCTGATAAACAGGTCTGATTCAACGGAAAATATCGAATTCTTATATATTATCAACGAAAATAAATTATATTTTTTTCGACACATTTATATTAATAAAAACACTAATTTTCTTATGTAGAAACTATATTAGTTTACATAGTGATTAATGAATTTTTTTTTCAAAAATAACTCTACTTTCCAAAGTAAAATATTTATTCTATTAGGAATTTCTCAGTGAATTTATAAGGGTATTTTCTTCAATTTCAAAAATATTACTGATTATTATTTTTTATTTGGATTAATAGTTTATGATATCATTTACCATATTTTCTATAATTTTTTATGATTAGATTTACATTGGATGTTCTATTGTGATACCATTCACCATATTACTCTGAATGGTTAGTGTTTAGGATTAATGTTTGGTGAAACATATTTAAATTTCCTATGTTAGTTCCAATATGAATGTATATGTTGTTTATTGTTATGATCATTAATATGGGAAATTATTTGGACTCATTATGTGATGAGTGGGTCTTGTTATAGCCCCTTGATGAGACACTAGTTCTCACGTGAAAAACTAGTCAGGGTTTTACCAATTTATGTATGATCTTGGAACGAGGGATTGAAAGAAGGATTATGATGTACAACCTTATAAATTACCTCATTATGTAACTAGTAATTGATATTTAATATAGTTATTCAACTACTATAATACCCATGGTTATGTTTCCTTATCAAAATTTTTATTCATTTTTTATTCCGTCCATATTATTTTCAAGCTTATATTTATTGGCATGTGTACATTTAGTTATTCACAGTGACTTATTTTTTATGTTCCCATTGCATTGAATACCCTTATTGAGCACTGGATGTAACACATTTATTATTATTTAAAATACCTATAATGTGAAGAATTATATAATGAATGAAATTTTAGGATAATATTAGAGTTGTGGATGTTCCCAATGGGATTCAAAAGATGTATTTCAATCCATGTATCAATGGTGAACTTATGCATGGATTTGGTTTTCTAAAATTAATAAACTATTTGTTCCGTGAGGTTATGAATTTACTTTAATCATAAAAATGTTATAAAATAATGCACTAGATCTGGTTAAATGGGGCTAGTGCATTAAAATAAGGCCGGCAATTCATTTAAGAGATGGCAATTCATCTCCTACAAGGACCACAGTAAATTGTGGGTATAATTTTTTAAACAAAACCGAGATTTAATACTTTCTAATTCTTACACCGCTTAATCCACTTATCTATATTTCTATTTTAGAAAAAAAAATTAAGATTAATTATCTTTATATTTAATCTCGTATATCTGTTAATTTTTATCATGGATATACAATCTCAGAGAAAATATTAGGATCATGTTTTTGAAGTCCCACACTACACATCTTTTTCCATGTGTAGTTCATTCTCTATTCCTCCGAATATTATTTGTTATCTATCAGACTGTCGTCTGTACTCCAACAATATTTAGTGTCTCATATGATCTTAAACGTGTTCCTTCAAGAATTCAGTTTTATCTGTTTTTTCTTATGAATCATCGTGCATCTTCTCTTGACTAAAATAGGTGTCTCTATCTATTCTTCTTCAATATTTCTTCTTCTCTAATAAGATTATTATTGTATCCTTATATAAGAGTCTATGTAACCTAGTTCAATATTTTTTTGTAGATCATGTGGTTCCCATTGGAGAAACCCAATTGTGGGTGAAATTTCTCCATTATAATTTTCCAAAATTAAATAACCAGTCACCATTAGAAAAATTCAAATGGTGGGTCATATAACCACTGTAATACATCAACATTAGGTGATTTACCCACTATTTAGAACATCAATAGTGGGATGTTTTACCCAACATTAGAAAAAATACCATATGTTATTTTTCCACCAATGAACATCAATAGTGGGACATCCTGAGAACCAATTGTAATATTTTCCTACTATACTAGGACACGTTAGAGGATTCTTAAAGCACTAACAAGATACCTTTCATATTATATTGAGTGTAGTGTTTTTCCATTTATTTGTCATACTTTGTTTTTTACAAATCCATTGGAGATGATTTCTCATGTTACAACAATAGATATCCCCCTTCTTCTTTTGGGTTTTTGTATATATTACTCTATTTTATTTTTATTATAAATAATTATTATTTTTATTATACTTTGTATTATAAACTTATTCTTGGAACATTATTTCATTATATTCATAAAATATTGGTATAAATTTCATCAAACTCACTTCTTCTATTATATTCTTTATTTATCTGTTATAAATATTAATTTTTTTTATTCATTTGTAACTTATATATCTTGTTTGATAATTCATTTCAATGAGGAACTTTTGGAACACAAAGGTAGGTCATGCTTCATCATTAGAACCCAACTGTGATTCATGATTCACCATTAGACATCTAATGGAAGGTGGCTATTTTATTCTCACAATTCTATTTATTATTTAGATTAATTAAAAAAATTAATTATTATTAATATTGATTAAAAAGTAAACCATATCTCATACACAATTTTTCCACCATTAAAAATTTCTATTGATGATTCATGAGCCACATCTCTCTACTCAAATGGTAGGTTAATGAGCCCTCATATGATAATAAATGATTCTATTTTTTCTAAATTTTAATTAATGATGTTAAAATAAATAAATTTTTCAGTTTTTTATTATTTCATGTTGAAATATAAATGAAACATGTGTAAAAATAATTGTAATTTTATTTTTATATAATTTCATCCATAATGATTTTATATTCATACAATTCTATATTTTTATATATTTTTTTATGTTTGTATAATCTAGAAGATTATGTTTTTATTTTAATTTTTTTATTAAAAATCATATACAATTGTTATTTTTAATATTTTTAATTTTTAATTTTAATATTTAATCATAAAATATGAAATCGTATTTTGTATTTATTACATCATGGAATTAAAAAATAAAATTTAATGGTTATAACATATTATTTTGACACACTGACATATTTCGTGTAGATATTGGATATAGATACACTATAACAGGATTGTTCTTTAATGATCTGAGATATTTATTTAAGGATAAAATCATCAACAAGTGTAGATGTTTAATATGAATAGAACATCAAAAGAATTCATGATTCTCTATAATAATAAATAAACTTCATTGATTTCATATTTTTTTCCTATGATCAATATAAATATTCCACAATTTTATCGAATATATTTAATTAATTGAATGAAAACAAGATTTAATGATTCTTTTCATCATCATCTAAGATGATATTTTAAATTTTTTTATTTTATTCATTTTATTTCGCCCAACCATGAATTTGTTATATAGAGTTTTCAATTATTATTTTCCAATTCAAAATATGATATTGGGTTATTCAACCCTTCTAAAAATAATGTGTGGTTGTTCCTCCTAGAAAAAATGAAGTTAGGTTGTGACTCCTTCAAAAGTCAGGGATTATACACCTAGATGATGATTCAAAAATATTTAAAAACTACAATGTTTTGAATTAATTATACTGCTGTTTATGTTGAAATATATATTTTCATGGTTCATCTTATAAAACATATTCTAACATCTAAAGGAGATCATCATTCACTAATCGAGGAAAATATAAGTTATAGAGAACCATTCATGGTATATATTGAGATAAGATTCAAGAATTTCGGATGAATGGTCAAGAATGTATAATTGAGATGTACAATATATTCAAATTTTTTTTTCAAAAACATGGTATCACTTGGAGATACAATGTTTAATGAATCTCTCATATAGATATTTCATTAGGCTCTAACCAAGAGATGGCATTAAAAAAATTTTTGTTAAAGAATGTAATGATTTTACTAAATATTCAATGGATGAGTTGATATGATCACTTCTTTAATATGAGATGGAAATAAATAATGAATATTATGATGACCATGAAAAGAGGATATGTATAGCATTTAAATCATATATAAATGATATTGTTAATTATTCAACTATTTTTTTATATAAAAATAAATATGATGAAATAGAGAATTTTATAAAATTTTTCTAAAATTACATGAAGGGTAATAGAGTATTAGAGAATTGATAAAGAAGAGATAATAAAAAAAGATGATAGAAATATTAGGAAAAGTGTTAGATGTGTTAAATATAACGTTCAAAATTAATATTTTCTCTGTATCGAAAAAAGAGGAATATAAATTATAACTAGCCCAAATCTAAAAATTAAGTAAAAGACAAGAAGTACAAGATGGACCAAAGAAAAGAATATCATGAAAGTTGGAGTTGTATATGAGAGTCAGTCACAATTGGTTATTGTTTTGAAAGTTAAAAAGAATATGAAACCCATTTTTTAATTTAAAATAATATAAAGGAGGGACACATTAATTATAATTTCTATTTCGGTTATGAATATGATATTGAAAAGATGTAAATGTATTAACCACCCAAAATGAAAATTTTAAAAGTTACATCTTGAGATTATGTGAATTATATAGATAACTATAAAAAGAAAAGAAATTAAAGAATAAAATAAATAAAATAATTATTATATTTTAAGTAATATAAAAATGAAAAAGTATTTATATTCTAAACAGCTAAATGATAAAGATGAAAATATTGAAATAAAATATTTCTTGTCAGAAAATGGTGAGGACTAGTACAAAATGTTTAAATTAGTCTCAAACGAAATAGATAAAATCTTAAATGAATATATGTATCAAAAAAATGAAAATAAGAAAAAAAAATCCCGTTCATGTTCGTATGTAAAAATATTTCATGACCTGTTAGTTATTTAGAACTACAATGATAACACAAAAAAAGAAATTATGGTTTTTAAGGAAACAATATCTAACTTTGTTCAATAAAAAGAATAATTTTATAAGATAATTACATTGAAATGACATAAATATGATAAAATAGGTTCTGGATATAATGAAAAGGTTATAATTATGTACCAAACTATTCTTTTTAAAATCACAAATGGTAATATTAAAAATGTTACTTACATTAATTGTAATTTTAAAGGGAATTATGATGTTAAATTTTCTTTAACTTTTACCATCTTATCATTCTATAATATTACATTCATCTTAAAAAAAATATACCTTCATGATTACCATACAATAAATGTGTCATAAATCTATAGGTTCCAACAACTTTTTCCAGTAATGTAGTTGGCCCCAAGCTTATTTTGATACCAAACAACCATCTACTTAATTTTTTTTCCGGAGTCCTGCCTAATGAGTTACAATGTGACATGGTATATGGGAAGTGGGTTCTCAAGTCACAATACCAGTTAAATCTCTTACATCATACATTTTAATTACTATGTTGGAGGTATCTTCTCTCTTAGTGAAAACTCTAAAAGTATGGTTAATGGTTTTGGAGATGTAGTTATATTAACTTCTATTATAATTTATAATATACCTACTATGGATGGACTATAACAAAAAATAATTAGGATATCACAACTCCATGATGATATAAAGAATATAAAATTTCAAGGAAAAAAATTCCGGGTTTATAAAAATAATTTTTTTATTTTATATTAACACAAAATAAAGAAAACCGTTTATTTTGTAGAACTAACCTAGAATAAAATAAAATGGATAAATTTTATATAAATATATAAAATCATAGGGAATATAGGTTTATGGAATGTTCATATTTGACAATTTTACAGGATGAAAAAACATGAATTTGTTCTATTATATCAAAAATTCAATACCTATAAGTATTATATTTTTTATTATTTTCAGTAAATAATATGTACCATAAAGAGTCATTTTGATATGGTAATAATTAATACACCATGATGAATATAAATGATATATCATGATCTATTTGGATCCATGATAACATAGAGTTTACATTCTAAAATATATTTCATTGTAATTTTTTTATGATTTTAGTATATTTACTTGGATTATTTTCTTATCCCCCAAAAGTGAAACCATTAAAATATTTGTTAGATTAGATAAAAAATTAATAATCATAAATTTTATTTAATTACTTTTATTTTAAGTGATAAAGGATGTATATTTTTAAACATTAAATTTAAAAACATATGTAAAACTAATTGATATTTTCATAATCATTACAACCCTACATCATGATTATAAAATGATGATGTAAAAAAGAAAATTAGACTATTCAGTAAATGGAATGAACGAAACATAATGAATTCATGATTGAAAAAAGTTGTGCTAAATCATTTATCACTACTTGATATATATTAAATTTAATTTAAACTTGAAATTTGTTAAATATAACTACTTATGAACAATTTAAGAAAAAGAGGTTAAAAATTCATTATATTAATGGGTTTGGATATATTGTCAATATTTTTAATAGTAAACATAATATTAATTAATTACATTCAAAAAATAATTAAGGTGTGTTTTTTAGGAAACTCTAACAATAATAAGTCTTATAGTTTATATAATTATGAAATTATGACTATGGAAGTTTTTAGGTTTTGTTCATTGTAAATAAAAAATTATAATGTAATGATTTTATTGATAATGCATAAGATTTTAAAGAATTCAATTTTTATTAAGATAAACTAGAAAATAATAATTCATTAGTAGTGGTGGAGAATATCTCTTCTCAATATGATCATTTATTTAGGAATACATACAAATATCAATCTATGTAAAATGTTATAGGAAATGATGATTATGGTATTATGACTATAATGTATTTATATATATATATGTTTCAATTATTCTTTTATTGATGAATTTGTTATTATTAATATTAAAGACACATTGAATGATTCTAAAAGGGTTAATTTGATACATGATGAACCTGAACAGTTTGATAGAAATAAATTAGGGATGAAATTTGAGATACCTAATTAAATAATTTATATATGAAAAAGGATGTATTTTTCAAAATAAATTGGATGAATCTACAATATAGTTTCAATTAAGAAATAGTTTTTTACCAAAGATTATCGTTAAGAAGGAATTCTTTTTGAGGATTTATTTTCAACAATTACTCGATTAGATTCCATTCATATTTTATTTTCTTTGGATGTTTTATAAAATTTAACCAATTGAAATTTGATGTAAAAATATCTTTCTAAAATGGTGTTATTACAGAAAATTTTTATCTTAACCAACATAATCGTTTCAAATATAATGAATTCCCAAATAATTTTTTAAAACTGTCTAAAGAAATATATGTCCTTATGAAAGATTTTAGATCTTGGTATGAAAGGATAACTCTATTTTTAATCCAAATTGAATTTTTTAAATTTAATGTTAATAAAATCTAATTTAAAATAAGTTATTCAAATAATTTACTGATCATATAGATTTATGTTGATGATATTATCTTTAGTTCTATAAATGATAAACTATGTAATGAGTTATCAAAAAATAATGACAAATGAATTTTATTTGATCCTAATGGGGGAATTAAAATTTTCCCTTGGTTATCAAATTAATCAGATGAATGATGTTATTTTATTCAATAAAAATATTTATTTCAAAAAACCTGTTAAAATTTTTATACATTATTCATTTAAATTGATGAGAACCCATACATTCCCATATTTTAAAATATAAGAAAATTAATATATAATCTCTATTAGTGAAAAGTTCTATAGAGTCATGAGAATAATTATTTTGTGTCTTACTTCTTCTAGTCCATATATTATGTTTATTGTATGTATGTGTGCAAGATTTAAGTCAAACCCAATAAAAATTCACTGTAAGGCTG
The DNA here is from genome assembly GCA_963277665.1 of Viscum album. Classification (NCBI taxonomy): domain Eukaryota; kingdom Viridiplantae; phylum Streptophyta; class Magnoliopsida; order Santalales; family Viscaceae; genus Viscum; species Viscum album. The sequence goes on from OY728130.1 coordinate 883,648,768, forward strand.
TTAGAGGAACAATTAGGTGTGTCAAAAGTACTGTTAGTACTAGACTATTATATTCTAATAATAATTGCTTTGTTTTTATCCCTTAGTCAAATTATAACATTAATGGTTAAAGAAAACAACTGAAAATCACTACATGTATTTATCATTATATAGGAAAATAATTAATTTCTTAGATCTATAGAAAATAATTATAGATAGAACTTTTAACATGTGAGGAATAATATTTTTCTACTGTAAGTTTATATTCACATAGTATATGGATTATTCAAAATTTTGTGACATATATTAGGATTTAGAAAAACATCCCTTATACCATGATAAAAATAGATCCATTTTAATTTATAAAACCCCTCTTAATCATTGTAAACCTAAAAAAACTGATATTAAATTTCATATTATTAATGATCATGTAAATAGAGGTTATATATGTTGGGAATTTATATATAATGGGAAAAAATATCTCATATTTCAAAGAAAATATATATTTTGTTAAAATTGCTATAATGATGTTGTATTTGTGTATGAAGGTAGATTAACATTTTACTAGTGTATCATCTATTTTGATAAATAAATTAATTGTTTTATAATTCATATTTTTTTCTCACAGTATTTTTTCACTACGCTTATAATGATAATTAGTATGTACTAATTAAGATTTCATTATTAAAATATAACACAGTTTGAATTTTTTCCTTTGAATATTATTTATTTTTACTCAGATAATAACATTTTACATTTATACTTTTATATTAGGTATATTTTGTTTACAATGGAATTTGTTTTTCGTTATTAATTTGGTTTATGATAAATTTCAAAACGGGGTGTAATTTTTTGATGATTTAATATTTTATTTAATTTTAAAAAAAATTTTTATGAAATGTTATTTTTATAATCTACAATATGGGTAATATTGTTTTTAATTAGGTACTAACATCTATATCTACATTTTATTTGATAAATTTCCCATACATAATATTTACAAAAAATCTATTTTGTTTCAAAAATAATTTTTCTCATTGATATGTTATAATATTTATTTATTTATTTTATTATTTTATTTTAATTTCATTATTCAATTCAACAAGTTATTTTTTTATTGTAATAAATCATTTACCCTTCTACATATGCCACTTTGGCCAAACCTTTAACCACAAATATGGGCACCAAGAGGTCAACCCCTATGGGTAGTCGAGTTATTGTGTCCCACACAATGTATGGGTAGTGTAGAGGGAACGATTGTAGTGTGTGGAGCATGTGTATAAGGCTCATGATGTTTACTATGGTTTGGAATTGTTCACTCTTGAGGACTAAAGGCTACTGTGAGTAGTGTTTTAATATGAACGAGCTTCATCACTTCTTTATTCTTATACCACTAAATCCCCATATATTTTTTTGATGTGGGAATCTATTTTTAGTAATACTATACTGTTTTATAATCATGGTCATCCAAAATATTTTAGCATCACCATGTAATCTTAATGAATTACTAGCACACATGTTTTTGAAGTTTCACACTGCACTTCTTTTCATCTGCATTGTTCATTATTCCTTGCTTCATTATTTTCTCCTTTTACATTATATCCATCAATAGTTATTTAGTGATAATTATTGTCTCTAAAGTTCTTAAATGAGTCGAATCATACCTTTGGTTTCATCTGGTTTTGCTTCTGAATCATATTGCATCTTATCTCGATTAAATTAAGAAGCTCGATATATTGTTCTTCGGAATTTATTCATCTCCCTTGAGTATCTTCATAATGGCATTAAAATGATCCTATGTTCTCTGGTTCTATGTTTTTCATGTGGATTAGTCACCAGTGGATTAAATCAACGGTGGGTTAAATTTCACCGTTATAGTTTACCAATAGTGAGTAATTAGTCATCATATGAAAAATACCAAGAGTAGGTTAGTGACCCACCACCATACATCATCAGTAGCTGATTTTCCGACTATTGAGTACGTAAATATTGAGTCATTTTACCCACTAATGGAAATAAATGTTAGATGATTTAAAAAAACTTTGTATATCAGTATTGATTAATCATTGCCACTAGTAATGAGTCACCATCGTATACTATGTTTTTTCACCATTGGACATTTTCAATGGTGAGTCATGATCCAATTCTCTCTGTTCAAATTATTGTTCAATGGAACACAATTAGTTAAAAATTGTTTCCAAAATTGTTATTTCTTAAATTAAATCTACATTAAGAAAATAAATTACTTTTTCTAATATTTTTTCTCCATGTTGAAATATAAATGAATCATGTTTACAAAATATTAATATTATATTTATATACTATCATATATGAAGTTTAATAGTTAATATGATGATATGTCTTTATATAGTTTCTTGTATGTATATTCTAAATGATAGTGTATTAATTTCATTTTTTAGAATTATAAAATGTTTATAATTGTTAAGGATATGTATTGAATGGTATATTTTAATATTTAATGATTAAATATAAATTCTATTAATGTTTTTTATAACATGGATTTAAAATAAAAAAATTTAAATTCATATTATATTATTGTTATACGCTTACATATTTTGTTAAAACATTGGATATAGATACACTCTTAATTGATAAATATTTAATGATGCAAGATAAACTATTAGGATAAAATCACAAACTATTCAAAATTATTTGATAGATTGTAATATAAATAGAATTTTTTCTACTCTTAAATAATCGAGAATCGTCATTAGCTTATTATTTTTCTTCTATGATCATAGGAAATATTACTCACTTTCATATTCCACCTTGGAAGTGATCAAAGAACAAGAGCTTCACTCAACATCACCATATTCTAGTAAAAATTTCCTAAATGTTTATAATTTATTCTTCATTGTATTTCTTCATACCAGCTATTTGATCTCAACATTATTGTTTTATGTTTTTCCCATAAAATTTATATCATTGGATTGATTCTCCATTCAAAAAAGAAATTTGGGTTTTTTCTTCTAGGAAAAATAAATTTAGGTTGTGACTCCTTCAAAAGTTAGGGGATATAACAAAAAGGATGAAAAAGGTAAATTTGTAATTTTATGTAATAAGGTAATCACCCAGATTAAAATGTGAGGATTTCATATATACAAATCTTCTAAAAATGTAAACAATATTTATTGGAGGACTAGAAACATGGTGATCAAAACCTATATTAAAATTTCTTATATTATCTTTTTTATTTTCGATACAAATTTTAACAATGTTATAACGTTGGTAAATTAGTTTTTCAAATAATAAATCAAAAACGACAATTTGACTACCACTCTAGTTAGTACTTCTATACCAAGAGACTAAATAAAATTATTGGTTGTTATATTATCCACTACAAAAATAAATTGTTTCATGAAGAATTAAATTCCGCTCAATAATGAATATGTATTTATGTATTCTAATCATTTTCATGACTAAATATTTATTATCAATATATACATCTACATTATAATTTTTGGTAGTATTATGAAACTCATATATCCCCCAACCATTAAATAAAAATACCACTCATGGTTATGTTTTCTAATTTTATATAATGGAAGTAATTTATATTGTGATTTCATATTCATAATTGAATAAATATATTATCATAGATTGATTGAGTATATGAAATCTGATTCCTAAAAACAAGATTTAGACTTTTCCATTTTGTATAGAAAACCAATATATTTAAAAAAACAAATCAAAGATAACTAAATGGAGGATAATAACATCATTTAGAAGCTCATAGCCACAAACGTTTATTGGATATGAGTTAAATAATTGGTATGAAATCAACATACCATTAAATTTATTCATCAATAACTAAATAACATGTCACTTGGGTCTTGAAGAAATGTTATTATAAAAAAACCCATATATGAAAGAGTAGTAGAACTCAAATCAAATTATAAATTTTCAGTTCATGACTAGAAGATGATTATAAGTTTCACCACTTCATATTAATGACTCACTTGAGAACTTTTTATTCTAAACTATTTCGCATTATTACATTACATTTGAAGTTTAAAATGATTTATATTATAATTAAAACCTATATTTTTGCATTGGTTGAAATAATGAAAAAACACCCCACATTCTAAGAACTACAGTGTGGGTGTTGTATTATTTATGACATTATTATCCATTATTTCATTAGAAATCATTAATAAATTCTCTAAAATCATTAGATTCATATAAAAGGAATTGAATATTAAAAAATATCCTTGTTCCATTCATGAAATATAATAGGTTCTTCTATCATGAAGTACCCCAAGTCATCCCTAAACCGGTCACACAAGCTAGTATGTGGCATAGCCCGAATGGAATTCCCAATCCCCATTGGTTGATAGCTATTTCCGAGAATCCTCAGAGTACTAGAGGGAATGATTTCACCCAATAAACTAAAAATAAACTAAACAACATGTTGAAACTAAAATCCTATTGTACATTTATAAAATTTAATTGAACAACATTTATATAATAATTTTAATTTAAACATAGAAATACAACTAAACCAAAGGAACCTGAAAACCAAACTAACTCCATGTGACCCCACTAGTCACACTTTAGTACAAAAATCACATGTTGTTCACGGTGATCGAATTCATGCAGAAACATACAAAAGTTATAAAAATAGAAAAGAACTATATCCAAGATTATTATAACTCAATTGAAGAGAAAGATAATCTATTCTCAATGAACCTCCATTAAAACAAAATAAACTTAAATGTCATGTTTCAAATATAATATAAAAAATATTTTCTAGGAATTTTACTTAAAAAAAATGTATGAACCATTTCCCTTATTAACTTCTTAAAATATATTTATTTCATTAGTCTGTCATTACATTTTCATGGGGTATGTGATGTCTATCATTTGATTTTACACAAATAGTGTAAAACACTATAATTGAAAATAATTTTCATAATCCTAATTAAAATAGACGCATTTCATTATAATTAATACAATAGACAAGAAGGTAGAATAAAATAACACAACACGGGTAATGTAAATATATATACAAGTGTAACATTTTTCACTCCATGAAATTAATAGACAATAAACGTGGGTGATCCTAGGTAGTCACGAATAATCCAGAAGACCCCAATACCTAAGACCACATCTACGGTAGCATTCCATACACATTAATATCAAAACACTCAATACGCTTGTCTATCCATTACCACGGCATGTCAAGGAAAAATCTCATTCCAATAAACCCAATATATCTATCTACTATGGGCCATTGGTCAGTACCATAACCTACCAGTGTAGAAATCATTATTTGACAATTATCTCAATATTCCATGTTCCCATGTCTCATGTATTTAATGGGGGTGATCCAACTGATTCCATCCGAGCATCCAATCACAAAAAATAGATAATAATAACTGACAACTGGTATCACCCCGAGTCACTCTATGGACCAATCTCATTGCACATAATAAATGGATCATAAAGTGTCCCACCCGAGGCACTCAAATAATGGATCACAAGGATTACAAAACAAAGAAAATTCCATCAATTATATTCACATACTAGGCATGATAACCTCCAATGGAGTTTTTCAATAATAAACAATTTCACCATTTTCACAATGTAGTCAAACATTAGATTAATTGTTTCACAAAACCAACAGTTATTAAAGGTATAAATTTCACATTTCAATAATAGGTTTAGCAACACCATTGGGATAAACAAAACATTTATAAGAAATACATGCCAAAACACCTTGAAACCCAATACGCGTTCTTTATAAAACCCAAAACCTAAATAAAAACCCATCCAATAGCCTCATAATTTCATTTTATACACTTATCAGACATTAATATACTCAAAAAAATCATTTTATATCACCTATGGCATAAAATATCAAACTAGGCACTTTTTAGAAAACTAGGCATACAACATATAACAAAACAACATTGATATAAAACTTAGAGGGGAATAATCCCAAATTTTCATGCCATGCATTTATATAAATTTTAAAACCAGAATATAAACATCACAAACTAGTTCCTACACATATCAAAACATTTAATTACACATGTAGTGTGCACATTTATTACAAAACAATAGTAATTTTCATAGAATAGGGTATAAACTACCATTAGGCATATAAAATAAATTATCCAAGGGTTTTAAAAAAACAAATATTATATAAAAGTGGTGATAATATTATTTAATAGAGTAAACATAAATTTTAAATCCATGTTCATGGTATATTCTACATAAAATCCTTTTGAAAAAAGGAATCACAGACACAAAAACATATGATGCGGGTTCAGAAAACCTAGATCTAAGAAGACCATACATAAAAGAAAAAAACCCAATAAAACACAACGAAAAATGAAACGGTAGGTTGATCATGACCATGGAAGGAGAGATAACCAATAAAATTTTGAAAAATAACGATTTGGGAAGAGGTTAGAGAAATATTTGATGAATTAATTAAGAAGAATCAGGAGAGAAATCAGCTAAAAGGATTCCCAAAATGATGGAGAACATTGAGGGGAAACACTATGCTCGATATCCAACACCAAGTGATTAAAATGGGAGTTGGATTCAATAAAATATGATTTTTAGAATAAATGATACTAATCCCATAAATGTGTCGATGGTTTTGTTGCACGGTTGTGTAAACTGGGAAAAATCCATGCGAGTGCTACTTAAATTTTTTTTGCAACTCTTCTTTTTTAAGTAACACAGTGTGAGAAAACCATAATCAAACCATATGACCAAAAAAATTGGTCAAAACCTTCAAATGACTCCCCAAACATTAGGGATGCCCACCCATTGATCCTTGAATTATTTAAACACAATATAGTGACCCAATGGGGGTAACAAAAAACCCACAATGAACATTCTCCCAAAATGAACCAAGCTCCAAAAAAGTCATAATAACTAGACAAGGGGACAAGTAAAAATTCAACACCTGTTGTAACCAGAACCCAAAAAAAGACCGGGATTCCCACCAAACCGTAGCATATTCTAAAACTAGAGAACTTTGGTGGGACAATTCTCCCCACCATCAATGATTTATTCCTATTAAAAGCCACAAAACTTTCCATATGATTGATCAGTGCATAAGGATTCAAAATCAACATGATCCAACCGCCTACACCAAGAAAATTTCACTCAATAAAAACAGAACCAGGGCCACTTTCCCAAAACAAGACAACAACTCACAAACTCTTCATAATAATCCATGTAATTATCAAGCCATTACACCCATAACCAAGCCAATAACCAGATTTTTGGGCCTTCTCCAAAATATCCCAACGATAAATCTAAAAAAAGAGAACTCACATAAGTAAACGATTTCAAGGGACGCTGAAATAGAGTCCCAAACATTAGAAAATAACAACAACTCGAAAATTATTAAGGGGAAACTCCATGAGACCCATGATGGGTCTCCCCACCATTAAGAACCAATTATGTAATTGGAATTCAAAATGATCTAGAATCATGCCTCTCCCACATAGGTCCAACAAAAATCTCCCACAAAAAGTTTCCAACCAGAGCTTAGAGAAACTCACCATGAATATTAAATTGCTCACTACGAAACAGAAGGAACAAGAACTAGGCCAAAACATTCTACATGGATCATAAACCCCTGCCACTTTGGGAGGGGAGATATGGGGACCAATGCATGGACAAATAAATCCACAACGAAAAAATACCCAACACTCGACTCCTACAAATAGATAAAACTAGGATTGTACCTGAATTGCATGTGTGTTCCACACAAAGAAACTGATTAGAAACCTGTATTTAAGAAGGAATAATCACAGACATTGTGTTAAGGGTAATTCCACCATGATATTTGAAATCTTCAGGTATATTTCACTGATAGAGGACCCATAATAGTAATACTAAAAGTGCCTCACCACAACATTAGAGGTACAAACTTAACCGAACATCTCAAACCTTTAGAATTCTTGACTAAGACAACTCTTCTCTCTAGAACCAATGGACGAAGATCTAATGCGTGAAGCATCTACTACCATGAAGTCTAGAGCTGCTAATCCATAAATATAACTCTTTATCTTATTTTCACACGATCCTGAATAACACTCCAATGAAAAAACAATATATCAAGAGACACCATGAAACTATGTTCCTCAAAAAACAATACTTTACCGAAACAAGAACATGGAGATATAGAAAACTGTTTTATATTACACTGAATGAGTAGTATAATGAATAAGGCACACAAACACACCCACTAAAAATCACCTTGCAAAACATGCTACAATCGAGATAATCCACATAATGAAAAGGAAATTTAAATCAAGCCCAAATAGATACCTATTAAAAAAAATGGCCAGGGAATCCTTAAAAGAGGTGTATCTAACTTTTGAAATATGAAAACTAATCCTTAGGATGATCAAATGGAAAAAATGACCAATGTGAACCATCCCTAACCATATTACAACATCTTAAAAATCATTAGAATCCCTCTAAAAATTGCTACAAAACTGATCTACCAACAAGATTCCATCTCAAGACACAATAAGTGTATCAATTACAAATCATGATGAAGCATACAAATTAAACCAAATATCTAAAATATAAAAAAATAAAATAACAAAACCCTCAGTTTAAAAAACAAAAAAAATTTAGTTTAAAATGTTTTTTAAAAAACAAACAAACATGGTGGATTTTCTCATTCACCAATGGTTTTCCATCAAGTCTCACTCACATGTGTATTTTTTTACCTCCCTAAGAACACAACAAATCATTCCATTCAAGGAATCCATCCACATTACCATAAACCGCCATGCATGTGAGTACCTACGAACACACCAAAGTCTAAAACAAACAACCACATTATCCAATAAAAATCACTCATCCCATTTCAAAAGTCATAGACCTTCTAAAGGCACACTAACCACCAAATAAAAAATAATTTTTATATTCCCACACAATGAACCATTTTACCATTCATGAAAATTAAACACAAAATATTTCAATCAAAATCCCCTCCTCGTTATTTATTACATTTTTCATCAATTTAATAAACCACATTTCAGTAGAACCATCTATTTAAAGATCACTTCTTTTTTCAAAAAAATAATTTCCAAATAAAACATGTTATTCACATAATCCCTTTGCAATTTTCCAAAATTTAACAAAGTCTATTTCCATATTCTGAAATCCACAATGACCAAAACCCTTTTTAGAAAAAACCAACGACTCAAAATGAATTTCCAAAACCAATTCATCATATTAAAATACTTTTAAACATCCCAACACAATGCATTGAAAAAAATGATTTAGAAGAACCAAAAAATATAATGATTTCTAAACATTTAATTTTAACAAAGAAAAAGTTTATATTTGGGTAATCCAACCGCATTAAAACATTTCAACTTTACAAAAATATTTGTTTCCAAAAAACACAACTATTAAAAACCTTTCATAAAGTAAATTATGAAAATATATTTTCCACTTTTTAAAAATCCAACCATTCATTTAAACCAAATTTTCTCAACTCTAACAGAAGTATTTTCCAAACAATTTTTTGAATTAAAAAAAGTCCCTAGAGATCCAAATGAGGGGAACTAGTGTCGGTGGGTGAATTGACCATATGGCTGTAATCCATATTGTAAACACACTACAAATATAAAGAGCCTTCAAGGATCATTCCCTAGAACTACATGGCTTCCCAGGACCTGTAATCTCACACAATCCACTATCCCAACTCCCCTTATCATATCCCAAAAACCATACAATCACTAATGACCCAAAACTAGCAAAAACAAACATTCCATTGAAAATAGAGGATTGAAATGAGAAGGAGTTCACAACACTCTTCCCACAACTACCCCTCAAGTCCTGAACATCCTACTCCATCTAACATGATATCCCCAAATAACACAGTGCACTCTAAAAAGAAATTTCCTCAAAAAAGATGTAATCCGTTGATAACATTTTGTCACGAAACATCCCGAGTCAACTGTGAATCGGTAACCCGTGCCTGTTCGAGGCTTGTCCTGAAGGGAGCTCCCAATTCCCACTAGAAGAAAACTAGTTCTGGGCATCATCAGAGGACATGTGAGAATGATTTATCCAAATAAAAAAACAAACTAAAAAATGGATAGAAACATATTGCCCAATAAACATATATAAAATTGAACAGAACATCATTTATACAAGAAACTGAATGTACGACTAAGCAACATAACTAAACCAACTGAACCACAAATCCAGACAAAATCAATGTGACCCCACTACTCACTCTCTAATACAACGGTCACAAATTTCCCAACTATATTCAACTCAAGATGAAACATACACAAGGGATTAAAATATAAAATAACTAAAGGTGTGAGTATTAAAACATATTAGGCTAGCCTAATAATATATTATGAATGCACATACATTAAAATTAAAGAAACACAGATTTGATGTTAGAAAAAAATAAATAAAAGTAATACATTCTTTTAATTTTATTTTAAAACACTGTACAAAGAATTTCCAATATTATTTTCCTGAACTAGATTCATTTCACTAGTGTGCAATTATTATCTTTAATGGAAAATTGATGCCTATTTTTATTCTTTCCCGAAGAGGGTAAACACTAGTATTATAAAAAAATTTCATAAACCTTATTAAAATAAAAAATAAAATTCCATTAAAATCAATAAATTTAAAGGAACAACAGAATCACCCAACAAGGGTAATGTAAATATACATATAGGAGCCACATTCATCAGTAGATGAAACTGAAATCCAATATACATGGGTGAAATTGGGAGATAAATAATAATCCAGAAGACATTAATACCTTAAACCCCATCTATGGTTTCATTCAACACATTATGAAACAATAACACTCAATAAACTCAACCATACATTCTTAGGTCATGCTGATTGAAAATATCATAGTAATAAACAAAATATATCCACAAATTATGGGTCGCTGGTGAGTAACTTAACCTACTGGTGCATCAATCATTCATAGAGAATTATCACATTTTTCCAAATTCCCATGTATCAAGTATTTAATTGGTTGATCGAACCAATTCGAACTGAGCATCCAATCACAATATATATAATAATAATTAAAAATAGGCATCACCCCAACTCCCTCAAAGGACATATCTCAAGCCACATAATAAATGGATCACCAAGAGTCCAACCTGATGAACTCTAATAATGGATCACAAGGATTGATGATGTTCAATAAACATGTCTCAATGAATCAGTATCCAAGTTTTCTTGATCCTGTGTAGAATAATAATTGTTCTCTAAATATTTTTGTTGAAGTGAGAGATTTGATTGATATATTTCTAGACTATTACATGTAATCATTAAATAAAGTATATTATTTTGTATACATGTTAAGTGTATGTGTTTTCTACATGTATGAAATATATATTTCTGATTTATAAAAATGATGAAATTATATAATTATTATTTTTAAATAATGGAATTATACACATTAAATTACATATATGTTATGATATATTGATTTTTATATACATTGATTACTATTTCTATAAAAAACAGATGTCTTTAAAATTAAATTATATATATATATTTCAATTTTTATATTTTTTTATTCATATTTTATGATTCAAAACCCTATTTTCTAATAACATCACCTTAGTTCCTATTGCAATAGTAGATACACAATATTAAACATCTCAATCAACATTAATATCATGGTTAACTTCAACATTTAATTATTAATAGGTATATTTAAATCAAATTCTATGAAATATAATCAATATAATTTAACATAACTAATGGATTATAATATTGTATATTCATTTTGTTTTATTTTTATTCTTAAGGATATATTTATTTCATTATCAACCTTCATAGCTTTATTTACTTCATATTTAATTTTAATTAATGGTCATTGTTTTTATTTGATTAATTTCATTTCATCACAAGAATTTTTGAAGTATGTATGATAATTTTTATCTTTTTATAGTATTGAGTGATCAGTGTGACTGATTATAGAGAATTATTATAGTAAAATTAAAATTTAAAAGTCCAAATAAAGTGGAACCGCACATTATTTATAAGTTATGATTCTATAAATTAGTTAAAAAATAATGTGTAAGGAATCATAAATAATATAAGATGTGAGGCAATTTTGGTTCAACAAGAGAAATGCAGGTACACCATATCTCTCAATGTATCTCATGATAGATTTTACATTTTTGGATATTATATCACCAAGATTCTATTGGTGATCACTCAACCATTATTTTCATATGTTATAACAAATGTGATATTAAAAAAAATATTTGGTTATGTGATTTATAATTGTTTACTTCACAATATAGCTCTTACATATGGAACTAAAAACCCAGGCATACTTGTTTTCTTCTCTATTTAATAAACACATGTCTTTGTTATGTTCTTAATTTACTTTCGATAATTTTTTATACAAAATTATCATTTCTCAATCATCTATGCTATATATTCCTATAACAACCAAATACATAAACAGAACACCAAATAATTCAATCATCTTCACTACAGGGGTTTAAAACATAGTGAAACAGAATATAACACCTGGACATAAAACAAAACTAATCCCACACAAAAAAATTATAATCTAGTATAAATACACATCATTTACTGGAAAAAATTATGATATACAAACTAGATCCTAAAAAATAAATAGAGAAGATCAATAAACTTGGAAAATCAGAAAAAAAATATTATCAGTAATGAAGGAGGAAAATATTGTTGTTCAATTGCAGGTAGACTTACTAGATGGTTAGGACATGTGGAACTTGTGTCTTATATCTCTAAGCCTCGTTGGATTCATTGCCTATTCATGTCAATAGATGCATTTCCATGTGAGAATGGAATACTTTCAGATCTATTTGAGTTGTTTCCCTTCCCACTAAGTGTATGGATCTATTAATGCACAATAAATAGAGAACACCACATACAATACAGAAGGTAAATAATAAATAGGAGAATATAGGATTTCTACATTATTCGGTCCCAATGTTGGAATATAATACTTGATGTGCCTGTATCAAAATTTCAAGGAAAATATATTCACTATATAATGTAAATGAATATAAAAAGATGAGGGTATTTATCTTCCTTATCTCCTGCAATATTGTCCAAAAAATTAGAATATTAGTGTAGTGTATAACCATGAGTCTATATAAAGAAACAATAACTATAATGGAAAAACTCATCAATGACTCAAATTTTTCCCTCGATTAAACTAGTTTCCTCTAGTAATCAAAGGACCCATTATGATATCCAAAATTGAAATTATTTTACTATTTAATGTCAAAAAATCAATAGAATATTACTTTTTATCTCAATAGATATGACTTTGGATACTAGAATATACCCAAGAAACACTACTCACACATCATCCTTATTCTTCAACTCAGTATCAAAATGATCATTAAAAGTATAAGTGTCCATACTCCATTTTTTATTCCACTTGAATATTTTGAAAAATTATTTGACACATAGAAATATTTTAAAAAACATTATGTCATTCTTTTTTATCATAAGAAGATATTACAGATTGAATTCCATTATTAGTTAAACTATCATTCCTTAAAGAAATATATTACATGTACTCCAAAAAAATATATGCATTCCGTTGCATAATTAATTTACACTAATTTGAGATAAAATTTAAAAAAATATATAAATTATATAATACACATCATAATAGTGTTCTTTTCTTTTCTAATTCCCCAACCCTAGGATACTCAAATATAAAAACATAACAAATTAATAAGGTTTATTAATTTTTATATTTAACCTTGTTTTAATTAAAAACCAAACACATTAATAGTAATATTTGATTCACCATAAACCTATAACCATGAAATTTCATTCCCATCTCTATTCAGAAATTGAAATAACTTTTGTAATTACCACAGCATTACCAAAACAAATCAACAAAAATCTCTAATCCTAAAATTATTTAAATACATAGGTTTCTCTATTTTAATAAAACACTACTACAACATAAATTCTATCTTCATTATTAGTCAAATACATACATCGTCCATGTGATTCTAATCTTTGAATTCACCATCCTTCACACTAAATAAGAGATTTACATATTCGATCTAGCCTTTTACTTGATGTGTATTGGATTTTTTTCTAGAATTTTAGCATGTATTGTTTTTTCAAGGTAGTCCTGTCACATTTAGTGCTATCTATCATTCCTGGATAAAATGGAAAATTCATAGAGTTGACAATATCATTGATCTGGTTGATGCATCTAAGCGCATTCTGTTTTTTCAATGAATCATATATGTGGAACAAGCATCCTGAGATATGGGTATGTTTAGATAATGCAAAACAAGTCATTATTGAAATCCTTCCAAACTAAGATACAATCAAAGGGTCAAGATGTTAATTTAGTATCATAAAGAAAATATTTTTACAATTGGAGTAGTAATAATTTTTGGTATGTTTTATGAAATGTGAGTTTTAGTATGTGTTTTTTTCATCTCAAAATGTATTTCCCTTAATTAAATAACGTTGTAAGATCATTACTCCTAATGCATGTATTTTAACAATTTTTTTCTTTAATAAATTACATTAGGTCATTATTGGAGTGACCTATTGATGTCACATGTCAATGTGTAAAATAAAATTATGGAAAATGTGAGTTTCTATGTTTTAATCGTAGTTATTATGAGCTTCTAGTTGTTTGGTTTTTTGGTTTCATTAAACATGCATCAGGTCTATCTAGTTCACTATTAGGGTACTCATTTATGTATTCTCTATTTTTTTCTAAAATCATTGATATGGTAGTAGGTATTTTGAAGGTGGACATCAATAAAATCAATTTTTTCAAACTTCTATTTATTTTTATTTTGATATCAATTTTTACAGATAATTTTTTATGATTTGTGGGTATAAATTTTTGTTGTTTGTGACATTGTTATCTGAGATGAATAATGTGTCCTACCAAATAACTAATATTTCTTCCTGGTACTAGAACTATGTTGGCGCCAAAATATTTCACAAAAGGAAGGGACGAAAAAGAAGGCGGGCATGCTGCCTCGCGAAGCACCGACGCGAAGCACCACGAGCATCACGGGCTCGCGAAGCTCCAGAGGCGGTAACTCTCCGTGAACGCATTCGACGTTCGCGAGCCCGCCACGAATCTCCAGAGGTGGTAACTCTCCACGAACGCATTTGATGTTCACGAGCCCGCCGCGAAGCTCCAGAGGCGGTAACTCTCTGCGAACGCATTTGATGTTCGCGAGCCCGCCGCGAAGCTCCAGAGGCGGTAACTCTCCGCGACCGCGTTTGATGTTCACGAGAGCACCGTGAAGCACCTGAGTCAGCGTGTGAGTTCTGCTTCACAGCTCCCCTTGCCTATAAATACTGGACTCCCCCTGAGTCCCAAAATATGGACAATCCGACCTTTCAGCTTCTCCTCTCCCGAATCGTGAAGCACTCATTGCCCTGGGAATCATGAGCTCCATGAGGTAATTCTAATTCGCGTGACGCCTTTTCTTTGTCTCATTTTGAGCCCCTCATCCGAGACAGATTCCCTTCACGAAGGTCAAGGGCATTGGTGATAGAAGGGGATTCCCAAGGGAACCCGGGAAGCCACAGAGCATTTATGATTCGCGAAACACCCAACCTGTACTAATGATCCCTATGCTAAGGCAGGATCACTACACCTCGCGAAGCACACTGCTTCGCAGCACCCTGCTTCGCGAGGCACCTCTTCTTCATGAGGCAGTGCTCCGTGAATACTGTTCCACTTCATGAAGCACCCTCCACTCACACCTATGCCCCATTCTAAGGCAAAGGCACTCTGCTTCGCGAAGCACACTCCTTTGCTAGGAAATTCCTCTTCCCGTGCGACCCTCCAGGTATGCACAATGTGATTTCAAAGTCCCACGAACAATACCACTCAAAGCGTTGCATCACCAATTGCTTCTTCGCATAGGCACGCTAACTGCTATTTCTTCTTCGCATAGCCACGATAACGTGGACCCCTCGATGGTTCGCTCCACAACACCCCTTGACCATGGACTTTCCAATACCTACCCTCCCCAAGGACCAGAGGGTACCGGTTATGTAAGTCCTAGGGGTGTGGAGTGAACCCACCTCGTCCGAGCTGCAGGACGTTAAACTGCTAAGCATCACATCCTCAGCACATGACATTAAAATGTGACCCAACCTCGTGCCTCGCACGAAGGGTCCCCCTAGCTCGAACATTCTTTACACCACTCGTCTCCACAGGAGTGGAATCACCCATCCACAAGGGATGATATCCTCCTTATTGGAGTGTTGTATTTTCTCTGGAGAAGGGAGACCCTAGTTCCGCAACGGATGGTTGCACCCCTGCATTTCAGTACTTCCCCACTACCAAGGTCAGTGGAGGGCGTGATAGGGAATGAGGCACCTCCTATCATTGGTCCCAAATCCCTATTTCGCTGCACTTTGCCGCACCTCGGGCCTCCATCCTGGAGTAAGTCCCAGAACTATGGGCCGCCTAACGCATAAGCCCCTCTTCGTTTCTCACGGACGCATCCTTCGCGACGTGATCATCAGGTCCCTACAACCTCTTTTTTCTCACACCGAGCATAACTCACGTGGGCTTAGAGTGAGCACCGACCCCAACCCCACACCTTTTTAAGTACGAGGTCTTTGATCCATGTCAAGGCATGGTACGTAGGAAGCCTCCATGAGGTTCAAGCCCACCACTCGGTCGTTTATTCACATCGAGTTACACCCTCGTCCGACATGATGTTAAACTACATGCCCTCGTCCAGAAAGACGTTAAACTATATGCCCTTGTCCCACATGACATTAAACTGCACAACCATTCCGAAATACAAGGTCTTTGATCCATTTCATGGCATGGTACGTAGGAAGCGTCCATGAGGTTGAATCCCACCAGTCATAAAATTCACATCAAGTTCTACCTTAGTCCAACATGACGTTAAACCACATTCCAGTCCGACAGCAAGCCGTTGTGACCACAACCCGAACTACGAGGACATTGATCCATGTCAAGGCATGGTATGTAGGAATCCTCTCAGAGGGTCAAGTCCATCTCCATCAGACCACAGTCCCTCATTTACGTCGGTTCTCCGACACCCACCACCATTCCAAACTATGGGGACTTTGATCCATGTCAAGGCGTGGTACGTAGGAACCCTCTAAGAGGTTCAAGTCCACCGCCCGTCATTTATTCACGTCAGGGTTCACTACCATCTCGCATGAAATTAAAATGTATTCTATCAACCCTCTAAACTATGAGGACTTTGATCCATATCAAGGCATGGTATGTAAGAAACCTTCTCGAGGTTCAAGCCCACCACTAGTGGACCCACAGGTCTACTTTCATGTCGGTTAACCAATGATCCCTTTGAACTACGAGGTCTTTGATCCATGTCAATGCATGGTATGTAGGAAGCCTCCCTAAGGTTCAAGCCCATCCCACATCTGACCAAGGTCCACCTTCACGTTTGTTCGCCGACGCATCAGACCAAGGTCCACCTTCACGTCGGTTCGCTGATGACATCCATTGGGCCAAGGTCCACCTTCACATCGGTTTGCCGATGAGGCCTCTCTAAACTACGTGGTATTTGATCCATTTCACGACATGTTACGTATGAAGCCTCCACGAGGTCCAAGCCCACCACCACTAGGACCCTCCTAGTCCTACCCATCCACGTAAATTTGCTGATGATGACCATCGGACCAAGGTCTACCCTGGTGCCGGTCCACTGCCACCATCCCGAACTATGCAGACTTTGATTCCCTACCACGGGGATATGTAGGAATCCCCCTTCAAGGATCAATCCCAACTTCACTATTTCCCTTTCGATGGTTCCTTGTCATTACCCCTTCCACTTCATTCATCTATCCATTATCCACCCTGATTGTCGCCCGGGCTATCATATCCCGATGAGATCATGTCGGTATGATCCTCTTCACATCCACCCATGGGCTGGTCCCGGTATCGGCACCCCGTCAAGGGAAATCCCTCAATCCGATCTATTCTAGCCAAGGCTCCGATCGGGATGATCCATCTCTACTAGACGTTAAATTCGCGACATACCCTATGTTAAACATGGGAAGCTGCCGAAAACGCCAGATGTGCGTCTATGACATATAATTCGCCGCGCTTGATGTGGGATGCCTTTGGATTCCACGCCCTCGAGAAGACTTGTGACCAGGGATAATAGACAGACATGCCAGGTTTTCCAGCATCCAGACACGCTACTGATGCCTCAACGTGACTAATCCCCCGACCGAAGGTCACTACCATGTCAAGACCCCATGGAATGTCTTGAACGAAGTAGTGTAATTAACCGACATCCATGGAAACATGGCACTGGAATGAGTTTCACGAACAACGTATTAAATATATGAGGGAGACCCGGACTAGGTGACGAGTTCTGAGGAGGAATCCACAGAAGGAAGAACCGACATCCCATCATCCTGTTTCGGTCAAGGATCAGACGTACCAGAACAAGGAACGAATGCCGCCCAACTTTGGAAAGCGGGAATGCGGGGAAACGAGCTGCGGGTCCTCCGCAGACGGATGCGTGCGCCCTGGCGAAAGCGTCGGAAATAGAAATGGTGAACCCGATGTGAAATTCTTCTCCTCAATGTGGAGATTAGTAGCGTTTGAGGTACCAGTAGATTGATGTGTCACCGGATCCAGATATCCAGCGCCTAGTCCCGCCAAGCAAATAGCGGGCTTGTCGTGAAACTCACCGGAAGTCGGGGCCGTAAAACGTGGGGTACTCCATTCTGCAGTGTGTTGGCGTGGATCCTTCATACAGACATGGATAATGGATGGATGCTGGGGCACTGGTTGTCAATCCTTTTCCTCGCAGTGCTGATGAGTTGATCCCTTCATTTCTCAGGAACCAGGTTGCTGTTACAGAGACGCGATCACTGCCCGCTCGCCTACGCAGGGGCAGGGGAAACACCGCCACATCCACCCCATGTGGAGCCGCTACCGCCACGATGGCCGCCACATCGCTGAATACGGGGTGCCCACGTCCCCTTTCCCCATCAGAGGTCATCCATCGAAGGGTGATCAACAATATCATATGCAGGTACGAGGAGGAAGGGGTCATACCAACTCGGGATATGGCCCGCTTGGACTAGGAGGCCTCCAGGCCCCGCCGTCAATGCCACCCTAACAGTCCACGCAGGGAGCCCCTGCTCCCCACCCCAACGTTCAAACGTTTCGAGAGCCTGTCCCCGGAATGCCTTGACTACTCATCGCCTTACGCTGATGAGGCAGGCGCCGTCCGGCTCAGCCCGCTCAGGGTCCAGAACCAAGGGCTCCAGGCAAGAGCTCTCGTCTGACCGCGTCAGCACCGCCGTCCGACTCCGCAGGAAGAGCAGGCAGGCCATGCCCCTGCACCACCTGCACCAGCTCGTCTGACCCGACGTCAGTGCCGGGCCCGGGCGGAGGACGCTTTCCCAGGTGCGTCAACGTCAACATCTACAGTGGATCGATCCACCGCCGACGTGCATCATGGGTCCCCTAGATACACTGAGCAGGGGCACTCCTTCACCTAACCAGGATCGAGACCCCAACCGCCCCACGGGCAGGCTGGGTTGGCTCTCTGGGTTGCAGGCCTGAGTGGTGATCGCCGCGAACTAACCCGCGGTGATGTCCCCCTGTACGGAGGCCATCCCCGTACCACTACACCATAGAGCGAGGGCCTTCCCTTCTCCAAATCTCATTATGGAGGTATGCCTCATGCTACCCCCATCCTGAAGGAAGACCTGCCCCGCGGCATTGACGCTCAGCGCGAAAACCTTTCCCGCGCCCACTATATAGGGTATGAAGTCCATCCTCCTACCCTGACCGCCCATCTGAAGGAAATGTCCATCCGATACTTCTCCAATGTGGGGGCCCTCCCTACATCCTCTCTGCAACCGGCGAAGGTCCTCCTCACCTCGACAACTCGAGGAGTGAAGGTCAGCCTCGCTCCACCCGTATCGACCATGGAGGTCCTCCCCATGCTCCTGCAGGTTCCAATAGAGGCTCCGCCCACATGGGTGCTATCCATGGAGGTCCTCCCCATGAACCCTTCGACATTTTCCCTGGTGCCCCTCGCACTTCGTCTATCTTGAGTGGGGGACCCCTCTGCCACGGCGCCCGCACCGCCCCAATACTACATGATGGGGATCAACCCTGTCCCGAAGAGCCACCTCGAGGCAGGAGATCGGGTCGTCGCCGCCACAAGAAGAGTCATGTGAAGGCCCGGGTGGAGATCAAACCTGCCTGCCTCTCCGACTCGGAAGCGGAATGTGACTCAGCGATGGAACCTTCTCCCCACTCCTCTGTATCAAGGACTAGGGAAGGAACCAGGCGCATTAGCCTCATTCTCCCAGAATATGAGGTCCCCCAGATTCCCATCTCTCTTCGCAGGTACATCCAGGAGGAAGAAGTTGTGGGAATTCCACAGGTCTCGACCGCGCAATCACCGCCATTGTCACCAGAATCGCCCTCTACCTCTACCAGAGATCACATAGAGCTATTTTGGGGGCCAATGGAGGTAGAGTGACGATATGACCAGTCACCAGTAGCCACGACTCCTGTGCCAGAAGCTATGGCTATCATCCCATCGTACCATGACATCTTGGCCAGGTCACCTCACTCTTCAGAGGATGGCCCAGAATTCAGCGGCCAGTCAGCTCGTTCGCCATATTCTCCGCAGCTGAGTTTACTATCCCAGAGGTCTGCCTCGGTACTTCTACCGGTCCCTCAGCCATCCCCGGTTGATGAGTGGGGAAATACAGGGCCAGACCCTGAGTCTGAACCCAGGAGCTTCTAGAGTATTCTCGCAGCGGGTCACTTCCCGGAGAAATTCTGGCCGACGGCAGCGCTAAACTTTCGCGCACCAGAGTCTCTTACCCCTGAATAAGTGGGGTGATTTTTTCGAACCCTATGGGAGACACACTTCCGCCGTCATTAATAGTGGAAAGTATACCCTAGAATTCGGGAGCACTTTGATGAAATCGGCGAGCAATGTCACCTGATCGATTTAGCCACACTCTTTCTGGCCAAGCACCCTGAGTTGCCAGGCCGCCAGAGTGCCCTTCAATGGAAATGTGTCCAGAGTTTCAATGAACTCCGCCGAATCGTCAGGGAAGATACCCCCCATCTGAAAGTCCGTGGTTGGGGACACTATGCCGCTCTCCTCTTCGACCTAATCCGATGGAAGCCCGGTTCGTTATGTGACATTGAGGACATTCCCTCGAGGGGAGTCGCAGTCCACATGGATGATGTAGTGGACAAGGAAGACGAGCTTGAATTACATGATGGAGACATACCCCCCATGGGTGTACCTCCATTGTTGGACCCATCTGGGAGGGATACCCGTCAGCAGAGGAACCTGATAGGCCTCCCCGTAGCCACCGAGTCACTGGTACTCGGTTGAAATACCGGCAAGGGTAAGGAGCACGTCGGAATTGTCAAGCACTCCGACCCATCTGCCTATGTGTAGAAAACAGACGAAGATCCTGAGAAGGCCATGTAATGCCAGCAACTTACTTAGCAGAAGAGGATGGTTGACGAACTCTAGGCTGAGCGCGCTGCAGAGCAGCGACCCGACTATGGTAATCTCAGGCAGAGGCAGTAGGGGCAGGAACAATTTCCCCCCGGTGCGATGCCTCCAGGAAAGCATGATCATTCTACTTCCGTAGATAGGGAAGAAGCTAGAACGTACGGCAATAGGGCGTGATACGTCTCGCCAAACCCCCCCGAGCGACGGGGCAATTTAAAGAATCCAGTTCGGGTTCCACCAATCACCCCACAGGTCGTTCTACTAGTTGATCCACAAGATGCTGAAGCTATCTACCATGTTGAGGAACCTGGAAATGCACTTGAGGTTAGGGATCCCCGTCAAGACAGGGACCCCCACCAGGATGATCTTATATCAGCACTCACAGCCTGCCTCGAAGTGTTGGAAACGTGGCAGGTAGTGGTCCCACCGGATGGAAATATGTATCCTGCGTGGGTGGATGATATGCCTTCACCCCCGGGTTTTGGGAACCGCACTTTATCGCCCTTCAACGGGACAGGGGACCAGCCACAACACATGGCCCATTTTTCTTCTAGGTGTGGCCCCATGCTGGGGACCCTGGCTCAGCAAGAAGCCGCCAAGATCCGATGTATCGTACAAACATTGGAAGGTCCAACATTCGTCTGGTACAACCAGCTCCCTATCGGATTGGTGACCAGTTGGGAGGATCTCCACCGGGAATATCTATACCAGCTCAGCTCCACCATGCGAGAGACTAGCATTGCAGACCTCTTCAAGTGCAAGAAAAGACCTGATGAGTGAGTCACAGATTTCATCGCCCGGTGGAAGGGACTTATTTATTCCCTCGACATGCCACTGACTCAAGAGAAATTACTGACGATATGTGTGGGGAATGTCAAGACAGAGTTGGTACTCTTTTTAATTACCCAGAACTACCCTGTAGGGTTTAAATATTTCTCAGATAAGGCTCAGCACTTTGAGGAAGCTCTGCAACAGTATAGGCAGGCACGTATGTTGCCCCCTATAATCCCATCCAGGAGGACCGCCACGGATGAACCTACCACAGTGGCCCAAATAGAAGCCCCTTGGAAGCTGGAATTAGTGCCAGTGACACCATCCTCGTAACCCCAAAGAGGTACTCCACCTCAAGCACATGCTCTTGCCCAGCAGTGACCGCCTCAGAACCAACAGGTTCCCCCGTGCAATGCGCCACCGCCACCCAGGCGAGACAATCTCGTGCCGCCTCCTCGGCAGGCCCCTCCGGCCCCTCATCAGGGCTAGGTCCCCGGGGCCCCCTATCCGGAAAGAAGGCACTAGACTAATTCGTTTAATGAAAATCAGGTCCCTGGCTACTTCTGAAGTTCTCTAGAGTAAGGGATTGTGCGCCTTCCCGAGTGCAGAAGGCCGGCAAAGGCGAATCTCACCGATCACCCCAACTACTATCCTTATCATCGGATTATGGGGCACACCCTCAATAAATGCTATGTTTATAAAGAATGTCTTCAAGACCAGGTCAACAAAAACATAGTTAGGGTGGACCCGGCACCAACACAAGTGGCGGGTGTCTTTGTAGAGTCAGAGATCAGTAGCGACAGCGAAGCTGAGTGGCAGCAGGTCCCCAGCCGCGGATCACGGAAATATGATGACTGGGTGACTCGAAAAACCGTCGTCTGTGCCCATGGTATCATCTGGGTGCACCTGAAGTAGACAGAACCTTCAGAAGAAGTCGCCAGTACCTCCACATCGTCTTTACAGTCGACCTCTTCCCAGAAGGGCAAGCTGCGACGACGCAAGAAGACGGAACGTGCACCGCCGGTGCCGTCGTCATCCCGTACTCTCCGTGACCTTATGCCCCCTGAAATGGGGATTCATCCCAAAATCCGCCCGTTGGTGGATGACTCCTCGATTGACAGCCAGGGGTATTCTTCGGTTAACACCGTGGAGCTGGTAAAGCCCTATATGACTCCCGACAAGGGGGAGCGCTAGGTGAACCTCCCCAACATTTCCAACTGACGTCAACATCAGTGGAATCGCAACCGCGCCAGTCATCGAGGTACGTCAGCGGGCACATTCAGCCAAGCCGTGCATGCTACTGAGACCAGGCAATAGGCCTAGCATAGATCTTAGCACGAGCAACCCCATCTGACGCCCTCGGCTCTACCTCCACCGCTGTTTGTGCTACTAGATCAGGGAGAGTTGCCTCATTCGTATCAAAGTTAGTCTTGCCCGGCTACAGGCCAGCCTCCGTTTTCTGATCCTAGTACGACGACTACTATCCATGCTTAAACTAGTAGGCAGTAGGATGTACCCAATACTAGTCGATCGCCGGTTCAACAGTCAGGACCCGCTATGCCTCCAAATTCCGAACGTCCTCCTGTAGGCAGAGGTTCGCGTTTGGCACGAATGTATGTTGTCCTAAAGCACGTGGACGGCATTCCGGAAATTCTTTCTATCCTTGAGGCCCTTCACCTGTCATCTGAAATGTGCAAGGAACTTGCCGAGGCCCTAAGGAGCCCCCTCCAGTTTGAGACGGAGGTAGCAGCTACATAAGCCTTCCATACCGAGACAATTGAGAACGCCGAATGTCAGGCAGTTATCTCGTTCTCTGGTGAAGATGAGTACCCTCCTATACAAGGGCACATTCGCTGGTTGTACATAACTAGCCACTTCAATGGTGTGGAAGTGTGTCGCTGCCTTGTTGACATGGGTTCTGGAATCAACCTAATACCGACTCAGACATTCTGAAAGATGGTTCTGTCTGAAGGTCATTTAACTCCCTTTGACCTCCGATTCCAGGGGTACGACATGACTAAGCAAACCCCAGTCGGCAAGATCCTCCTGAAGACTCAGTTCGGTGGCTTAATTACCAGCACCGAGTTCATGGTAGTATCTCAGGACACCGCCTACAACACGTTGATGGGTAGGCCATGGCTCCATCTGCATGCAGTGGTCCCCTTGTCGTATCACCAGTGCATCTAATACTCGCTCAACGGTCGAGTATGCATGCTCCAAGGAGATGGATCCCCTTTCGCATCTTGTGAGGCCTGCTATCTGGATGTTGGTTATTACAAAATTAAGGATAATAATATCCTAGTAAGTGAGGATGAACCCACCCTGGTCACAAGTGATCCCTGGGAAAGCATTGATGATGCCTATATCCTCCTGATCCACCGATTGGAGGCCACGACCCCCGACATGGGGCAATGTTTTGTTGTTTCGGGTACACAAGGAAGGCATGTTCCCGTTTCCAAGAAACGGTGGAAAATCACCTCGTACTCCTACATCAACTAGGCTCAGGTAATCCCGGAACCTCCTACCCCTGTACGGTACTGGAATGTCAAGCTTATGAAAATGGAGGTACGCCATACGTGTCTCTTCCGTCAGGCCGGAATCCACCGACTCAGGCCGACACGTCACTACTGCTTCGATATAATCAAATGTTTCCCCTTAGGTCGAAGGCCAGATGGGATAGGATCGATTGACTTCATTGCTATGGTCTCAATGGCGAGTGAGTCTCCTGATGTCATGACCACTGCTGCCCAAGCCAGCACCAGCCGCCCCTCATGATTTGATAGCCCAGAAGTATCTCCAATCGCAAGAAATCCCCCCACAGGTGGAGAGGAAGACCTGGAGGATGCACCACATGCCTTTGAGGAAGGCGTCTCTACCACGGTTTATGAATTGGTGCAGGTGAACCATGGTAGCGAGACAGATCTGAAACCCACATTGATCAGTGAAACCATATCCCCCGAGGAGTGGCAGCAATACGTAGACTTCCTCAAACAACACTGTGACATGTTTTCCAGGAGTTACAATGAGATTCCAGGACTAGATCCCCATGTATCCATTCACCGTCTGGGCCTCCCAGCAAACAATTGTGGATTTAAGAAGCCTCCCAGGAAGATGCACCCTTTTCATGGTGTTATGGTTGAGGCCGATGTTGACAAGCTTATCAAAGCCAACTTCATGAAGGGAGTCTAGTACCCCAAGTGGATTGCCATCATTGTGCCAGTTAGGAAGAAGAATGGGCAGATCAGAGTCTACATTGACTTCCGCAATCTTAATCGCCACTGCCCAGAGGATGACTTCCCACTCCTGGTGACGGAGTTATTGATTGACGCCACGGCCGGGTTCCAAGCTCTCTCTTTCATGGACGGGTATTCCGGGTACAACCAGATCCGGATGGCCCCCGAAGATGAGGAGTCCACTGCTTTCAGGGCTCCCCAGGGTACCTTTTTCTACCAGGTTATGCCATTCGGTTTGAAAAATGCAGGTGCCACTTATCAGAGGGCCATGCACTGCATATTCAAGCCGATTCTCGGAACATTGGTGGAATGATACGTAGATGACCTAGTGGTCAAATCATGTCAGCGCTAGGACCATCTCAAAGACCTCTAGGATGTGTTCGGTTTCCTTCGTTCCCATCACCTGAAGATGAACCCATTGAAGTGTGCCTTTGGGGTCACCTCTGGGATGTTTCTGGGCTTTGTTGTCAGATACCAAGGTATTGAGATCGACCCAGAGAAGATCAAGGCCAACAGCCAAATTCCTCCCCTGAGCAACATTTGGGAACTTCGAGGCATCCAAGGCCACTTAGCCTATATATGCCGATTCATCTCAAATATGGCCGAAAAGTGTAAGCCCTTTCCCCGGCGCATGAAGAAAGGTGCTGCCTACGAATGGGATGAGGAGTGTCGGACCGCCTTCGAGGAATCAAGCAGTATCTACTCCAACCTCCGGTTTTGATTCCACCCATCTCCGGAAATCCGCTGGTCCATTATGTGACCTCCCTGGAAAGATCCCTCGGTGCACTGCTTGCCCAGAAGAATAACGAGGGTACTAAGAACAGTCTCTACTATCTCAGCCACATGCTTCTTGATACGGAGGTCAGATACTCCCCTATCGAAAAGAGATGCCTTGCGCTCGTATTCACCGTGAAGATTATGCAACATTACCTGCAGCACCATGAGGTGCAATTGGTCTCCTGGGTAGACCCACTAAAGTACATTCTGAACTGCCCCATGCTGACTAGCCGACTTGCACATTGGGTAGTGATTCTCCAGCAGTTTGATATCAGGTTTGTAACTTATAATTCCATTACGGGACAGGCGCTGGCAGACTTTTTAGCTACCCATCCAACCTCCATGGATCAATCCCTGGACATGTATTTTCTTGATGAGACGATCCTCTCAGTCGATCATGTCATCCCGTGTTGGAAAATTCATTTCGACAGCACCTCCCGGAGCCCCACTGGTAGGAGGCTCAATGATCCTAAGCTCAAAAGAGTGGGCCTGCGTATTGTATTCATTACCTCGGCGCAAGCCGTCCTTCCATACTCGTTCCTGTTGTCATGAGGTTGTAGGAACAACGAGGCAGAGTACCAGGCTCTCATCACCGGTCTCGAGTTGTCCCTTGAGATCCATGTGCCCCATCTACATGTGAAAGGAGATTCCGAGCTGGTAATCAAACAGGTTAATGGTGACTACGTCGTCAGGAAGCCTGATCTTGTACCATTGTTGGAGTACACCCTCCACCTAATGGCCCGGTTCTCTTCTCGACCAGAGGTTACCCATGTCCCACGGTCATAGAATGGTCAAGTAGAAGCCTTGGATGGCTTAGCCGCGTCGCTCGCAGAACCCGAGCAAGATGATTTGAACATACATGTGGAACACCGGAGAGTCATCGCCCCCGTCAACCAAGATGACAATGATGGCCTGTGAGTAAGTCATCTCACCACCGGACCCTCTACAGCAAGGGTCCCGGGTTTGTCAGACATAGTGGATGAAGCCACTTCCAACTGGAGGGCCCCTTTTGTCGAGTATCTCCAAAATGGTCACCTCCCGGACGACCGGGCCAAGTGTGAGCGAGTCCGACCCCACGTTCCCTAATTTACACTCCAGAGCAGCCCCAGTTTCAAAAAGATTCTCTATAAGCGGAGCTTCGATGGTGTCCTCCACCATTGCATTCAAGGTGAATATATTCCTCAAGTTATGCAAGAGGTTCACGCCGGTTCCTGTGGCACCCATCAAGCTGGGCCGAAGTTGTCCCATCAAATCTGGAGGTTGGGGTACTTCTGGCCTACTATAATCCACGATTGTATTGGGTATGCAAAGAGATTCAACATGTGCCAAGTTCACGCCAACTTCCTGCATAGGCTGCCGGATCCCCTCCACCCCACCAAGTACTCTTGTCCATTTGCGGTATGGGGAATTGATGTAGTAGGACCGTATCCACCGGCAACAGCCTGCCATTGTAGGTTCATCCTAACTGCTATAGATTTCTTCTCCAAGTGGGCAGAGGCAGTTCCACTCAAAGAGGTCAAGGCCCGTTCCATCGTCGACTTTGTGAGCTAAAATATTATCCACCGGTTTGGGGTCCCTCACGCCGTCCTCACCGATAATGGCACCAACTTCCGAGCGGCTGAACTAAAGAAATTGTACGCCAAGTACGACATCCGTTCGAACCATACCTCTCGCTACCATGCATAGGCAAACTGAAAGATCGAGGCATTCAACAAAACCCTCTCTAACATTCTGCAAAAGATGGTTGGTCAGAACAAGAAAAGTTGGCCGTAAAAGCTCCCCAACGCCCTCTGGGCTTACCAGACGACGACTCGCAACTCTACCCAGGTGACCACATATTCCCTGGTGTATGGAGCTGAGGTCTTCCTACCCATTGAGATCCATCTTCCATCATTACACACTGCAGTCTATGATCACCATACATCAGATGAGGTAGCCGAGATCCATCTAGCTGAATTAGAAGCACTGGACGAGAATCGTCTTCGTGCCCTACACAATCTGGAAAGGCATCAGTATAAGATAGCCAGGGCCTTCAACAAGATGGTTCATCTCCATTCTTTTCTACAGGGTGACCTAGTACTGGCCCTTCATGCGCCAATGATTCCCGATAGAAAACCGTCAAAGTTAGAACCCAAATGGGAAGGTCCTTATATCATCCATAAGGTTTACCCCAATGGAGTATACTCCTTGGTGACCATGGATGGAGAGCGCATAACCCCTCCCACCAATGCCAAGTTCCTCAAGAGATACTTTTCCTAGGGAAAAAGGGTCATGCAAGACGATAAACTGCAAAAGGGTCCCGCACGACCTTAAATTGCATCTTCATCCTGCAAGACGATAAACTGCAAAATGGCCCAGCATGACCTTAAACTGCAAAATGGCCCAACATGACCTTAAAATGCATGTTATGGACCAACATGGCCTTAAACTGTATGGTCCAATACGACCTTAAAATGTAAGGTCCTGCATGACCATAAACTGCATCTTCGTCTTGCATGATGATAAACTGAGAAATGGTCCGAGCTCTATGACCTTAAACTAAGATCTCCCCCCGTCCTTACTAAAAGACGTTAAACTAAAATTCATTTAGGCCTTCCTGACCGAGGCACAGCCTTAGGACCATCAGCCTCCTCAGGCCCATGGCCCCCTTCCTTACTGTAAGACGTTAAACTGCAATCCAGTAAGGCATTCCGGACCGAGGCTCAGCCTCAGGCCCCTTGGCCTCCTTGGGCCCACGGCCCCCGTCCTTACTGTATGACATTAAACTTCAAGCCAGTCAGGCCTTCCTAACCAAGGATCATCCTCAGGACACACGGCCTATTCGGTCCCACGGCCCCCGTCTTCACCGCGAGCCGTTAAACCACATGCTGGTCAGGTCTCCCAGACCACGATCTGGCCTCAGGCCCCTTGGTTTTCCCTGACTTACCCTCTTGCGGGATTGTACGGTATGGTGTGGGACTACGTCCTCATTCACATCGGATTACATGCCATACCTTACATATCCCCAAATGAGATGCATCCTCATCCCGCATGACGCTAAACTGCATCTCAATAACTGCGTGTGGAATGATTCTCATCTCAATGGGATACATAGGAACGCTCAGACGCCTCGTCTTGAGCCCAGCCCCAAGATTTTATCTTCCACTATCCCCCCTGGGAAGAGTTTCCTTGGAGGATCTTTGTGTAGAAGAGAGTAGGCTTTCATAGCACCTCTCATACAACCCCTCTCACACAAGGATTGTAAGGGTCGCACCATGTGCCCACTCCCGTTCTTCTATCCTCCCTTGTCCTCACCGCATGATGCTAAACTGCATGGCCTTTAAGAACTATGTATGGCTTTATTTCCATCCTAATTGGATAAGTAGGAACGCCCGGGAATTTCGTCTATTGGCCCAGCACAAAAGCCAAAATCTTCCCCCCGGGTCAAGACATATGGCAGGGTGCACAATTCTGCCCCAACTCACATCGAGCAAGCCTCGACCCTGTTGCACATCCCCTTAGAGATGTTTTCCTCTTTCATGGATAGATACATCTATGCTTCATCCACTCCTTGACTGGGATTCCCTCATTTTTTACACCCAGAGGGACCCCCAAGAACGGCCTGGATACGACGCCCAAGGGCTCTCCTGCCGATACGGGCCAATGCCCCCGAGGGTTTTCAAGCAACAAGCCGATACAAGTCCCGCATTGAAAATATGGTCAACGGTAGACACTCATTTGTTGCTCCCATATCAGGTAACCATAAGAACTCTGTGTTTCGAACATGGTCAACAGTGTCCTGGATCTTCGGGTCCACCCCAAGATGTCCCAGACATCGAGTGCATTGATTCATTCTACCCCATCCTGAATTGACAAACTTCCCCCCGGGTGATGCTAGCGGTCGGGCCCACGACCCCGATTCCCCATAGGGGTGTACGGTGTGGTGTGGGACTACATCCTCATTCACGTCGATATCAGGTACCATGTCGTACGCCTTCCCTTACGAGTCCCAGCCTCAAGACCATTGGCCTTTTCGGGTCCCCGACCCCGTCCTCCTGTAAGACTTTAAACTACAGACTCGTCAGGCCTTCCTTACTGATGCCTGACCTTCGGCCCCTTGGCCTTCTCGGACCCCTCGGCCCAACCTCTTACCCATGGTGTACAGTGTGGTGTGAGACTATGTCCCCATTTACATAGGGATCAGGTACCATGTCATACGCCTTCCCTTACGAGCCCCAGCCTCATGCCCCTTGGCCTCCTCGGGTCCCTGGGCCTCGTCCTTACTACAAGATGTTAAACTGCGAGTAAGTCAAGCCTTCCTGACCAATGCCTAACCATCAGGCCCCTTGGCCTTTCTAGTCCCCTTTGCCTTTCCAGGCCCCTTGGCCTTTCCAGGCCCCGACCCAGGACCTCTCTTATAGGAGTGTATGGTGTGGCGTGAGGTTATTTTCTCATTCACGTCGGTCTCGTAATGACCACGCCATGTACCTCTCCCACCTGAGCTGTTTCATCGATCCCTTTTCAGTGGTTCACCAATGTGCCTAAGAGCACTCTGGTTTATTACCTGGAATGTCAATCTCTACTCGGACACGTCTGCACCCACTTTCCAGGCTTTGTGTATCCCTGCATCAGGGCTTCCATCATCTTTCACACCCAGAGGGACCCCCAAGAACGGCTTGGATACTACGCCCAAGGGCTTTCCTACCGTTACAGGCCAACACACCTGAGGGTTTTGGACAAAAAATCGATAAAATCCCGCGTTGTGAATATGGTCAGCGGTCGATGCTCGTTTGTTGTTCCCACCTCAGGCTAATGCGATATGGACGCTGCGTTTCCACCATGGTTAACAGTTTTCCTCTATTGCCACACCAATCCATTAAGCCCAAAATGTCAGGTACACAATTCACACCCTTCATCACATTATCGTGTCCAAGTAGAGTCTTGGAACTCTTGGTACTTTTCCTTTGTGCACATCTGCGCGTTGGGGAAACAAGCTGCGTGTAAGGTGTCCTTCGGGGCTCTCTGCCGACTCCCCTCTAATGGACGCCCCAATTATTGAAATGAGGATTTACCAGCTTTTTTCCCACAACGATTTTAACTCACGTGGGCTTAGGGATCGTGTTGCTGTCTGCGCTAACATGGGAGGTTGTTACCATTCATTGTCCAAGCTCTAAGACCATAAACTAAGATCCATCCGGAACTACGTTCATCTTGATTCCCATCCTCATGGGATACATAGGACCGCCCAGACCCCCTATCTTTGGGTCCAGCTTGAGTTCAGCTAATTCTCCTCTCTGGTCCTGCCATCGGGACCCCGACTACGGGACTGCGTGGCGTAGTGTGGGATTATGTCCTCATTCACATCGGGTTTGCAATAGCTACACCACGCGCACCCCCATTCAAAGAGTTAGCCCTCGTATTTTTTTCCACGCATGACATTAAAAGGCACCCTTTAGAACTACATGTGGCTAGATTCCCATCCTCATGGGATATGTAGGAACACCTGAATGTCCAGACTTCAGGCCCAGCCCCACCTCTTAGAGATCTCCTAATCTCCAGGTCACCTAGGCAACTAGGTCTATCCCTCTCTAGGAGGGAGATATGTAGGTATGATACAAGGTTTTGGGAACCATGACCCTTCTCTCGGGAACCCGCCATCTCTTGGTTACCCTCAAGTTGAATCCCTTGACCCCTTGCAGTGGTTCACCCATGTGTTAAGAGTACTCTGGTCTAGGACCAGGAGTGTCAGATTCAACTTGATCATGTTCCATACACTTGTCAAGATTCATGTTCCCCTCCATTCGGGCTTCTATTACCTTTCACACCTGGAGGGACCCCCAATAACGTCCTGGATACAATGCCCAAGGGCTCTCCTATCGTTATTGGCCAATGCCCCTGAGGGTTTTGGACAACAAATCGATAAAATCCCGCGTTGCGAATCCGGTCATCAGTCGATGCTCACTTGTTTGTCACCATTTTAGGCTAACACGACCGGATGCTTTGTTGCGAACATGGTGGAATCTCGACACTTTTGGAACTATCCTACAGTGAAATTTTGCATGTCAGGGGGACAAAGCTACAATACGGCGTCCTTCGGGGCTCCCATGGTCTGAGCTCTAAGACCATAAACTAAGATCCATCCGGAACTATGTTCAACTTGATTCCCAACCTCATGGGATATGTAGTCCCGCCCGGATGCCCTGTCTTCAGGTACATCCCATTTAGGGAGCCGGTCTCTCCCCCTGTTTCACCTCTTACCTCTATATAGGCCCCTCAGCCTAAGGTCTCCCTCTCCGATTGGCGTACAATGTGATGTGGGATCATGTCTCCATCAATTGTGTTTTATAACACTACGCACGTTCCCTGCCTAGCATCGTCTGTGCTACGTCTGCACTGCATGATGATAAAATGCATGCTTGGTCCTATCATATGACCCTAAACTATGACATTATCGTCATGGCCGCATGACGAAAAACGACACTGCATTGTGGTGACCTCATTGTAGAGGACATCGCATTGGGTATTGGTCACGTGCCATGCCATTTGTCAATGCCTATCATGGATTGATCCTTGTGGAAACACCACAGACTACTACTGTAGTCCTGTCACGTCACAAAAAAACCACTCACCTTAAAGAACAAACAAGATTTATCAAATTCCGCTTCTTTTAGTGCAAGGGCCACACCCGCGCTCCCCTTCTCCCCTGACACTGGTATCTTACCATGTCACCTTTAAGAACTACATGTGGCCTGATTCTCTTCCTCATGAGATACATAGGAGCGCCTGGGCAATTCCCCGCGGGCCCAACCTAACCTTTGTGTTTGGTCCCTCGACTCGAGCATTTTCCCAGAGAACGCATGGTAAGTAAGGGCTTGGGTCCTCCTTCATGACGGGTTTTGTTGCCATGTGTCCCATGATTCCTTTACCCATTTATGGTCTAAGTTCCCTCAAGAACTACGTGAGGCTTGGTTATCATCCTTATGAGATACGTAAGAGCTCCCGAGCACTTCCCCGCAGGCCCAGCCTAACTTTCGCTTTTGGTCCCTTGACCTAAAACCTCTCCCAAGGGGGTCGTGCGGTGTGATATGGGATTACGTCCTCATTCACGCCAGGTGTTTGAGTTACTCCAACATGTGCCTCTTATGTCTCCTCCCATTCATGGTCCGAATTCTACGACCCTAAACTAAGATCCCCCTCTGGGAAAAGACTCTTCTCCCCCTATCCAATACGTCTCGTTGTCATATTCAGATGTGTTTCGACAAAGAGCCCGAAGTGTGGGATTTTCATACGGACATTCCCTTCGTCCCATAACCAAGCTTCGTGAGCTCGCTATTTGCATCCTCATCCTATTCCACATCCAAAAGGACCCTCAGACGACATGGATACTAGGCTTAAGGGCACTCCATGAATACTGGACCTAAGGGCCCTCCAATTGTTTCGGGCCAACATCCCTATGGATATCTAACAACATTTGTGACATGGTCCCATGTTTCGAACATGGTCAATGGTCAACCCTCATTTTTTTTGTCCCCATTATAGGCTAAAGCGATATGGATGCTGGGTTTCTGCCATGGTCAATAGTTATCCTCCATCCTGATGCCACCATCATCGCGATCTGAATCTCGAGCACCAGGATTCACACATTTTTACTTCCTCATGTTCAAGTGGAATTCCATCATACTCTGCTCTTTCTCTTCGCGCATCTAGGTGCGCTAAATGACCGTGTTAGTGTCATTGAGTCGGTATTCACCGAGCCTCCCATTTCCCTAACCTGACCCTTTTTGTGTGGGGAAATTCCCACCACTACTTCTTGTTTCCCACACAGAGCACGACTCACGTAGGCTTAGTAGTTTTGGGGGGATGTGTACCGACACAGTCAGGCTTCTCATCGTCTCGCATGACGTTAAACTGCGCTCCCAGAAATACATATGGCTTGATTCCCATCCTTATGGGGTACATAGGAACGCCCGACCACTCTACTTCGGGCCCAGCCTAATCCTCACTCTTGGTCCCTTGACCTGAAGAGTTTCATCCGGGGGTATGTGGTGTGATTTGGACTCCAATTCCTCATTCACATCGGTTTCATATCTACCGCACCACACATTCCCGTGGATCTTCCCTTTTATTCCACGTCCTATCGTATGACAATAAACTACATGAGTCCATGTATTCTCGTCCCTCATGATGTTAAACTGCATCCCCAGAACTACGTATTGATTGATTCACATCCTTATGGGATACGTAGGGACACCCTGGAATTTCACCTAGGGTCCAGCCCCAGAAATCTCAAAATCCTGTTCCTCCCCATTTCCAGCCCTCTGGCCTCACCCCTAGGGGGGAACTATGTAGATGCAATTTTTCCCTGAACAAGTTTAGGATGCCCCAAGATCACATTGGGAAGCGACAGGCCCCCTCTATAGGGAGGCCCTGTCCCAAAGAAGGAATTATCCATGATCAGACCAAATTGACCATATGGCGTAATCCCACCACAGTGATGTAATTACATGAGTGTTGGATTCTGTTCAGACAAACCATCACTCCATATTCCACACTTTGTGTGCCCCTTATTCGGACCCTCGTCCCCTTTCATGTCTAAAAGAATCCCCTAACGGCCTGGTCTCATGCCGCATCGGCTCACCTACCATCCTGGGCCAACGTCCCGGAAGACTGTTCATGTTAGGAAGGACCCCCTAACAGTATGGATTCTTGACCTAGGGTCTGCCTACTATCCTGGGCCAATGTCCAAAAAGATTGACCGACAACATTTGTGACATGGTCCCGTGTTTCGAACATGGTCAACAGTCAACATCATTTTTTGTCCCCATTTTAGGCTAACGCAGTAAGGATACCGCTTCTCCTCCATGATTAACGGTTGTCCCTTATTGTCATGCCATCCCCACAGTGTTCCGAAACTTGGTTGTCGTGATTTACACTTCCCATTTCCATCGGTTTGGACCGATTTCAGCGCCCCTGGCGTTGCACCATTCCTGCATAAGAGCACGCTGAAGAAACGGTAATTCAGCTCTTCAGAAAAGTTCCTTCTTCGGTCAAGCCTCTCCCATATTTCGAAAATCTGGATTGATAATCCGAATCCCGGATGCTGGGAGCATTGTCTCCACTCCTATGTTAGGTGGGACGAGAATGAAACTATCTCATGTTTCTCACATCGGGCTCGACCCACGTGGGATTGGGGAATTATCGCCGAATGTCCTGCAAACATTGTATGGATGTAACGAGGCAATTCAAATAGTGGAAATAGTGTGCGCTACGACATTCAAAACAACTAAAGGAAGAATTGAAGCACATAAGTACCAATAAAAGGTTATTGGTTTGTTACAATACCCGGGGGTCGACTCCCCCCATGGACGGGTTGACCCCGTCAAAAGAGCATTGCAGCTCCGCCACCAGTTGGCTTGTGGCGTCCAAGGCTTACTGACCCTGACTTAGCTCCCGCTCCTCCTCAGCAGCGGCGGGGCACAGTTCGTCAGCCTTGGCTTTGGCCCTCTCTATGCCAGCTTGAACGGAAGCCATCTTTCCAGAGGCATGCCTCATATGCTCTTCTGCCTCTTCCAGCTGGGCCTTGAACCGTGAGATCAGCTCAGATTGTGCATTAAGAGAGACTGAAATCTCATCTGCCCGGGTCTGCATCTGTTGGACCTCGACTTCAGCCTCCTAGAGATTCTTGATTTTGGTCTCCTTCCTCCGCTGCCAGCCCACGCTGATCCCATGATCATGCTTCTGGATCTTCTCAGCCATAAGATCTCGAATGAGTGCGTGAGGATGTTGGGAATCCACAACCCCATCACACAGTTCGCTCAACCGCGAGTGGAGTCTGTCCATTTCGGCCAGCCATTGCACTTGGGGGTGTCCTTGATGAAACGTGTGATTAGCTTCCATGACCGGCGGCGGACTATGCTGCTGTCTTCCTCGTCGGAGGTCGTTTCGTCCCAGTCTTCACGATTGGTAGGCTCAAACGTGGGTTACACCTGCAATAAATCCTCGAAAGGATCTGCATCTGGTGTTGAATCTAGTACGACATCTGGCGCTGAAGTAGGCGTGACAGGACTGGGACCGAACGGTTTATCCTCTTCCTCGGAGTCCACCTCAATGACTTCGGGCACGACCCTGCTGGTGGTCCCGCCAGTGATGATGTGTGTTGCAGCTTGATGAGATGGGGGGACTATCTCTAATATTACTGGAATTCCCCTAGGAGGGACGCCACCAGACATCCCGACTAGTCTTGCCGCAGCATCCCATGCCAGTCGGAGAACTGTACGACAGAGAGGGACATAAACGTTAGTTGGCATAGTCAACATGTAACGACAAGGAAACCGGTAGAGGAAACTTAAAGAGATCGACCTCCTGGCGCTGCTCTTGAGCCGGTACTGATGAGACCCCAAGGAGAGGCCATATGTATACTGTTGAAAGGTCTGGAGATTCCGAAAGAGCCACCTCGGGTGCTCGGGTCCCACCAGACGCGGAACTGGATGCAGCCATAGGCGCAGGTTCTGAAGGTACCGCATCATCAACTGCAGAGGGGCGAGAACGAGGCCTGCGAACAAGTTCCTCCTGCATGGCTCAAACATCGGTGAGAAGTCCATAGTAGCCCCCGAACGGACCATTAGGAAAGAAGTTCAGAATGCCACCTCGAGAGCCTCTGCGAAATCGTCGGAATCAGAGCCCTGATCTCCGACCTCGCCCTCCACGAACGGGATCCCTCCTCCAGCCTCATCCTCCCGAGAGGAGTCCTCTGATTCTTCTGGCAGGGGGAATTTCTCCTTCAGATCGGCAGCCGATAACTAATGGGGGACCATTTGATTCAACAGTACCCTCACCTGGTCTGTCTTTGGGCGAGGGACACCACTGGAGTGGATGTAATCCTCCAGATCGTCCAGGTATTGCTCTGCCTCCACCGAAGACGCCATGAATCCTGCCCGGACTAGGCCAATGCCCTGTAATTCCATCCCGAGGCGATTCAGGTGGGCCCAAATCTCGGGTGGGCTGAGGAATTTAAGGTTGACATCCCAAGTGTCCCAAGCTTCTGGGAAGACGGCATCCTCTGCCACGTCGATATGACGCAGGTGCTTCCCCGGAGCCTGAGTGGATATCCTACGAAATCCCCTTGGTGGCTGTCCCTCAAGATGGCCTTGCTCTTCTGGAATCATCGAATCTACCGCTGCTGCCGCACCCTCGGCTGGTGCGGGTCTCACCACCATGGAGGCCCCACCACCGCGAGAGGCCCTAGCTACCCTCCGACCATGACCTCGAGATAGAGGAGGTCCGCCATCACCGACTCGAATAGTCGGCTGCTTCAGCATCTCCCCTAGGTAAGCAGCCTCCCAACTAATGGCATACCCCCTCACCAATCCGAAGGCGGCGGTGGATGGAGGTAATGCAATTCACATCTTCCTATCTTCTCGTGTGAACATGAGCCACAACTGCCTCATTACACATGAGTGCTCCTCGTGGAGCACCTCCCAGTAGACCTGCGGGGTCAGCCGCTGGAGGCAATGGAACTGCCTCGCAAATCGATGCGGGGTTTATGGTTCGCAGAGTGGCTCACGATCTACTCATTCCACCAAGACTCCACCTCGAAATTCCAGGAGGTAAGCCCGATGTTCTTCCGTTCCCTTCCCATCGTCAGTAAGAATACCCGTCGGTAATGGGAAGGAGTGGAAGATAAACTCATCCGCCCTCCACACCCGATTCAGCACCATCGTCATGGCTAGTTTGAATGGGAAGCTCCCGATCGCATTCATGATGGAGGGGTGGAAATTTGATCCCGGCAGCAAAATAGGGTTTGGATACTCATAAATCCCCCTGATGTGCACTGCGATCCACCCATACAGAAGGTGGAAGGGCCCACATATCCTTGGCGACTTCTTGCCCTCGCCAATGTGCCGCATCATTCAGTAAAGTTTGGAGGGCATTGGAATCCTCAAATTGATCTGCTTCCCCATGGCCAACCTGGATGCCATAATAATGGAGCTGGGTCACACCCCCATGCTTGTATCCCTCACCGATAGAATCCAACCGCAGATGAGATCCGCGATGAATGCCACCAGCCTAACTGTTGGCTGTCGTTTAGTGCTGACACTGAAAACCCATGTTTTCCATTGGATGTCCTCCAAGACCCGCCAATACGAGTTCCCCTTACCCCGTTGGGCTGCCCTTGGACAAGTTCGAGGCCTTGGAGGGAAATCTCGATTCTCTGGGAAATTCAGGAAGCACTTGAACCATCTCCTAAAGTGGACATCCCTCACTTCCTCCTTGTCATCTCTAGGGACAAGTTCCATCAGCACTAACGCCAGTCGCAACATTTGATCTGTATCCTCCCACGTGCTCGTGACGGGGAGGAACTCATCATACATGACCCCCAAGACCGGAACACCAGAAATCTAGTGGACATCCCACAGGTTGACGCCCACCTCCTCGTGATGCAGGTGAAAGGTATTGGTCCTAGACGACCATTTTCTCAGCAACTCCGGCATCAGTTGTTTCTGTTGGTAAATGTGGAATTGGGAGGCCCATGCCGCCTCATATAACTGCACTCTCCTCTACTCGCCCCCAAACTCCTTGCATGAGGTGCCTACCCAGTCGAATCAGGCCCATTCATCAGTGAATTTGCTGCCCTGGCGCAGGTCCCACTCGTCGGACCATCACTTCTTCGATTCCTGCAAAGCCGCCTTCATCATGGTACGATAGAGAGGAGGAGACGTCTTCAGTTGCAGTGGCTTCCTGTCAATATCGTTCAAATGGTTGTAGAGATAGTCAGCAGTGACGGGTGTGAATTTCTCTTGCGCATGACCATTGGCCGCCCTGAACCATTGGTGCTGACATGATATGCTCCTGAACCAGCAAGCTGGTTCATCCCTACATTCCTCAGGGATGAAGACGTCATCCCTCAACCTGAAGTCGTATAATGGCATCTTCTTACACTGTGGATAATCTTTCTGACCCTCCGATAGCAGATCTGTCAAAAAAGAGTGGTCCAAATGGATTTAGACCATCTCCCCAAGGCCTGGATGGTTGGCCTTCTCATCCCGACGAGCGGCATCTGCAAGCACCCCCAATACAGCTTCTTGATGGGCCATTTCGATTCCGGCCCTTAGAAAAGAATTCTTTCATAACGGATCGCGAAGACGGATTTCGAAGGTCGGTTGCGAGACCAAGCCGTGAAGTCTGGCCTAGGCCAACAAGCAGAAGTTCGCTTGGCGTGGACACGGAGTCAGAGACACGCGGTTCGCCGCGATGCTCGATTCACGGAGGGCTGTCACAGAGTACGCGGAGCTTCGTGAAATTGAGAGAACAAAAAGACAAGGAAGTCGCATGAAGAAAAAAGAGGTCGACCCCCCTATTTATAGGCGGCGACCCCGGAGCATCATGGCACGCCTCACCCACGTGGAGCATCGCGCCACGTCTGGATCCGTGGCCCCGGTCAGCACCGCGGGCCCCCTCTACGAAGCCACATCGCGAATGACCGACAATTTTGGCGATTTTACCTCAGACTTCGACACTTCACCCTCCGCGGCTCCAAGTATGAGGGGGGGCATTTTTTGGCGCCAAAATATTTCACCAAAGGAAGGGACGAAAAATAAGGTGGGAACACTGCCTCGTGAAGAACCGACGCGAAGCACCGATGCGAAGCACCGACGCGAAGCACCACGAGAATAACGGGCTCGCGAAGCTCCAGAGGCGGTATCTCTGTGCGAATGCATTCGACGTTCACGAGCCCGCCGCGAAGCTCCAGAGGTGGTAACTCTCTGCGAATGCATTTGAGGTTCACGAGCCAGCCGCGAAGCTCCAGAGGCGGTAACTCTCCGCGAACGCATTTGACATTCGCGAGCCCGCCGCGAAGCTCCAGAGGCGGTAACTCTCCATGACTGCGTTTGACGTTCGCGAGCACGCCGTGAAGCACCTGATTCGGCATGCGAGTTCTGCCTTGCGGCGCCCCTTTCCTATAAATACTGGACTCCACCTAAGTTCCAAAAGATGGACAATCCGACCTTTCGGCTACTCCTATCCCAAATCACGAAGCACTCTTTGCCAGGGGAATCATGAGCTCTGCGAGGTACATCTAATTCGTGTGACGCCTTTTATTTGTCTCGTTTTGAGCACCTCTTCTGAGAGGTATTCCCTTCGCGAAGCTCAAGGGCATTCGTGAAGGAAGGGGATTCCCAACGGAACCCGGGCAGCCGCGGAGCATTTATGCTTCGCGAAACACCCAACCTGTACTAGTGATCCCTATGCTAAGGCAGGATCACTACACATCGTGAAGCACACTGCTTCGCAGCACCCTGCTTCACGAGGCACCTCTTCTTCGCGAGGTAGTGCTCCGTGAATATTGTTCCACTTCTCGAAGCACCCTCCACTCACACCTATGCCCCATGCTAAGGCCAAGGCACTCCGCTTCATGAAGCACACTCCTTTTCTTGGCAATTCCTCTTCCCATGCGACCCTCCAGGTATACACAATGTGATTTCAAAGTCCCACGGACAGTACCACTCATGGCATTGCATCGCCTAATGATTCTTCGCATAGACAAGCTAATGGCTATTGCTTTTTTCGAATATCCACACTAACGTGGACCCCTCGATGGTTTGCTTCACAACCCCCCTTGACCATGGCCTTGACAGTACCTTCCCTCCCCCAAGGACCAGAGGGTACCGGTTATGTATGTCCTAGAGGTGTGTAGTGAACCCACCTCGTCTGAGCTGCAGGACGTTAAACTTCCAAGCATCATGTCCCCAACACATGATGTTAAACTGTGACCCGACCTCATGCCTCGGACAAAGGGTCCCCCCAGAACGGACATTCTTTACACCACTCATCTCACAGGAGTGGAATCACCCATCCACAAGGGATTATATCCTCCTTATTGGAGTGGTGTATGTTCTTAGGAGAACGACGACCCTAGTTCCCCAATGGATGGTTGCACCCCTGCATCTCTGTACTTCCCCACTACCAAGGTTAGGGAAGGGCGTGATAGGGAACGAGGCACCTCCAATCATTAGTCCCAAATCCCTCTTTCCCTGCACTTTGTCGCACCTCGGGCCTCGATCCTGGAGTATGTCCCAGCACCATGGTCCGCCTAACGCGTAATCCCCTCTTCATTTCTCACGGATGCATCCTTCGCGACATGATCGTCATGTCCCCGCAACCTCTTGTTTCTCACACCGAGCATTACTCACGTGGGCTTAGAGTGAGAACGGACCCCGACCCCCCACCTTTTGAACTACAAGGTCATTGATCCATTTCAAGGCATGGTACGTAGTAAGGCTCCACAAGGTTCAAGCCCACCACTCGGTCGTTTATTCACGTCAATTTTCACTCTTGTCCGGCATGACGTTAAACTGCATGCCCTCGTCCAGCATGACGTTAAACAGTATGCCCTTCTCCTTCATGACATTAAACTGCAGAACCATTCCGAACTACGAGGTCTTTGATCAATGTCAAGGCATGGTACGTAGGAAGCCTCCACGAGGTTCAATCCCACCAGTCATCTAATTCACGTAATGTTCTACCTTCGTCCAGCATGACGTTAAACTGCATTCCAGTCCGACGGCAAGCCATTGTGACCACAACCCTAACTACGAGGACATTGATCCATGTCAAGGCATGGATCGTAGGAAGCCTCTCAGAGGTTCAACCCCATCTCCATCGGACCGTGGTCCCTCATTTACGTTGGTTCTCCAACACCCACCACCATTCCAAACTACGGGGACTTTGATCCATGTCAAGGCGTGGTAAATAGGAAGCCTATATGAGGTTTAAGTCCACCGCCCGTCGTTTATTCACATCAGGGTTCACTACCATCCCAAATGACGTTAAACTGTATTCCATCAACCCTCTGAACTATGAGGACTTTGATCCATGTCAAGGCATGGTATGTAGGAAACCTTCTAGAGGTTCATGCCCACCACTAGTGGACCCACAGGTCTACTTTTACGTCGGTTCACCGATGAAACCCTTTGAACTATGAGGTCTTGGATATATGTCAAGGCACGGTAGGTAGGTTCCTCCCTGAGGTTCAAGCCCATCCCTCATCGGTCCAATGTCCACCTTCACGTCGGTTCACTGACGACATCCATTGGGCCAAGGTCCACCTTCACGTCGATTCACCGATGAGGCCTCTCTGAACTACATGGTCTTTGATCCATGTCCCGACATGGTACGTAGGAAGCCTCCACGAGGTCCAAGCCCACAACCACTAGGACCCTCCTAGTCCTTCCCATCCACGTCAGTTCGCTGATGATGACCATCAAACCAAGGTCCACCCTCGTGCAGGTCCACCGACACCATCTCGAACTACGCAAAGTTTGATTCCCTGCCACGTGGATACGTAGGAATACCCCTTCAAGGCTGAAGCCCAACTTCACCGTTTCCCTTGTGATGGTTCCTTGCCATTCCCCCTTCCACTTCATTCGTTTATACATCATCCACCCTGATTCTCACCCGGGCCATCATATGCTAGGGAGATCACGTCGGTACACTCCTCTTCACAGCCGCCCATGGGCTTGTCCCGGTATCGGTACCCCTTCAAGGGAAATCCATCAATCCGATCTATTCTATCCAATGCTCTAATCGGGTTGATCCGTCTCCGCTGGATGTTAAACTCGTGGCGTACCCTGTGTTAAAAACGGGAAGCAGAGGAAAACCTCAGATACTCGTCTATGAAATATAATTCCCCACGCTCCATGTGGGATGCCTCGGGCTTCCATGCCCTTGAGAAGCCCTGTGACCAGGGATAATAGATAGACATGCTCAGTTCCCCAACATCCAAACATGCTACTGATGCCTCAATGTGACTACTCCCCCGACCGAAGGTCGCTACCATGTCTAGACCCCATGGAATGTCTTGACAGAAGTAGTGTAATTAACCGGCGTCCATGGAAACATGGCACTGTGAAGAGTTTCACGAACAACGTATTAAATCTATGAGGGAGACCCGGACTATGTGACGAGTTCTGAGGAGGAATCCACAGAAGGAATAACCGACATCCCATCATCCTGTTTCAATCAAGGAGCAGATGTACCTGAACAAGGAACGAATGTCGCCCGCCTTTGGAAAGCGGGAATGCATGGAAATGAGTAGAGCATCCTCCACAGACGGATGCACGCACCCCAGCGAAAGCATCAGAAAAACACCAGTTCATTTTTTGTATGCTATTTGGTTGTGTGCAGTGGAGATTGTGGAGTTGGATGTTGTGGTATATAAGCTACTTGAGGTTTCTTGCAAGTGATGGAGCTTGCTCGCTGAACCAAGGGAATGGATGGGTCACTGGTCATGGAGCTGGCTCACTATTACTGGGGAATCGAAGGGTCATAATCATGGATAGGTCACTGGTAGATGGGGGGTGGATCCTGTTGGTGGATTAATCCTATGTTTTTTATTTCATTTTCTATTTATTATCATTATTCATTTAAATAAATGTTTTTCTATGTTTGAAAAATTATGTAAATATTTTTCAGTTGAATAATAATATTTGATGAATTATATATGAAAAAAAAATATATTAGGAAATTTTACATGAAATAACTATTTATAATTATTATTTGATTGTAATTTATAAATAGATATTATATGGTGATAATAATATTATAGACAAAAATATTTTTCATAAAAATATGTTGCTAAATAATTTAACCAATATATATATATATATATATATTATTTTGGTATTAGTATAATTGCAACAGAATTATTTAATCTATCACATTAATATTTGGAGACAAAGTTTTTACGAATAGTTTAGTGACAAGACAATTTTTTTTGTAAAATATTTTACTCACGGAAAATGCACTTTTTCTACCAGATATACTCATGTCGGAAAAAGATAATTATTTTATAGTTTCATAATGTATAGTATTTCGTCTCAATTTTCATTCTATTGAGATATATTTTGTATAATTCACTTATATACATTTATGCGGTGTATATCTGACCCATTAATTGATTGAACAATATTATAAATTTAATAATGATTATTAATGCTTCAATTCATGTTATTTGTATCATGGGATGTCATTTTAAAATGAACCAATATGGTAATGATTTATTTTAATGATATAATATTTGGGATTTCCATTATTTTTACAAAATGAATCATTTAATCTATCTTTCATGAACATCATCTATTTTATTATTCTCTGATAATTAATGATTTGGATTGTTTTATTTCATATTTTCTTATCTTTTTTATTTTAATTAAGAAATAAATGCTTAATATAAAACTAATCAAGTTTACCTTTTAGTTCTATTATTGTTTTTCATCCCTGTCTATATTTCTGATTTTTTTACAAAAGTGTATTTTATTTTACTCCAATAAATTTTTGAAGACATATTTTGTTATAATTTAATTTTTTAGAAGGTTTAAAAGAAATAGTTATATTATTTTCGAAATGGATCATATTTTATTTTCATTCAAAAAAAGTCAAAATATTTTTTCCTTTTTAACGTATACGTTGTTAATAATTTTTCACACTTCAATAGCCTTTTTGTAATATTTTTATAATCCTACATGATTTAAATGTTTATTGAATGAAAATTATTTTTTATAAACATATTTATAT
This sequence comes from Viscum album, assembly GCA_963277665.1. Taxonomy (NCBI): domain Eukaryota; kingdom Viridiplantae; phylum Streptophyta; class Magnoliopsida; order Santalales; family Viscaceae; genus Viscum; species Viscum album. The sequence goes on from OY728130.1 coordinate 883,693,619, forward strand.
AATGAACATATATTTTATTCTATTCATTAAATGACAATATTTTATTCTATTCATGAAATGACAATATTTTACTATGGAATCCAGATTTTTATGAATTAACAATCATCTATCAATTATTGATTAATTTTTTGGAAATTAACTTTCTCTTTAATAATTCATTTCTGTTTTACTATATTCCCTTGTAAATTAAGTTTTTTTATAAATATTACTTCTATCATGTATATAATTATTTCCTAAATGAAATATGCTTTCCACATATGTTAACATTCTATGAACCATCTCCTATTTACTAAGGAAATTTTGATAATCATTATTTTTTACTCAGTATGTATATTTTAGAAATGGAATATTGATTATGAATTCAATTTATTGTTAAACATATAATTATAGCATTAGACATTCAAAAAAGTGTGGTAAAAAATTATATACCCCCTCGTTGCATTAACGGGTCTCATGAGAAAAAAATGGTCAAACCATTAAAATGGGTTTATAGTTTATACTTACCCATAGTTTAAACTATCGTGGTAGAAGGACTTGGTGGTATAAATATCATTATGTATGAGATAATCATATCCAATATTATGTGTTTCCTTAATTGAGAATTTAGTTATTATTATCCCTTATATTACTATATTGATATCATTCGTGGTTCAATTTCATGCTAAAATTACTGATTAAATTGCATTTTTTTTCTATATTTCCATATTTACTATGCCACATTTAATCTTCTATGATTATACTATACATAAAATATACTTATAATTTTTCTTAATATAACCTTTTATCCTTTCACAATTATATTAATAAGGAACCATTGAATCACTTCAATGATATAGAATGGTTACTTTCAATATATTTTTATATTTTATTTCAAATATAACAAAAGAGGACCATTTGTATATAGTTCTTCATGACTAATAGATTGATCAATATTTGGTGATTTGATCCCCTATATCATGTATAAATTTTATAAAAAGGACACAAGTTATAGGTTACTTATGCTCTTGTTAGTTCACTAAATGTTTCAACAACATGTTTCTAATTTATTGGTGTGTTCGAGAGCTCAGCATGGTTCAAGATATTGTTCATAGCCTAAGAAGTAATTTCAATCGTGGTTTTTACTCAATTGTTTACACCACTTCCTTAATCATTGGTACAATCAAAATATTTTCAGTCAAAACTATACTAACATGGTTCATGTTGGTTAAAGTAATTTACATGTAACCAAACACTTAGTGTGTGTATTATGAAATAATAATCAATGTAGAAAACCATATGGAAAATAAAACCGTATATTCGTTAAACAATGACACCAACATTTCAATATATGAAATTTTATGTTATTCCTACATAATATCAATTTCATAATGGATTTTTTGGTTAATTACACTATTTATTCAAAACATAATCCGCAAATATAAATAAACCCTTCTATCATAATAACTAAGGATTCTGATATCCACCAGAATGGTATGAAGGCCGTACTTTTTGTTGATTATTGATAACCCCCATTTCAAGGGATGAGTTCGAACTCTTACAAGGACCATATGCTCATAGATTACATGGCCAATATTTTTAGGAGATTACATGGCCTGATGGTCTTAGGGAATTCAACCAGACTATCAACAATGAACTACCCCTCCCCAGCATCTACATCATGATAGTAGATCTCCAACTTCGTAAGGCAGCCTGACTAGGCTTCCCATGCAGGCTCATGCTGGTTCTAATGACATAGCCATACCCTCCCATTCTGAAAAATCCATTTGTTTTTGCTCTGATGAGTGCACCTGCTTTGAATCCTCTTCTAGGGCCCCTTTTTTTATGTGTGTCTGGGGAAACTGCATGTGGCCCAAAGGCTGTGATGTAGCCCGAAGGCCTAAATGGTTTCCCGAAATCCCTAGTGGCCTGAAGGCCTGGGTGGCCTGAAAGCCTTAAATATTCCATGCCCAAACCATTGGGGCAAGGTTAATAGTTTTAGCTGCTACATTACCACTATAGTACAGCATAATGTATAGTTCTTCTACAATACCACACAGTGTACTGTTCTGCTATAGTTCTGCTATAGTGCCTTCAATAGTACCTAGAAATATGCCTCTACCGAGTTTTGAAACAGGGTCTCATGGAATCAATTGAGGATACCTCACTAACTGGGATGAGGCTTATGTACGAGGATTCTAATATCCACATTTTTAAATCCATTTATTAAATTATTATATTTTCATATTTAATTATATACTAATTGAGATTACCCAATTTGAACATAGATATGGTCTACAATGTTTTTGTAATTTAAACACATCATATTATATATAAATACCCAACCCCAAACCATAATGGATTTGTTCCTTTGTAAATTACCTATAGAATATTCTTATTTCATTATAATTATTCAAATAAATTGAAAAAATAATCCACACAATAAAACCTTTTATATATATCAGAAAAAAATTACCATCATCATTTCATAAGGAATGAAATCATAAGAAATGTGTTTACTCAAATTTCTATTATGTTAAAACATAGTATATATAGATTGATTATTATAAATGATTATAACATGAGAATGTTGGGGGGATTATATAATCAAGATAAATGATCAAAATGGAAAAAAAAATTAGCCAATAAAAAAAAGAATAAGCCGTGAAAAATGACATAAGGCTTGAAACATAATATAATACAGGAGTAATAGATCCATGAAAACATTATTCCATGATCATGAGCCAAGAATAAATGAATGGGATAAATAGATAATGAGAATACATGTCCCTGAAACAGTTATCATTGAATTGTAACACATATATCAAGTTATAATGATGTTAAACATAAAAAAATTACTATTATAAATATGGTATAACATTGGCTTGTGGTTTAATCATGAACATTGGTAATTCATAATATAGTTAACAAATTAATTTTTTTTATTATTAGCATTATGAAGATGTCAATATTGTTCAAACATAACATTTTGAACATATAGATAAGGTTGATTCTTAACATTTTGGACATATTAAAAACATCAATGCTTAAAATTGTGAAAACATCAATATGATCCAATCTTAACATTATGAAAATATCAATAAATCACATTCTTAATATTGTGAACATCTCACTAAATTCTATGTCGAACATTTTGAAGATATAAATATGGTCCATGCATGATATTGTAAACAAATCGATATAGTTTAAACATGTTGTAATGAACATCCCAACATGGTAAATGATTAACATTTTCATCATACCAATATGGTCTATGATTAAGATTGTGATCATATCAATTTGTAGATTTCATAATATTTTAAACAAATAAATAAGGTCTATACATAATGTTGGGGTATTATTAATTAGGTGTGGCCTAAAATTATTAATATATTTTTTTCATGATTAACACCTCAATCATATGAGATATATACCATAACATTGTTTATTGGAGAGTTATATTGAACCCAGAAGTAACATTATTGAAAAATACACATGTGTGTTCAACAAGAATTAAAAAACCCTTCATAATTGAATATATAACCCATGAGAAAGAGTCAAATGTCTGAAATAACTCCAAAAAACATGACCATATGCCATCTAATGAAAGAAAAGAAGAATTGTGTCATTACATAATATCCCTAGTGAATTGTAATAACATTAAATTATTTTTATATAGAATAATGGCACATTATAATACCACGATAATTTATTTTACAAAAATAATAATAAATAAACATTAATTTGGATAACATTTCATTATAAAGAAATATATTATTTTTATAATAAGGGGTATAATAATTTCATTTTAGTAAACATGAAAACATGGAATGATGTATTTTTGATGCAATGTAAAATTGGAATTCATATATTCTAATAATGTGTAATTCTTTAAAAAACAAACCAAAATTCACATATTTGAAATGAAATTTAAAATTAATTTAAAAATAATATTCATGTCATGATCGAAAAAATTTGTAAGATGATATGGATATTTTTTATGAAATAAATATTTTAGAACATAAATCACAATATTACTACTTAATATTAATGAAAGTGAAAAGGGGAGTGGAATATTTAACATATATAGAATTTAGTGGAAATATGGTTTTATCCTTACAAAAATTAATGATACCTACATCATTATTAATAATAATTATAAGTCCATTAAATAATAGATCATTTTTAGTATGAAGAGCATAAAATACTTTTCATATTTACATTTCTATACAATAAAGTATAAAATTATGTTAAGAATGAATATAGACATGGATGATAAAGAGAAATTATATAGAATATTGAAAAATGGGGGTCAATACACAAGGGCACCGGTACTATAACAATATTATAGTGGTACTGTAGCCATGGTGCACTGTAGCAATGATGGGTACTGTAGCAGTGGTAGGACACTATAGCGGTGGCAGAACACTATTGCAACAATGGGTATTGTGTGGTACTTTAGTAGGAAGGTACTATAGCAGTATTATTAATAGAATGGGCCTTGGGTCAAAAAATTGGGCCTACGGGCCATGTAATGGGCTATATTCCCACTGGGCCTTCATGAATTGTAATGGGTCTTACACAGTTAAAAGTGGTAATTGATTTGATATAAAAATAAAAAGAGTGTTTGACCCCAAACATGAATAAAAAATTATGAATAAAATATTTAATCCCACAAGAAAAAGGATATTGATTTAAAAATACAATTTCCAAAAGATATAACACTATATGAAATTGAATCATGGAATAAAATATCAACTATATATTAACATGGTGAGATAATATAGTGTATTACATGATGAAGAAAATTTAATCAACAAAAACCATACAACTTTGGTATCTTTTGAATAAAAATTCTTTGAATAAGATAAAATTAATTTGATCAATAAATACCATTAATTAAATTATATTCATTCTAAAATATTACAATGAATAATTATATAAAACATATAAATGAAAATAGGTTCTTGATATAAAAACTATCTCAATGATTGGAAATTGAGATGAAAAAACCTCTCATTGGATTTCTTCTTTAATTAATGTTCTATGAATTCCGACTTAATAAAATAATATTCATTAATGATATATTTATAAACATATTTCAGTTGTATTTAAATATATTATAATATTTTAAAATAATTTGTTTCATTTTTATTACATGTTTTTAGTTAATATTGGAAATCGATTGTATATAGTTTCATCAGTTCCTTATCTTTTTTATTATAATAGATTCACTAATAATTTCATGTTCAATATTTAAACATCTATGTAAAATCAAATAAAATATAATAGGAGTTTCTAAAATTTGTTATGAAGTTATTGTTTTATTCTATGTGAGTTTCAAGAATGGTTATCAAGGTTTATATCCAAAACATGCTTGTTTCCATAATTTATTGATTAAAATTTGGAATATTTAGAATTTTTTATGTATTAAAATGAATAAAATAGAATAATTAAAATATTTTATTTTTAACATAATATCTTACTAGTAATAACATTTTCATAATTATTCATGCAGGATAGGTCAAAAACATTATACTATTGTTCAAGTACATTGTTAAATTGACCCAAACAATACTATTTCGTAAAAGATAATGAGAATAGTATATTGTTTTTAGAAAGTAATAAATTTTAATTAGAATAATATTCATGTTAATATAATATCACTATAGTGTAAAAGTATTGTTATTAATACTGTAGATTCAATGCTAAATTAAAAAATATGGTGATGAACTTGGTACCAAGTTATGTGAATTATCTCTTTACGTATATTGGTTCCTTCAGAGTGAAGGATATAAAAATAATAATTGAAACTAGAATATAATAAATTTAAAAAATATAATTATTAATTTATAAATGGTTATGTATTATTGATATAACTAAATTTCTTGAGTTTTTTTGGGTTTATGAAGGATCCAATTATAGGTTAAAATGAGGTACATTTACTTGGAATACATGAATTAGTTTAAGAGTAAATATGGAATCACATAAGATTTTGGTGAGTTTGGTGAGAAATATATTTATGATATGTGGGTTTCTCTCCCATAGCTATAATTAGATTTGACAATTACCATCCACCATGTTTAAAAAACATTACTCAGTCCATGATAATTTACCCATTATTATATTATTCAATTATTTACCATGGCAATAATTATATAACTAAAAAACAATAAAACCCCTATTGAAAAAATATATTGTGATGAATCCAAATTAGGAAACCATTTAATTAAATTCAATCCCAATATATGGTTATATTATCTTTCAAATTACGATAAAAAATATATTGAAATACTATTATTATAGAAAAATAACCTTTAAAATATTGACTATTATTATTCTTACTCCCACTCAACTTATATTTAAGTGAGTGGTAATATATTTGTTAATATATTTAAAAATTAAGTTATATTTATATAATAAATAGATAAATTTTATTACTTTTGTCAAAAATACACCACATATTAAATATATTTTTACAAAATAACCATTTAGTAGTTTCCATTGTAGCTAAATTTTACCGTATTAAATTTTTTGTTGTCTGAAAAATTGAACATATAACCTAATTTTGACATGATGAATCCAAATGAGAAATAAATTTTAATGTATTCAATAGAAAAAATAAGAACCAATTAATGATAAAATAATGATGGAAAATATAGAAAAATGATTTTGAAAAAAATTTACCTTTAAGCAATAAATAAATTTAATCTCATTCTATTCCATGTAAAAATAATTATATGGATGTTAATTTAATTTATCATATTTAACATCAATAAATATTTTATTCAAATTAATTTTAGGTATTAATTTATTTTATAAATATATATTACCCAGATAAAAATTAATCAATAAAACATATTGATTTTTTGCATTGTTTGGTTTTATCATTACATTTTAAAACCTAATAATCAATGCATGAATGTTTATTAAAATTTTAAATTAAAAAACATTTATTTATATTTATCTTCCTTGTATGAGAAATTTAAAATATAAATATAAACCTAAAATATTAATATATTAATGTTTTGAAATAAAAATTATTTATTTATACATGGATCATTAAATTAGTATTTATTATAGTTCCCTAATTATTTTTTGGATGTTAATAATTTATTTTAGTAATAATAAATTTAATTTTATTAATAAATTTGTATTAAAAACTATCTTTTTGTTTATAATTAATATTTTTATAAAAAATAATATATAAAAATCACAATATATAGAAACTCACATAATAATGAAAATATACGTATAATTTTTATATTAATATTTAAATTTTTATAACATAGTAAATTCCAATTTCATAAACTAACTATGACATCATATATTACATTATGTTTTGATGCTCAATGTTGGTAGTCACATATGGTGATTCAGCTATCATGGATTTCATTGTTATTTCTAGGAGAATAAACTTCCCTAATATAAAATTTCTCTCATGTAAAACTTGTTGTAAATAAACACGGGCTTAGACTAGGGAAATAAGAAGTGATAACACATTATCTCCATGCTTAAAAAATTTATGGTCATAAGGAATACATCTACTTCTTGATGTCATTACTTCTACTTTATATAGATTTCACAATGCAATTACTTCTTCCAAAAACCCCAAACACAATATACATATTACATTGTCAAATTTTAATTTATATCATTAAATATATAATTCAATGATATTATTTTTTACTCTTTGTGGAAAAACATATTCATTACACAAAACATAATATAAAAGAGAATATATAGTAAAATCAAGGATTGTAAAAATTTTCCTATTTGATTATACATTTCAATAATAAATATATTTTGAAAATAATATTTAAATATGAACATTTACTAAATCCCTGTCACCAAAAAACAACAATGTTATAAAACCACATTATGTACATAATATCCCTAACTACTCAACATTAGATGTAAATACATCCTTATAGAGGAACTCAGGTGTGGGGGGGGAACTATTTTTTGAGCATACCCATGAAGAAACATAATGTCATAGACAAATGAAACAGAAAATATATATCATAATTTTGTATAATTGTTCAAAAATTAACTTTATGATTAAATATATATATATATCTATCGTTATGAGACAAAATTTTTAAAAAATGGATATGATGATAAAAGAAAAACATAACTTTTGAATGAATTAGATAGAATAAAAATGTACTCCAAAATAAATTATTTATTTGTAAAAATTCCCGGATCATCACAAAATTTAGAACTTGAATAATAATAGAGAATAGTGACTGAGTAAACCATTCTTGAGTGAAAATAAGAAATATTTCATTTTTCTTCACATAGAGACAAACCTCCACAATTTTATTATGATGTTAAACATTATCATCTAAAAATTTATTAATAGGAAAAACCAAAATATTAATCATCATAAACGCATGTAAATTACTCATAATATATATATTTATAGATAAATAAATCCTAATTTGACCCTTGTAGGAGTTTGGGATCTTATAAAAAACTCTTTAAATTCATATATTGTCTGATGATAGTAATATTTATAGGAATGTGGGTATAAATGAACATGGGGGGAACAAATGGATGAAATCAATAAATTTTACATGATGGAGATTATGAAATAAAAGATATAATGGACACTTGAAAATATTTAGATACATGACTATTATAAGTTGGAATTAATAGTTTCTTATTATTTAAATTTTAGTTTAGAGATATTTTTTTAATACCTTATCTATGAGACTATTATTTTAGTTGAAGTGAAATGATATATTAAACTAATTTCCTGTATTTTGTTTATATTCAATTAATTTTATTCCCTCACATTAATTAATTAACATAGTTTTAAGAATATTTGGTAATTTATAAATATTGTGGAATTAATTTCTATATGGATTAAATTCATGGATTAAATGATTATGTAATTTTTTTAACTGTTTGGAAATTATCAATACAATCACGTTTATCTCTTAATTTTTTTAGACTTGTTTTCTATTCATGTTGGGAAGAGAATAATTTGAATGGTTTTTCAGTAGCTACTGATAATTTAATGGAATTTTATAGATTTGTGTGAATCAAATTAAAAATGTTTGAGTATTTCATGTGATTATATAATAGAGTAATTAGTTATATTAGATTAATAACTAGGAAATAATGGTTTTGTGAGATTATATTCCAAAAATATCCTTTAAAAAAGATTTACCAAATACTATATCTGAATAATATTGAATTTTAGTGGTATATGTATGATAAAAATACATGAAATAACAATATTTAAATAAATTTATAATAATATTACTTAATTCTCAAGAAGTCATAGATAATTTAATTAATTCCAATACATCATGGATCCCATGAATGAATGAATAATCATAATAGGATCTTCATGTAAAAATTCATCAAAAAAATCTGATTGAATAAGTCTCAATGTATAGATTTCACCTATTCATGTGAGGAGGAAATTTTAAAATATTGATTTAGAGGAATCCTAGAATATTAAAGAGAATTTTAAAATTTCATTAATAAGGAATCTAAAAATGTTTAAATACAATAAAAATCAAAATGGAGATTCTTTTTTAATAATATATATATATATATATTGTGATGAAAAATATCAATGTTTGAGTTTGGGTTCAGGCTATTGTATATTTATATTCATTGTCCATGGTCCCTTCAATACCTATGATAATTAAAATGGAGAAAAAACGCTTTTCAATTTTTTGGATAGGGTGAAGGAGGATCACATTATATTTATTAAGGCTAAAAATTATTCATTTATAATTTTATTTTAGTTTTAGTAGAACTGTATTATTTTATGTGTCTTTTTATAAAATTTAATTTTTCTGTTCACCATAATAATATTAGGCTGATAATAATAATTCTCCCTCTACTTAATTGGGCTTATATATGTTGGGATAAGTATGTTTTACTAGTGATATATGAAAATATCTTATACCTTCAGCAATAATTTTCTATGTTCTTGGTTGAATCATTTATTTCAGTTTACTATTTATGTTTCATAATATACCATTTTTCCACCTACTAATGTGAATCACTATATCACTATCAAAAAATCAGAGTAGACATATAATATCCATAACATGTTTTTATAAGGCTATCTACGGACACTATTTAGTTAACCCTTTGAATTATTTAAAATCACTCAAGACTATAAAATCCACTAGTATCATCACTGTGAAATATAGGCAAACAAGGGTAATCTTTGAACCCATGATAAAAACATTTCACCAAAATTTTAAAATATTCTCTAAGACACGAAAAATTTCTCAAATCTGTTTTTTATCAACAAAAGAATCTCTAGTAAAATTTATAAATCCATTGAGTTTGTCATATATTTTTTTGTCCACTCTTTTCAACATCTTCCTATTATGATTTTATAAATGACAACAATGTTCACATATAATCCTTTCTACCTCTTATTCATTCTTACCACATTGATTATTTTTATATCAGAAAATATATTTATCTAGTAGAAGATATGATTTTTCAAAATTAAATTTAAATTAAATTTTGAAAATAAAACAATTAACCACCTTCACCTTCTCATCAATTTATCTCACTTCATCATCTTTGGTATTTTTATCTTTCTGGGTTTTCAAAACATGATATAATACAACCCATTATGTTAAAAATACCCCTCCAACTACATTAGATACTTCTTCTCAATTTTGTGGAATGATATTCCTATTCAAAAATATAATTATTCTCTTTCGGAAAATGTGGTCTATGATTTATATTCATAATATTAAATTTATAACATAACAAATTCAACAATATCATTTTCAGTTTTTTAAATATTATTACTTTCCAAATATCATTCACTGGAAACCTCCTTTCAACATTCATAGACTCATAATTTTGTCCCTGGAAACTACCCTTACATATCATTCTATTAATCATATTTAATATTTTTTAGAGTATCTCATTTATAATAATATATGACATCACATTCTAAAATATTGTATTTGAAAAATGGTATCCCTTATATATCATCTAATTTACATTTATATATTAGAATATTTTTCTTTTACGTATTCCAATTTTCATTAGATCAACCATTTGTATCGTCATATTTAAAATTACTTATTTAATAGTGTTCTTTTGGTGCATAAGAAATATTTTATTTTACTTAGGACATAGCCTATTTTTAATTTATAATTTTTAAAGTTACTATTATGTATATAGGGAGGATTTTTCTTTAACCATTTTTCTATCATTTTCTACAATTTAATCTTATTTATCCTTTTTCCCTAGATGAATTTACTATTTTTCAATTCATATTCATGGAGTCACTTATAAATGTTGATCCAGGTTACACTAATATATTAGGTACGTATATTTTAATCAAAACATATTTATTTAATATTACTTATCTTCAATACATATAATATTCTATAGCTTTTTGATTTCTCAAATTCTGATCTTTTGGACATAGTAAATTTATAAACCTGAAAACATTCTATTATTATATTATAAAACACCAACATATGAATGAATTATTTATAAGACTTATTAAAATTTAAATTTTCATTCAGATGAATTTTTATGTTAATATTCTAGTTAAAAAGTACAATAAAATTCAAGATATCTTTCAAACAACCCCAAATTACATTAAAACACCTCTAAATAGTTTAACAGCCTCTCTATCGTAATATAATCATTATTATATGTGACTTTTATCAATAATTATGTATTAGAAAAAATTAAATATAACAATTATATCTCCTTCATATCTAAATATACTCTTCATTCATGTCCTCAATAGTTTCCTCCTTTGGATTTGTTTGAAACCATTGAACAAAAATAACTCTCTAAAATTAGAACACTTCTCAATAAACCATGATAAAATTATTTTAATCCTTAATGGGAAAAATTAGAGTGGGGAAAAACATTTTATAATGAAATCATGATTTCTATTAAATTTACTTGTATCAACTTATTCATGGAACTTGAACCAATAATGAATAACTTCATAAGAAAACATTATTATTCCTCTCAAGAAAAATATAGTGTATTGAAATTTTTCTAAAAATGCCATTCAAACAAAATTATATACAAGAAACTAAAATAAGGGTTGGAATAACGAAAGATTATCCTTTAGAAGAACGAGGATAAACTATTTTAATCAACATCAATACAAGAAATGATTTTCTTGTAAGTAGTTTATTGAATACATCTTATTTATAATTCATTATTTGAGAAAACACAAATGTCAACACATAAAGCTCCATATTCTCTTTAAATGTAATATTTAATATCAATGTTCTCTGATTGATAATTTTTAACTTTATCCTTTGATAGATCGATTGATCTTTGATTATCACATATTATTATTAGTGGAATATTCACATTCTCATTGAAATATTCTGACAGGTTTCTCATCCGAATTAATTATGTTTTTAATAAGGCATATCAACATACTAGGGATAAATATTAACCATGGTTAGAAAACCATTCTTCATGGGTTGAATTTTATCACACTTTTCTACTATATAGAATAATCCACTTGATGTACACATTATATTACAACATTCTTTTCCCAATATTTCAAGTATATCTTACGAAAAATTCCATAATTATTATCCAATTACATAAACTAATACATTTTCCCTTTGATATATCTATATATTCGAATTACGGATATATATTTTTATAAATTTTTGTCATAATAAAATTTTAACACTATTATAAAATAATACACAATTTTTTTGTATAGATGTTATGTGCAGTTTACTCCTAAAATTTTATAAGCTCCGTTTAATAAACATAATTTCATTCATTATATTTTTATATATTTTTTCCTTCTAAAATTTGGTAATAAAATGGCTAATAATCCTCCATACTAAATATTTGTAAAATATATGATTTTTATTTATATTGAGATATGAGAAAAAGAACATTTTGTTTATAAACATACAAAACTCAATATATACCATATCTCCCAATTAATCTGCATCTTAAACATTTTTTCATCTCCATATAACATTATTCACATACATGTTTTTCCTTTCCAATAAAAATCAAATCATCAATATATATGATTACAATCAACAGTTCTTTTTTTCCATTTTTGAGGTAGTGTTTATTATATACTCTCCATTAATTAAACATTAACACCATTAAGAATGAATCATGATTCATATCACATTCCATAAAGTCTAAACATAATCCACATAGCCCAATATTTATATTTAAAAACTTTTTTATCTTCTATATGTAATAAACAATTAGATTTCACAATGTATAATTCATCATACAACAATCCATCATGGATGGATAACAAGACATCTATATGGAAAATATTTTATAATTATTTTTATATAATATATATATATAAATTATAATGGTGTCAAGCATATAAATCATTATAACGGTCATAAAAAAATAAATCCATTAATCTTATGTGTACTGGTTTCAATCGTGTCTTTACATGTTTCTAAAATGCTATCAACATTCATTCATATTATTACAAATAATAATGTTTTTCGAATAATGCAATTTTTTATTATCTTGGGAAAAAAATACTAATAATTATTATTCATTATATGATCTAACTTCTCATTAATAATTTAATTCAATTATTTATTCTCTAATATATGTTTCACATATCATGTTTCAAAATGAGAAAATAGTATGGTTTGTGTGTATGTCCTCATTGTTGTCCTAGTTTGAACTCCATCAGGATTATCACTTTTTGAATATTTAAAAAATTATCTTCAATAACAATATAAAATTTATAACCATCATCTTCAATTTAGATGTCTTCAGAATTCTAATTATTTTTTTAAAAAAATCAAAAATAATCTCAACCAACCCTACATCATTAGTATCACATCTACTATATGATTCTTAATGTGACAATTAATTCGTTGAGTGTTCCAAAACAATAACATTAGAAGAATCTATAATCATTATATTCACTATATTATAATTGTAATAACCTATTATATTTGGATTATAACCACTGAATAGGAAGTCAACTCCTCTTTGTTTGAACTTCTTAGGATATTCACATTTCACATGGAAGATTAAAAGTCATCCAAATACCATTAATTATTTTAGACATGGTGACGTATAATTTTATTTATTTTAGTGATACATATCTAAATTATGTGAAATAAAAAAATATTTTTAATAAGAACAATTGTAAAAATTCCTTTTCTCCAAAAATAATTAGAAGTATCATGCTTAATTAACAAAGCACGAGTTATCTATACCAAACTTATGTCCACATAGGAAAAATATTTTTTTGGTGTTTTGTGTAACTTTTTTCATATTGAATAACAATATTTTAAGATTACATTCAAATATACAACATCTAAATTCAATACCATATTTTATCTTAATCTTATTCCTAGAGAAATAATAATACACCAAAAAACAACCAATAAATCATTTATTCAACATCAAAGGATTGGGATAATTCACCATGAATACAGTTCATTTGATATGAATGAATTATTCTAAACAATTGAATACTTATCTTTGTTTATATATTTATTCCTCATAAACCATAAATTATCTGAATAAATATGCTCAAATGGGTGATATTTTGGAATCATTAAATTTTTGTTATAAATTAAAAATCTCATTATTTTGAAACATAAATAAAATTCAATTTATCTCTCTCTATTCAGCATAGGTACATCACAATGATTTTTCCCTATATAAAATTTCCCAAATTATTTTTCCAAATATTCCAATTCATTTGATGCCACAACGGAAATTTAAACTTTTATGAATAAGTAACATGAGTTCTCAGCATCACCAACCTAAAACCAATTATATATTATCCATTTTCCCATCATTAATACTCATCATGTAACAACTATTTACTTTAGAAAATGTATTAATTTAGAATAAATTTTTTGAGTTTTGTATCTTGTATTACAAGAAAAAATGATCCTTAGTGAATAATTCATTATTATAATACAACATGAATGAACGTAAAAAATTATTAAATGAAACAAAATTTAAATGGTAATTTATTTTTTAAAAATAATAAATTTTTTATTTTAATTTGGTAAATACCATTATTTTTAGGGAAAATATTTAGAATAATTACACATTTTTTATCCAATTTAACACTTTTCATGAAATGATATCAATAAAATTTATTTTTAAAATTACAATAAATTTTTAAAAATATATTAATAAAATCCATTAATTGATTAACAAATAATATGAATTGATAATTTATTTATTCATTTCTAATCAAAAATATAGTTAAAAAAATTAATGATTTTAATATATTCTTTAATTTTTTAAAAAAAATTAAAATTTTAATATATTATGTTGATAAAATAAAAATAAACCTTTGATTTTTTACTCAAAAAATTAGCTTTAGATGAAATATAATAAATATAAAGTATCTATGAGAGACCACTAGGTGTGGGGGTGAATCAGTTATCTAACAATTCATTTAACGATACTTTAGAAAAAATCCACATATTAATTTATAGGGATATAATCATTTTTCACATGAAAAACATAATAAGAAAAATGAATACAACATGTTGATAAGGTTAAACAATAAATGTGAGCAGGATTTTCCTTGGGGTGATATGTATTCGTAAATGATCACACAACCCATTATAAATATCATTGGGCTAAAAACGAGCTATGAATAATATAGAAACTCATGTATACATGTATCTTGATAATTCTTGTTGTATCAAACACAAAATTTTATCTTGATATTTAAAATTATATTTTTTTGTAAAAACTATAGAGTTTTCATCCAAAAAGTCTTTCTCCATGTTATAGAGTGTTTTGAGTTATTTCCACTTCTTCTACACTGGAATAACAAAAATTGAGGATAAAGTTACTTTCAAACATATATCATGTCAAGTTTTTTATTAACTTTTTACCCACAACACATGCACACAACCACTTAGATTTCCTTATCCTACTTAATTTCATATTCTTTATATAATCCCAATATATTATTTGTTCTATAAATACTAATAACTTATCTTCCTCTATATTCCCTATATTATATTTTTTCATACTGTAATATTCAATTTTCTGATTTTCATAACTTTTCCAATTATTACATAGTAATACTAATATTTGAAGATATAATTCAAATCATCTTAATCTAATATAGCCATTAGATAATATTCCAATTAATTTATTCCATAAAATTTTAATTTTTAGTATTTATAATAAAATTTATCCAACAAACATCTTAGATGATACCAATTCATTAAGTCTTTTCATACCACCCAGTTTCACTCTTTATATTGAATCCTACTACTTTGTTACATAAAAAAGAAGTTCAAACAAACTATTTGTTAAATTCTGAAACAATTTGTGACATGGTTGGAAATTATTACATGAAATTATTATAAAGTACATAGTCATTTTAATAAATTCTTGGACTCCATTGATGTGTTTAATCCTCTACATTGATGTGAACTACCTACCCATGATGTGGTGTACTATTGTGGCACACTACACCTTAAAATTAAACTAACACCAAATGTAATGTCCCCTATTTTAGGATAAAATTAAATTCTGAATGAATTTGAGTTTTATCATTTGATAAATGGGAAAAATTGAAAAAAAAATAATTTTGAATGGAATTTAGAGAGTTTGTGGACATAAATTTTTTTTTAGTCTTGGATTTAGACTTGAGAGGTTCCATGTTTGTTCCTTTGATTTTTGGGAGTTTTGTGCCCCAAAGCATCAATGTTTGATGAGGATAACATGGGTTTAAAGATTTTTTAAAGTTGTTTCCCACAAGATAAATTATACAAATATTCCATAGGGGTTTTGGGTGGAACACATATAATTCTAACCGTGTCAAGAATTCTACACAGTCATGTGGGTTGCCGCATGTTTATGAAACATAGAAATTGCAGGGTTTGGGAATGGATTCTCAAAATGTGCACATAAACCATTTGAACCCCTATATAGTAAGTAACATGAACATGGTTGGATCATGGATCATCCAAACATGAATAAAAACCATGAACCTAATTAATTTGTGTAAGTTCAACCATTTTCCGACAACAAATATTTCTCTTCTCCCCCATATTATTTCTCCTTCATGTAAACAAGGGTTATCCACTCAAGATCCCTCTCTTCACCTCATCTAGGGATCCAATGATCTCCGTCGTTTTTTGTTAGAATCACGTGTTATTTATATTAGTGGTTTCTTACGCTTATGCTCTTTGTTCCTAATCAATATCTTCTTGTTGAATACTATCTCGGAGGAGATATTGTTTTGTGATAGCTAATTCACCTTATTTTATGTGTGTTTGAAAAAAATTTCAATTTCTATCTGACCAAACCAAATAAATAATTGATATTCTATTTTTTGGATCATCCTATGAATTAAGTAGGTGGTCCACTACTTCTTCCCTAATTTCTAGTTGATTTATAAATATTTTATTCTTTTTCCTAATAGTAATTCAATGTGACGCCACTTAAATTTATAATTTAAGTTATTGAACCTTATTACCTAATTCTCATGGACTATTCATATTAAATAGATGTTTTGAATTTTCAAGGAACTAAATTATTAGCACATCTTAAGGGTGTATTTTCCATTAATTATTTCAATTATTTATTTAATTTTTTTATAATAAAATTCCCTATTGATGATCACTTTATAATAAATGTAACGATCAAAATATTGGACATTTGGTGGACTGTATTCCCCCACTATATTATTTCCTAATGATGGAAACACAACCCCATGGATTTTTAACCTCTACTTTTAAATTAATTTAAGAAATTTTCTATGGTATAATTGTTAGCATGTCTTATCTAATACCTCTTTCATGTTATGAAATATCTTCCATAGGCTATCCATCGTGCCTTAATACGTTGATTAAATTAATAAAAATCATTAATACCTAAAAGGACCATGAAATAAATATGATAACCATTAAATAGGAATGACCCTCTTTGATTTTCCATGTAATAATCTTGGTATGATCAAGTACATCAACTCATTAATTATTAACATGAATTTTCAGATCGGATTGAACCTCTTAATGTGAATGACTTGTGATGTGGAATGTTTATGGATATGACCATTAACCGCTTATAAATTTCAGTTGTTACGTGCTTATGATATTACATGATTGATTAGTGGGATCCATTTACAACATATGTTGTAATATATTATATTTTGATATAAATTATGTGTATCATGGGTGATAGTTGTTTTTTCTTTCATGAGATTCCAAGGACAGGCTCATAAGATACTTCTATGGTGATAAGCTATGATCGATACATGG
This sequence comes from Viscum album, assembly GCA_963277665.1. NCBI lineage: Eukaryota > Viridiplantae > Streptophyta > Magnoliopsida > Santalales > Viscaceae > Viscum > Viscum album. The sequence goes on from OY728130.1 coordinate 883,711,843, forward strand.
TATGTCATGGATTGGGTCATCATGTATTTTCCTCATCCATATGGGTGATATCGGTTCCCAAACAGAGACCCTATATATTGGCGTTGGGAATAGATAGATGCACCATGCCATAAGTGAGACTTAGACCATTATGTAAGATACCGAGGATAGATTGTGATATTTTTTCATGAATTCACACAATTTTTGGAGTGATACTCATGATTCTGTTAATGGATATCCTCAAATGATATTTTATGTTGTTAAACATTAATATATCCCCTAGAGATATAAATAGATTCCATTTGAATATCTTTGGGAATGATTAGGGTGCATCTTTTTAAATCCAACTGTTGAATTATATATTAAATGGAAAATAGTGAATAACTATTTCTAAGCTATGTGTCACCCATGAAAAAACACATTTTTGGGTGTGGTACACCTCATAAAACTTGTTCTGTATTGCCCTTTATTACACCCGTATTGTATTTTTTAGTTTAATATTAGTTTAGATGCATTTTGGTTTAGTAGAAAGCATGTATAGTCATCCAGTTTTATTTTGGAACCTGATCCTTCTTATTTTATTTATTTATTTACTCTATTAAATATTATATTTATAATTTTCATATTTAATTTTTATGGACATTATTATTATTTTTACATTGTTAGTAGTGTCCAACTGAGTATATCTCACACCGAACTCAGGTTTCAATTTAAATAGGGTGCAATATTAGATATTTATGGTCTTAGGTCCTTAGTTTTTTACATGTAACATATGTTGTGCATCATATCTAAGGGGAATTGGATTAAGTCAGTACTAAGGATGCCCATGCAGATCGCCACCATGAAATTCATTTAATTACCTTGTTCATTTATTGTACATTTTTTACCTTCTGTATGTTTCCAACTTTTTATAGTAGAATCACATGAACAAGCATTCATTGTTGTATTATGATGTGTGGATTCATTATTTTAGTTATTATAATTTTATTCCACTTCTCCTTTTTTTATTTATACAACATATGTTGTTGTGTGATCTACTTTTAATATCATTACCATTATACTGTTATGCTAATGAGGGAATATAATTCCCCACATTTGTTGGAACCAAGGTTGTTCTCTGTTGGAGATGGAGTTTTTTTGTGTGTTTTCTATCAATCTAAACCAGTTGGATCATGTTTTGGCTTGTAGTTGTCAATCCATACATATAAGATTATGGATTTTTCATGTAAATGGATATTTCAGTTCAAGAAGGAAACCATTTTAACGATGACTTCATTTTCTAGTCTTTTCTAAAAATTTTTGGCCCCAAATTCAGAAGATGGATTTAAACATGAACGGTTTTTTTCATGGGTGTTTTATTTAAATTAGGAAGAGGCTTGAGTTTCAAAAATTTGGGTGATTCTAGTTGAATTTTGCAAACTCTTAATGATTTCTGATGGAGTTCTTCGTGATTACGATATGTTCTGGGATTAGAGATAGAGTTCTTTGTGATTATGAGTATTTGAGCTTCGGGATCATTGACAGAATCAGTGAATTAGTGTGTCAAAATTTTCACATGCGATGATTGTGTTCTCAGTGGTCGTTGATGGAATTCTTTTTGAATTTTATGGGTTTGGTTAAGGGTTTTGATGTATGTTTCTAGAATTACGACAAAATTTGAAAATAGAGAATTTCTATGGCTATTTGCGAAGGGAGAAGCATCATGATGACATTTTTGATGATCTAGAAAATCAAAAAATAGGCACTGGAGATTCACAAATGGATGAGCCTATAAATATGAGGCTACCCCTATTTTCTAACATGGATGTTTCGAATGAAATTTCGTAAATTATTTTAGTTCGTGAATATCTTCACGAACCGGGCTTTTTATGTGATCTAGGGCATCGCGGAGAGACTATATGTCTTAACTGATGTTCATGCTTCCAAAAAATGGGTACGTCATGATGATGAGGTAATCCCCATTGAATCATAGAGTTTCGTGAAGGCTGATATCTGATGGCATGAAAGCTTTGTGAATGAAGGTAGTTCCATGAAGCCACGAAATCATCACAATGGAAGGTTGTTTCATGAAATAAAGGAAGATTCACAGAGATAGTTTGTTCAAAGAAGGCATGGGTTCTTCATGAAAGAGTGTTCTACACAAAGGTGGTTCACGAAGTACAGTTTTGAAAATCTGTTTTAAGTGAACAAGTATTTAAAAGGTCATTATCACAAGTTTATGGTGCAATATGATTCTCATGGTAGGTTAGGGAAAAATTATACAATTTCAAACAATTCAAGTGACATTCATGTCGATAAACTCAGTTAGAATTCTATTAACGTAGTGAACAAGGGGGGATTTGATAGATGTAATCTAAGGGATTCCATTAGCCATCCCTAAACCATTGTAAAGGTTATCCACTTGGAACACAATGACGGTGATCAAACCATTTTATTCCACATCTAGTGATGATTAGTGGACTTTGGTATGATTGACACACTATAGGCGTATTATCCTTGGATGTACCCCTTTGTTTTGAACCATATTAAACTGTTGTGTCCTAACTTTTCATGAATTGATATGATATTTTTAAGATGTTCCGACCAATGTGGGAACATGATCATTCAGTTTAAGAGATAACATTGACACACTAATTCACCCATATGCATTAAGGGTGTTCTTAGGTCCTTTATGTGGTATAAAAGGGTAAAGGATAAGGGTGTTAGATTTATCCTTTTCCGTCCAATATAATTTATCCAATGTTAGGTGTATCCCCCTAACTGTTTGAAGTAATTTTCATATTTTGATGAATTGGATGAGATCTCATCTACGATCTATTGGAATGGATGTCTTATTTTCTACTGTTCAATGAATAAAAGTTACTGATCCAACATTAATTCTTATGAATAATATAGATTGTAAAATCCTTGATGCCGATGCTAATGAGTAGAATGCTCTCATTGTGGCTCTTTCTATTCAGATCTTTATAATGGTGATAAGTTGCACCTCATAAAAGAATATTTGGGATATAAATGAAAATATATATGAAGGAGATATCAATGTGAAGGATGAAATACATAAAGTCTGGCATAATTCGTTTGAAAATATGAATATGCATCTAGATGAGATTGAAAATTCCTTCTTCAATCAAATTACTAAAGTGTAAAGAGAAATTTGGTGTCTGGGTGAACAATTCGAAGACATTGATATTGTAATGAAAATATTGAAAATACATAAACCCCTTTACAATGTAAAGGTGTTACCCCTTGTGGATGTAGATATTTCTAAATGTTCTATGGATTATTTGCTAAGCAGCCTAGTGTCATATGAAATGAGAGTCAGAACAGTGGATGATATGACTCGTGTGAGCAAGGAGATGGAATTTAAAGCCATTTAAAAACAAAAAATTTCATGAGATAGAAGTGGTGGAGACGATGAAGAAAAATTAATCATTTATAGCACTTCCAAGATCTTCAAGAATGAAAAAGGGAAATTTGAATGTATGATACCTCTGTATTGTCTTCAATGTTGTAGAGTTGGGCACATTTCCTATTAGGGCTCATAAAATTCAATTAAAAAGGGATAGAAGATAAAAACCTTTATAATCTCAAAAAAAAAATTCAAAATGTGAAACATAAAATATATAAATAAATCATAGAAGAAGATTTTATTTTTGTGAAAACAAAGAAGATGCAAATTAATTCTATGAAGAAGAAAACCCCGAATTTAAAACCGTTATCCATTATTTCATGATGGGTGCCATTGAAAAGTGATAACCATCGACCGATAAATATATAGATAACCAGATGAAAAATTATTCATATCCAAATATTGAAATTAAGGACTTTTTTGTAATATTTAGATTAAGTTTAAGAGATGAAATAAGTGGAAAGCAATGTTGGAAGAATCATTATAATAAGTTAATCATCATGAAGTTGAAATTGATTGACTGGAGGAGCTGTTGAATGTATACTCAAAAATCCTTGATGTTACTACTGATGTTGTGCAAATAATGCTCAGAATTGAAGAACACGAAATTATCATATATAAACATACTTATATACTAGAGAAGAATTCCATGACCTTAGTGGGTTTTGAAGAGGAATTTGATACTATTTGGTGACAACACGAGAGTTAATCAAATATAAAAGAAGTAAGAAAATACAATTTAGAAAATTCTCAGATGCTGAGTTAGAGGAATTAGCTAAGCAGGGATTAGATGGGTTTGAAAAGATATTGAGTGATCAAATACCTACATTCATGGTAATCAGTGGAATCAGTTGTGAAGTTGAGACATCAACTACAATAAATAAGGTCAGCAAAAAGAAAGACAAGATGAATGTGGGACATGTTTAAATGTTTCCTCATGTGATGAAAGGGAATGAATCATTACAAATTTAAAGGAGAACTAAAAACTATCCTCAGTAATCCATAAGATATAGGAATCCATACTACCTTACCATCGAATGAAACATGAGGTGGAATAGAAATGAGAAGACATTTTCACTGATGAATTGTAAATTCTATGGCTATCTTGACTATACCAGGTATTACTATGAATAAGCAAGGAGATATTTTAATGGGGATGATCTAGGAAGGGAAAAAAGGAGAACATGTTCATATCCTAATCCTTATAGCAGAAAATATTTCTATGGATGTTGTTTTTGCTTCTTTAACTTTCATCATAAATCTGGTTATTATAGGCAGAGGAGATAAGTGAACCATTCATACAGAAATCAAAGACAATTTAATTCCCTTCAACCTGATTTTTCTGCCCATACTAATGGGTTTTCTCCCCTCAAAGAATATTATGAGTATTAAGAACACGCTTATGTGGAATAGTGAATTTATAGGTCATCGTTTTCCCACATTGAATACAACATATCATGGAATGAAAAGAGGAATATTGAAAAATCTATTCTTGTAGAAGTATCCCTCAAAGCTTCAAAAAATTAAAACACATGGATCCTTGAAAGCAGATGTTTTTCCAACCTGAAGGGTAATGCTTACATATTATAAAATGTCTCAAAATAGTCAATATCAAGTGAGGTTTGGTAATTATGGTTCTTTAATGATTAAAGGCACTGTAAGTAATTTTCTACCTAACAGAGGTGTGAAGAAAATTGAAGTCCATTATGAGGATGGTTTGCATCATAATATCTTCAGTGTGAGTCAACTCTATATCTTTGGACTTGTAATGAAATTAAATCAAAAAGGATATAATATAAAGGTAAATAAAGGGAAATCTCTCATGAAATGTTGTAAATTAGATGGAATCTTATATCAGGTTACTAGTAAATAGAACACTTTTCATCTCTGTATTTAAGAAGAAAAAAACATGTGGCATCGAAAGTTGGGGAGAAACATTTTACAAGATATTTAAAAGATATCTAAGATAAAAATAGTAATGGAATCCCCCTTTCTGAAAGATGAATTTGAAAAGACTTATACTTCTTGTATATGGGGAAAACTAGTTGGTAGTTCTTATCCAAAAAAAGGAAAAGGGCACCACATATTTTTGATCTCATCCATATAGATGTATGTGGATTAAAAAAATATTCCAAGATCATGGAGATAGGTACTTCGTCCTTATCATTTATGATTATAATAGAGTATCTTGTGTGATGATTATACATAATATGTGAAACATTCTTTATTTCATGAAAACTTATCTCTAAATTTATGAGATTTATACTAGATGGATAATCAATTTTTTGGGTTCTTAAAATGGAGGGGAATACACATCCATTGAATATGAATATTACATATAGAAGAATGTAATAAAAAAAGTTCTTTATGATTTGAGATCCCAAAAAAAATTGTGTTCTTGAACAAAGTAATTGAAAGGTGAACAATATGTTTAAGACTGTTCAAATTGAGATCCATATCACTCGCCATTACTCGAAATAAGTTTTTGAAGCGACATTTCACATTCAAAATTGAACAGGGAGTTACATGGTAGATACAAAGAGACCATATAAATAATTTCATTGAAGGATGTATTCTTTGAAATAATTTTTATCTTTTGGAATTAAATGTTTCATGTGAATCCAAGAAGGAAATCATGGGAAGTATGGTGACAATAAAGACAAAAAAAATACTCCTTGGATATCCAATGAATTAAAAAACCTACAAATGATTTTATATGCACTTTGGAAGTGTTTTGGAAATAACTGATGTTAAGATCAATGATTAAAAAACTACCAATGCTTCAAGGAATTTCTAACTAATGACACAGATGATGATGATGAATTTTAACATGTAGTAAATGAAAATATAGAAATAGAGGAAGTTGTATACCACTCTCAGAAGTTACATCATGATGATGACCACAAATAAGAATCTAATTTTGAAACCGTGGCTAGATAGAATTTATAGGTTCCTAAAATTAGGAATCAAAGAGAATAAATTGATCATTCCAACATCAATGGGGATTTTACTGCACCCACACAAATGAAGAGAATAATGATTAATGCACAATCTATGGTTTTATTAGTTGTGGAATGATTTCCATTTGAAAAAGCTATAAAGGGAGAATCATTGGTGAAATACATGAATTAAGAGTTAGATTAAATTTGACTAGAATAAGACTTAGGACATAGTTAAGCGACTCGAATTTCATAATGTGATTGGGACAAAGTTGATGTTCATGAAAAATTTGATGAGCATGGAAATGTGATCAGAAACAAGCCATGATAGGTTTTTAATGTATATTCACAAATCAAAGGTGTTGATGATGAAGGGACATTATCTCCAATAGAAAGACTAGAATCAATCAGGATATTTCATTCAATGTTAATCCAAAGAGGTTATAAAATGTATCAAATGGATGTCATGATAGTATTCATAAATGGAGTTTTTGAAGAAGAAGTCTATAGTGAACAACCAATGTTTTTCTACTTGGAAATGATAAAATTAATTTTTTCAAAATAATGAAAGCACTATATTTCTTGAAATTGTCATCTAGGGAGTGGTATTATTAGTAGGATTCCTTTGTGAGAAAGCATGAATTTATACGGGGAGGAGTCGATCACAACCACTATGTGAATAATTCTCATATGTATCAGTTCATGGTGTTTGTATACCCAGATGATATTATTTTCAGTGGAATTAGGAAGAGATCAGTGGATGAAATTTCCAATTACATGAAATCAAAATTATAGATGTCTGGTATTGGAGAACTCACATACATTTTTGGGTTGCATGGGATTAAGAATAGAGAATATGGATAAGCCCGTAAAGGGCAGAGTCTCGGTAGGGGTTTCTCGGCCCCACCTCCTTCTTCTCGGGTTGTCGCGGCAGTCCTGCTGTACATGGACAGATCAAGCGATGATTCTTCTTGATGTGGCTATTCATTGTCTTTTTCGACCATTCCACCATTCTGGTCCACTCCTCACCTGATTCCCCTTCACTGGATAGGGTCTCCAAAGGCGGCGCAGTTCTAATCCACTTCTAAGCTTCAAGATCTAGCGGTCGAAGGTCTCAATCTTCTCTCTGGGGTGTGCAGTGGGTGATTCTTCATGGACTTCATGTGTGTTCTGGGTGGAAGTGATAGGATATGGGTGTTCGGGCTATCGTCGGGCGATCTGGTGATCTTTTTTAGATTTGGTTTTTCTTTGATGTCATCTAGTTTAGGATTTGCTAAATAATTTGCTGAATTCGTGCATTGATATAGGTTTTTCCATTGCTGAATCTATGGGTTATGAATTTTTGGTTATTTGGATTTCTGCGAGGCTTGATTCTTCTGTTAGAAGGTTCTTGATATTCACCTATGTTTCTAGATTTTTGTGGGGTTTGTTTTTTGGTTGATTATGCATTGATGTTTTTATAGGTCTACAATTGGAAGGAGGACTATGACTGTTTTCTGGAAGTGATGTTGAATTTGTTCTCAGTGGATGGCAGATCTAAGGAATTCCTCAATCAAGATGTTGGTGGTGGATGTACCTTTTATTTATTCTATTTTGGTGAAGGTCGATTTGGTTTAGGTTTTTGTGAATTTATGATGTGTGTTCACTAGTGGCACTGTGACCTTGTACATGAAACGATGCATCCCCTTTATTATCACGGGGCCTTGGTACATGACATTATGCACACCCTTTATTTTCAAGGGACTATATTAGAATATTTTCAGAGCAGGGAACATTCTCTTTATCATCGTTGTTCGGATTTGGATGTTTTGAGAGGGTATGGAACTTTCCATTGGTACCGGGCACATGAATCTTTGAACGGGATAACTATTCGAGCAATGATGGGAAGCTGCACGATGATCATATTGTTTTTGTTGATTGGTTGGAGCTTTTCCTTGCTTTTGAATTGAAATTTATTTAGTCTTGATGATCTTGGACATGGAGGCATGGTTGTGTTTTATGTTTTTGATTCCACTCTAGTTTCCCAATTTCTCTTCAAAATTGATTTTGAAATAAAAATTTAATTTTCATTCAGAAGAAGGAATACATCTTCACTTCATAGAAAAATTATGAATCATATCTAATGAAGAAATTTTTTATGAATGACTCCAAACCAATGTTGAATCCAATTTCAGTTGGAAATAGACTTGACAAGTATGAGGATGGGACTTCTGTGGATCCCACAATGTATATTAGAATCAATACAACCTAACTGTACATAACAGTGAAAAGACCAGATATTGTTTTTTCAACATGCTTAGTGGCTGGCATTCAGAGTAATCATAATGAATAATTTATTGAAGCAGTGAAAATAATCATGGGACATATTCAAGGTACTCATAAATATGAGTTATACATTGATGTAATAAGAGATAGTGAACTATCATCATATTATGATGCTCATGGGGCTGGAGATGTAGTTGGAAAAATTACACTAGTAGTGGAACATTCTATATTGGGAAGAAATGCAGGGGATGGTTGAGAAAAAAATATAAATTCACATCACTTAGTATATCTAAATTTGATTATATATCTGCTATAATGGAATGCACTCAGTTACATTGGACTATGAAGAAACTAAATGACATTAGTGATGAGGAGAAATAACCAACGGTGATTTACATTGATAATAAGAATGTGATCAATCTCACGATGAGTCTCATTCAACATTCTTGTATGAAACATTTAGAAATAATATGTAACATCATCAAATTTTTTGTGAAGAAGGCATGATTAAATTAGATCACATGGGACTAATGAGAAAGTCACCGATATTATGACCAATACAGTAGCAGAATCTTTGTTTGAGAAACATCAGTTGCACATCGGTGTTCATCCACCTCCCAGTGCAGGAGGAGGTTTATTTTTTAACCACTCAATATTTAATTTATCTATGATAATCTATTTGTGTTAGTGATGTATGATTATGGGGGAGATATGATCCAGGGAGAGTATGTTCTAAGATCGGAAATATATATATTCCAATTGTTGGGATTTTTTTAAATGGGATATAGTTGGATAAATTCAATTTGGAAATGTGGTTAATGAAATTCTTTTCAGGGTGCAGGCAGGTTATTGGGGAATGTGAATGGAGAAAACAATTCAGTTTCATGTGGAAATAGTCAGATCACTCATTCAAACACATGAGAACTCAACTCATGTATTTCCTTTTATTTTCTACACTAATAATTTCTCACATTAACAATGATTATAGGCTGAATATATTATTTCATACATGGTATTCATTATGGATGGTGATTTATTGAATTTATCTATATATTTACAATGAATCCAAAGGGGGATACAGTTAGAACCAAGGGTGCTCTTTGGTGGAGATAGATATTGGTTTTTGTTTTTTTTCAATCCACAATAGGTTGATCAATGTATGTAATGTTTTTTTCAATCCATACATTGATGATCCAAGAGTTTTCAAGGAGGTTGATCTTATAGTTCAATGAGGCAATAGTTTTGAAGATGAGAACATTTTCCTGTGTTTGAAAAAAAATTGCCCTAAAATTTGGAGGGTGGATTTCAATGTGAAAAGTGGGTAATCGTGGAGGGTTTGTTAAAATTATGGAATGTCTTGAGTTTCTAAATGATGGACTATGTGTGTTGAATTTCACAACGAATTAATGATTTTTACATATTTCATTGCGAAAACAATGAAATTCATGATAGGATATAGAGTTTTCTATAATTGTGAGTCTTGGTGATTTGTGATCGTTGACCAAATTCTATACAATTTTGATGGGAACATCTAAGGATTCACGGTCGGTGATGGTGTTATCCATGGTAATTTGTGGAACTGTTTAAGAATTTGATGGGTTACCTGAGGGGTTTTGAAATAAGTCTCTACTCTTACAAGGAACCTTGAGAACCAAAAATTACCATGGTTCTTTACGAAGGGAGGAACACAGGAAAACATCATTGATGGTGTGGAAAAACAGGAAATATGTGGTGGATATTTACAAAAAAATGAGCCTAACCCTCTTCAATTTCATCGAAACTTTGATGTAAAATCTGTAATCCCTTCCAGTTTATGAAGATCTTCATGAATTGGGATTTCTATGTGAGCTGGTGCATCATGAATAGACTATAATTCTTAACTACTGTCGATGCTTCCAAAAAGAGGTACTTCACAAAGATGAGGTTTCCGTTTCGACTTAGTGATTGTCAATAAGGTTATTCCACAAAGGAAAGGAAGCCTCATGAAGGGAGTTAATTCCAAAAAGTTAAGGAATCTTAAGGAAGGTAGGTGCTTCCTCAAAGGCATGGATGTTTCATAAAGGAAGAATGTTTTGTGAAGGCTGGGTTTCTTCGCAAAAGTGTGTGTTTTGTTGTAACAAAGGCTATTTGATGTTTATAATGGAGTCTAGTCTGTGTTTGTTTTCAATCTGAACATGGATTTCTATGGATCATGAATGAAATTTGGTCTTATAATTGATTCAAAAAAGAGTTTTTAATGTTGCAATAATTCCCAGTGTTTTCCATTTATTTGGACCTCAAAATCAGGTATTTGTTCATAGGAATGTATGGCATGAATAACATCAAATGAATTCAGTAATGGGAGGGAATTTTGGGGCACCTGATATGGAATGAATAACATGTCAAGGATGGGTTTGTGGGCCACTTATGGAACAACAGGAACAGTAAGTGGAACCAAAATCAATTCATTGGAATGGTATGTGGATGAATACAAATAATATATCGAAGGATGAAGATTCATGGGATTACTATAGTACGTGGGACAAGAGCGTTACACGGATGAGGCTGTACCAAAAACAACGATTCGGTAAATCTTAGATTAACCGATTTTTCTTATCAATTAGTTCCTATATAAGGAGCAGTAACCCCCTTCATTAAACAGGGGGATTGGAGGATAAAATTTCATAATGAAATCTAGTGATGTCTAAATTTTTTTTAGGGGAGAAGATGTTATGCTGAGAGAACCATCTGTGTAATTAATAACAGTCTTCATAAGAGATTGTGTATGACATAAGAATCTCTAGTAGTATGTGGTAGACCAAGGATGTACACAGACCAGGGCGATACATGGAGATGATAAGCAGTACACGAAGTACGGTAGTACACATTATAGAGAAATTTGCGTAGGAGCTCTATGGTATGACGGAATAGCAGTGGTACACATTGGAGGTGATCTAAGAAAAATACCTATTACTCAATACACGGAGGAGGTAAACTAGTATGAAGAATACACAACAAAGCCCGAAAATTTACCAACTCAGTTTTAGAATTTAATTTTAATAACCTATAATTGTGTGGGAAAGTATATTACATCTATTGTTGAAAATGAGAAATCAACAGAGCATCCCTTTATAGTTGAGGATGAATGAATTAATGCTAAAACATTGATGTGGCATTTATGTAGATAAATTGAGTGATGATTAATCTAACTTAGTGATAAAGGGGGAGTAAGCCGACGTGGTTTGAGGGACGTAGTGTGCTATCCCCAAAACCTTGTAAAGGCAGTTCCTGTAACACCCTAATATTCTTTACATTAGTTTAATATTGAATTAATGAAACACTATGTCGCTAGAAAACACCACTTTGTTATAAAATATCCATTAAAACATAATTTTACCACCTCTTTGATTTGAGTTTGGAGAAACTAATATACCCAGTTTCATTCAGTACAATATTTAGAGTCTAATAAGAAAAACATAATGTTTTATGAATAGTAAAATACCCTTATGAATAATTATATTCCCTTATGAATAACAATGTTACTCTGATGAATAGAAAATTGGAAAAAATAGAAACTCCACTCACGATGTATGAATACTATTTAGATAACGTATAAGTGAAAAGATATTCACAGTATAAATATTTGTATTTTTGTATGTCATAAATATTTTAATGGAAATTTAATGATTAATTTAATTATATAAAATGGAAATTTTTTTTGATAAAATTTGATCATAAATTGTTAATTTATTTTCTTATGGATATAAGATAATTCAATGAGACCTTGATTAATTAATCAAGGATTTATAAAATGAGTTATAACTATTAATGTTTATTTTATTGAATAAATTATAATATAATATTGAAATTAAATTAAAAATATTTACAAACATATTTTTGAAAAATGAATTTAATTTTTTAATTCAACAGGTTGAAAAATTGTTTGGGTGAATTTTTTGGGTTTTCCTAAAATACTTGAATTTTTCGTGAATAATAAAAACATAGTTCCGAGTTTTCAGTATGTTTAATAAAATCATAATGATGTAATAACTAATATAATATTCTAGTTGCCTTATGAATAGGAAAATATGATACGAGGTTCCCCGAGTGTATAATTCAATGGGGAAATACCTTAGGAGAGCCCATGGTATTGTAAAACCCACTAACGGGGTGTCCTTCGAAATTATTAAAAAAACTCCCCCTCATTTACTATAAATAACCACTCATTCATTCACTTTCTTTCATTACAAACACATCATCTTCTATTTTCTGGTAGTTTTACCTCCTTAGGATTCCTCTCAAGGTGCCCTCAAGCACCCAATGTTCTAACCTTCTCTTTTAATGAGTTACTCTACAAGGTAAGGGAATCTACCACATTTCTCTTTTTCAAGATTTCATTTTATGGTTTTTATTTTAATTTAAATTGGATTAAGATTAGATATTTCATTCAATTTCCCCCCTTAATGTCCATATTATGTAAAAATTATGAGATAAACCATTTTATCTCATCAAAATGTTGTATGAATTTTTAGGTGACTTCATTAGTAAATATAATTTTTGTTAGGGATTTCTCAACTTTTCATTCAATTTCCTTTATTTTATTTTCTTATTCTATCCTCACCATATTTCATCCAAATGTTATGATAACTCTATTACATAATATATACTAGAATATTGTTGTGAGAATGGAATAATTAATCATCATCTCTTCTTTACCATTATTTTATACTAAAAATTAAAACAGCATCCATGATGTGTTAATTTATGACATTCAATGACAATGAGTTATCCATTTCAATTAACATATTCAATTCTAATCACGGTACCATTTTTATGGTTTAAAAAGCCATTAATATATATATATATATATATATATATATAAGATATGTAAGGTACTTGAATATTTTATTCACATGATATTAACTTATAAATCAATATGAGTTCATTGTGATCAAAAACCACAAATTAACCCAAATAATTATCATTAAATATTTATATAATGATTCATATTCACTCATAATAACAAAATTTATTTTATAACTATGTAAAATAATATATGATCAATAATAACATATACCATCATTTCTCTAAAACCATTCTCATTCTACATGATTATTCGTAGGTGAATATAAGTAGTCTAATCCTGAAAACCAGAGAAGAAAATGCTCCCAAACAATGAAACTGAATCTATTAACACATAAAAAGTCCATGAAAGAACATAATAAGGAAATATTAAATCAATTAAATGTAAATTAGGTTCCATAATCATTGATTTATGATCCTAAATTTGATTATTTGGGTATTTGAGATCAATTTAGGAACACTGTTGCACTTAATGTAAGGGTTTTCTACACGAGCCCACATTTTCATTTAAGTTAATTTTATTTCCTACATAACATAATGAAATTATTACATATCATTATGTACACCTCATAAATTACATATGATTGGTCTATATATGATCATCATCCAGAATCCTTCTTTTTGTTATGTGGATTTACACAATTTCATAGGAGTATTCAAAAATTATTCCCGAAATATTAGCCTGATTTCAGGACATTTCTCAATTACTGCCTATTTTCAAGAGAACTCTTTAATATGATGTTAAAAAACATTATTATGTTTAATTGACTCTTTTTATTATGAGAAAAATACATCAGATAACTTCTATTTTTGTATTTTTTTTCCAAAAGAAGACTTCTTTTCCATGTAAAAGGGTTTTTATAACAAGAAAACACGGTTATTTTAAAAGAGTATTTTCACCCATATCAACACTCTGGAGGATTATAAGGATTAAATAGGGTTAATGTTTTGTTATATTATCTACTATGTTTTAACGGTGGGTGTTCTATCTTAATACCATTCACCAATTTTCTTTTAATGGATTGTGTTTGTTCTTAATGTTCGGGGTAAGTTATTTAAATTTCTTATGATAGTTTGAATGTGATTGTATATATTAGTTTTGTTTATCACCATTCATATGAGTAATTAATTGTACATAGTAAGTATCAAGTGGTTCCCAATATAACCCCTTGTTTCATCAATTGGTCTCATGAGATAAAATATGGTTTTGGCATGAGGCCTTGATGGTGTTGTTATAATGCCTCACATTTTTATTCCCTCATTATTAATCATTTATTGATAGTTTATGTGGTTAGTCGACTAGTAGAATACCCATTATTATGTTTTATTATGGAATTATTTATTCATCTCCTATTCATGCCACAATGTCACCAAGTTTATTTTTATAATGGTATGTGTTTTTTTGTTATTCACCATGCCACATGTTTATTTTTATGATATCTTCCACTATATTTCTTACCCTTTCTTAGCATTTGAGGTCACCCTTTTATTATGATTCTTTTTCTTAGGGCATGAAGATGGTTATTATGAATGAAATGTAGGGATAAACTTATAGTTGTAGACATTAACAATAAAACTTATGTGTTGTATTTCATTCTAAGTAGTAATGATTAATTTAGGCATGTATCTTATTTCCAAAGCTACTAAACTACTAGATATTCAGGATGCATATTCCTTGTTTATGTGCTAATTTAATAAAATTAAGAACCATCTTTGGGCAACTAGGGTTTGTTCCTTACAGTTGGTATCATTTGATGTTTAGTAGAAAATGGAAAATAGATTTAAAAAATGTAGATTATGGAATAAATACCTAAGATTTTCATTGAAAACATACACGAACATCCTTGTATTTTTGTATAGAATAGATTTTTTGTATCATTCTAGAAAATAAATCCCTACCTCGATACTATAAGTAAATGTGGTTCAAGAACATATGTACATATAGATAATAAATCTGATATGGAGTTTTGGGATTCACCTAGGGTATTATGTTACACGAAAATGGGCCTTACTACGCACCTAGTTTGACACTCCCATGAGATATGCTTAAGATTATTCAAATTTTTTTACATGCCATTATAAAGGAATTAAATTTAAATTTTTCCTCAAAGAAACTGTGTTTATGAATATGAGATTTTCTATTCATGCAATTTATTTTTCTACATTGGATTATACATTATTATGAATAACCTAATCTTGTTTATGTCCATATTTAGACATGGATACAAGTGGAAGGAATGGAAACCACATGAATATGAATGTCCCATGTAGGGATTTTCCTTTGATGAAAGATAATGATGTTTTATCTGTAGCTGCGACTGGTACAAAAAATACATATAACTATACTAGTACAACATAATCATGTTATAAACAATAACCATACCCGAATGAAGCATCCAGATCCAAAATCTAGAGGAGCTATGTTAGATGACATTATGCGATAGCATTATATATCATTAAATTGAAATACAAACCCATTTTTATCTGAGGAGTTAATAATTCCTCTAGAGAGGAATTTTATTACTAAGGGATGTAATAAAAGAGGTAAGATTTTCATGGAGGTTTTTAATCTATTGGGAGATGAAGATCCATGATGTTAGTTAATCCCAAACACAAAGGAGTTGGAAAAAATAAAAGATATGTAATGGAGGTTTTTTTAGCAAATTTTCCTATGAAAATTCATCCCTTGTGAATATTTAGCATATATGGAAAGGTAGTTTTTGAATCTAAAGCAAAAAGAGGATGGGAATGTTGAAAAGTATGAAACAAACTTCACTAGGAAATAAAGGCATGTTTTTTAATACAAACATAATCCAAAGATCAATATTGATAAACTCTTTGATTGTTTAAAACCATTTATGTGAAGGGAACTAGTCTCCAAAATTTCTCATCATATAAAGATATAATCTCATGTGCTATCAAGACCGAAAAATAATTTTCTATGTTTTATGACTTTAATGGAATGGAATAGAAGAAGATGGTTGCAAAGACCATTTGAAATGGGAATAAGAAAATTTAGAAGAAGGTAAGAGTTACCTTTCCATCCTATATTTATTTTTGGATGAAAAACCCCATCACTTTCCTAAAGAGAATGTGAGTCTTTTATAGGTGCGGATAAAAGGGCCATAAATCTCATGAATACAAGGTGAAGAAAGAAACAACCATCTTTCAATGAAATTATGTTAAAGATATGATACATTATGCACATGTATTTTCTAATCCCCATGGAAACCTTCCCCAAAGAAGGACAAGGGAGCAAGGCCAAGATTATGCGGTCACAACTACTGAGGTGGAAGTTCCTAATGATGTGGTGGAAGGTACTTTATTCATTTCATCACACATGGGCCATGATATATTTGATTATGGATCATCGTATTATTCTATATATTCATATTTTTCAATGAAAATTAGACATGTCAAATTTGATTTAATAAAAGATTTGTTAGTATAAACTTCTAGGGGGTGTATCATTGCAACTATGATGTGTCGATCAATCCACCTCATGAAAAATAAAGATGATTTCTTGCTAACCTTATCATCATACCCATGATTTATTTTAATATAATACATGGTATGAGTTGAATTTTATGTTATGATGTGTTGATATATTTCAAGAAGAGGGCATTTATTATTTTTGGTAACAATATTGAATCCCTTTATCTTTAGAGAAGAAACCTCTCCAGCCGATTCTAATCTTGATTCTCCTTCAACAAATCTACTGAATTAAATTATTGGGGAGGAAGGTAATGCAATATATATGGGTGTGGAAATTAATTTTCAAATATAATTCATACCCATTGTTCAAGAATATGATTATTTTTTTCAATAGGATTTACAGAGTCATCCTCCGGAAAGAGGAATTGTGTTTTCAATTGACATAATTCATGGTTCATGGAATATATCAATGACTCCTTATATAATGGCCAATGTGGAATTGGTAGAACTGAAGAATCAACTAGAATAATTGAGTGATACAAGATTTATACTCCTTATTATCTCTCAATGGGGATCCCCTATTTTTTCATTAAAAAATATGGATCTATGAGGATGTGTATTGACTATAGGGATATTAATACTTTAATTATAACGAAAAAGTATCACATACCATAAATTCATGATTTATATGATCAACTTCATAGAGCCCAATATTTTTCGAATATAGACCTTCGATCTGGATATCATCAATTTCTACTATGGAAGAAAGATATTCGAAAGATATAATTTCAAACATCGTATGGGCATTATGAGTTTATAGTAATTTATTTTGGACTGACGAATGTGCCCTATATTTTCATAGATTTAATGAATAGAGATTTTAAGGAATACCTCAATGACTTTATTGTTGTATTTATTTATTATATCTTTGTATACTCGAATAGCAATAATGATTAGGAAATCAATTTTTCTCTATCCGGAATACTCATAAATGAAATTAATTATATAGGAAGGTTATAAAATGTGAATTTTGGCTTCAATCGATTTCCTTTAATGACCATATTCTCTATAAGGACTGGATATCTATTGATCCTACGATGAAAAAGGTTGTTCAAGAATGACCTACTCAAATGAACATAACTGAGGTAAATATTTTTATTAAGTTAGCATGTCATTATCAGTGTTTCATTCAGAACATCAATTTTCTAGCCCACCTAATAACCAAACATACATGTAAAGAGATAAAGTTCGTATGGAAAAAAGAATGTGAGGAGTTTTACGAATAATTGAAGAGGAGATCATTTAATGATCTGATCCTAATTCTACAATCATCGAATGATGGGTTTGTTATCTATAGTGATGCATCAATGAATGTACTTGGCTGTGTCCTTATGAATAATCGTAGAGTTATTGTCAATAAATCAAGGAAAATAAAAATAAATGAACAAAAATATCCTACTCATGATCATGAGTTAATAGTTGTAATATTTTCTCTAAAAATATGGAGACATTATCTCAATGCTGAAAAATGTGTGATATATAAGGATCATAAGAGTTTTAAATATAAATTCTCACTGAAAGAACTCGACTTGAGGAATGGGATATGGCCTGAACTACTCATTTATTATTATTTTCCATACACTACCACCCAAGGAAGGAAAATATTGTAGCGGATGCATTGACCATGAAGGATCATGGATTTCTCATCAAAACAAGGATTGATAAGAAACTTTTGTACATGGATTTAGTGATGATGAACATGGGAATTTTCAATGAAGGTGAAACATCACCAATTTTTCAATTTGTTTCCCAACCATTTATATTAAAAAGGATTAAAATATCTCAACCTGATGATAAAAACCATCAAAAGAAAATGTAATATGTGAAAGATGGAATGTTGGACGACTTCATACATGATGATGGAATTATGATGTTTGGTAAGAGGCTATGTGTTCCCTATTAAACTGAGATGAACAAGGAGTTATTAGATCATCCCCATAACACAAATTTCTCTATACACCATGGTAGCAGTAAAATGTATAGTGATTTTAAGAAACATTTTAGATGGGACAACATGATGGTGGAAATTGCTAATTATGTATCAAGATGTCTAGTCTATCAACAAGTAATGGATGAGATGAAACCTCCTATAGAAGTTATGAAACCTCTCCCTATTCCTAAATGGAAATGATGTGACATCACCATTTATTTTTCCAATGGATTTCCCAAAACACTAAGAAAGAATAATGCAATATGGGTAATTGTGGATCAAATTACTAAATCTACACATTCCCTTTCTCTTAGGGATTATTTTATACTAGAGCTGCTTGACCAACTCTATACCAATGAAATGGATCACCTCTTTCAATAGTGTCTTATTTTAATCCTCAATTTACATTAAAATTATGGAAATATATTCAGAAGGCATTGGACACTGAGCTTCGTTTGAGTACTTCTTATAATCCTCAAAATGATGGGAATTCAGAAATGAAAATCCCAACTTTAGAAGACAAGTTGAGATCATGCTCACTTTTCATTCAAGGTATGTGGGATCGGTATTTAAATTTGGTGGAGTTTTCCTATAATAATAGTTACCATTACAGTATTCAAATGGCACCATATGAAGCATTATACAGAAAGAGATGTCGTACACCAATATATTGGGATGAAGATGGTGAAAGGAAAAAAGTGGGCCCCAAATTTTTAGAGGAAACAATGGAGAATGTAAAGACTATACAAGGCCATATCAAAGCAATTTAGTGAATAGAAAATCTATATTGATAATTGAATGAATTATTTGGAATTTCATGTGGCAGATAATGTTTTCTTAAACATATCTCAATGGAAGGGTCTTATATGATTTGGGAAGAAAGGGAAACCGAGCCTTAGGTACATAGGACATTTTAAAATTCTAGAGTAAATTGGATCTATTGCATGTCATTTGGCTATCCCACCTAACCTTTCTAAAGTACACAATTTGTTCGATTTCTCATTGATGAGAATGTATATCCCATACCCAACACATGTCCTCACATTAGAAGGTATAGAATTGGAAGCTGACATATCTTACTATGAAGAGCCTATCGAGATTCTAGACTCAACAGAACAATTTTTGAGGAATCAAATGACTTGAATAGTAATGATATTTTGGAAGAATAATAAAATCTAGGTGGCAACGAGTACCTTGAGGAGCTTATGATGAAGAACTACACAAATCTCTTTATGAGGTAACATATTAGTAATTTCATAGATGAAAGTTTTGTATAGAAGGGATTATGTAACACCCCATGATTATTCTCATAAAGTTAATATTGAATAAATGAAACACTAAGTCAATAAAAAACACCACTTTGTAATAACCTAGCCAATAAAAAAACATTTTACCATCTCTTTGATTTTATTTTCTATAAACCAACATGAAAGGTTTTGTTAGGTTGGATATTTAGAATTCCATATGACAAATATAATTTTTGATTAATAGTCACATACACTTATAAATATTAACAATCCCTTATGAATAGTAATGTTACACACATGAATAGATAAGAAATGAAAATTGTCCAAAAACTAGAAACTTCACACATGATATATAAATATAATTTTTACATATTATAAGTGAAAAAATGATCAAAGTATATGTATTTTCATTTTTGTATGTAATAAATATGTTAACTAAAATTTTATGATTAATTTAACTATTTATAATGGAAATTTATTTTCAAATAATTTTATAATAAATTATTACTTTATTTACATATTGTTATAAGATAATTTTATGGGACCTTGATTAATATATAAAGCTATTATAAATCTCGTTATGCTTTTAAAGATCATTTTTTGGAATAAATTATGATTTTATTTTTAAATAAAATTAAAAATATTTAGAATATTATTTAAAAAAAGGAATTTATTTTTTAATTCTCCAAATCAAAAAATGGTGGGGGTGAATTTATTGGATTTTTCTAAAATACTTTAATTTTTTATAGACAGTAAAAATACTGTTTTGAGTTTCTTGTATGTTTAATAACATAATATTGATGTAATAATAAATATAAAATTATGGAAAACATGTGTACAATAACATATGATATGAGGTGTCCCAAGTGGATAATTACATTGTAAAATACCATGGGAAAACCCATGGTATTTAAAATACTACTAATGTGGATTCCATTGAAATTAATAAAAAATCTCCCTCTTGTCTTCTATAAATATCCACTAATGTTTTCATATTAATTCATTCCAAACACATAATCCTTGATAATGTTGTATTTTTAACTCTCTATGAGTCCTCCCAAGGTGTCCTCAGATAAGGCCCCAGCCTTAAACCTTACTTAATCTTGAGTTATTTCAAAGGTACACATTGAAGATCTTTTCAGGTTTATAGTTTTATAGAATTAGATCATAAATCATGCGTTACACTCCACATTTAATCAAAGTGGTTACATAAAAGACAGTACTCATTTTTCCCATCAACGGAAACATATTTAAAATAAAACATGGATTCTTTCTTGACAATTCATTATCACTATCATCACATCATGTACCTTTCCCTTGACCTGTTAAAAACATTTCAGAAACTTCGGATGAGCATAAAATGCTCAGTAAGGGATGTAAAAATAAATAAAGGAAACATTAGTACATGTATACATATGAATCAATGAAATCATACTTCACTCATAAAACATAAGCATGTTAACATACCTCATGAAATCATAAGATTTATGAATACTCATAGAAATCATAAGACATAGAGGTAACTTGAGGCATTAATAACATTCTTACGTAGGGAGTAACCCTCATAGTTACGTTTGGAATACCCATCACAGTATATTCACTAAATCTCTTTGGATAAACCTTAACGTATAAACCATTCATGTTACCAAATGTATTGGAGAGCTATATCGGGCTCACCCACCCTTAGTTTATTACAGAACCACCTGTCTTCATAAACAATTCCCAAGAACGATAACGTAATCATATTACATAAAACATGCATAAAGAATATATAACATTTCCACATTTCAATCAGAAGATATCAATAACACATTGATATAATAAAAAAATTATAAAAACCATTTTCAATACCAAAATAAAAGAAAAGTAAGACATGGTATTTAATTTTCATTTAAAAAATGTTATGGCTTGTAGAGGAAGCCGAAACTCAAATAATAGTCACGGCGGCAGAGAAGTCATTATCGCCGCATACGTATGACAAAAAAACATTCCGTTTGTCATTTCGTAAAACGCTTCATATAAAAAATATTTCTTTTGAATAGATTTAAATGTCAAAGGTCTTTATACACCGTATAAAATAATGTTGTTTATAAAACAAAATATGCCTAATGAAAGGAGATTGAGACGACGACCATTACCTCAGGTCCGACTTGACTCAATTGTTCTTTAATCTCCTGAATAATAAAATTGGGTTAATTTCTACTTTCTTAAGAACCTTTTTCATTTTCATTATTCCTTTTATATCAACTATTACCATGTTATGAACACTATGTTATTATTTAAGTTAATAATGTCCATTTTGTCGATCATTGGTACTTGAGTAAAAAATATAATCTTTATAATTACAAGTTGTTAATGAATCCATTATATCCATAATTACATTCATGATGTAGATATCATATAAATCATATATATCTAGTATATACATTCATTTATAATATTACATAACATTTATAGGTAAGAAATGAAATGCACCGTTCATGGAGACGGTAAGTCGTACGTATGCATGAACGCTACATTCATTCCTATTTTGTAATTTATTGAATGGAATCATAATGATATAAAGGTATATTATAATTCGAGTATAATATCATATATAATATCATTAACTTTATCCTTTATACATCTCACATATGTCATTAACGAATCAAATCACTTTGAGGGGGCAGTAGTCCGCACTTCCTAAAATGAAGATATCACGTTTACCCATAATAGAAACCATAAAGGTATGACAAAAATGAATAATATAAAAGCTTAAGGAAAACATAAACATATCATATATTATATATAAATATAGTGACATATTAATGGACATCTTTTAATGTGTTATAAGAATATTGAACTATCATCATTTCGAGAGGTAGAAATTCATCATCCACGGAAATAGTATGTTATTTAACCATTAGATGTAGGTGTGTGTAAGTGTAGCTCAAATAATTATTATACTAATATCCTAGTATTTTTATTATACTGGTTTTATTACAAAATAAATGAATAAATAGAGTTTAGGGGGTAGGAGGAAAAAATAAAACAAAATAACATTAGAGAAGTCATTACCTTTAAATCATGTAACTCTTCTTGGTTTGTACCAAAATGGTTTTTTTAAGAGATTTCTTCCTAAGATAATGATTCTAGGATGAAGAGAGGGATTTGTAGAGATATATGGAGTAGATATTGGCGGAGCCAATGGCTTGAGAAGTGTGGGTAAGGAGGTAGAGGTGGGGGCCTTTTATAAGAGGAGAGGAGGGGCACTCATGGAAAGTTATAAAATGTTACTTTATATTGAAATGTGTTTCAGATTTAAAAGGTCCCACATTGATATATTAAGAGGATAATGTGATAAGGGTTCGAAATATACTCATACAATAGGTTTTGAACAAGTTTATGTCTTATATGTTTCATTATCGTTTCATTTTATTGAAATCGTTCATTAAGGAGATAATCACTGCATCATCATGATGTCATAAATTAATTAATTTAATTAATGTCTGTAAATTAATTAAAAACTATGATGTAGGAAATCCTTTTATATTTCTAATGAATATTTATAGTCTAAGATATCATTTATTTGGACAAATCCAAAATTGTTTTACTTAGGTGTTACATACTTTGTTATATTTAACTTTTTAAAAAATTAAAAAGATAAAAAAACATTATCAAACAAAAGTGATTCCATGGGGTCCCTATGTTTAGCACAAGGCATCCCATGGTTGGCCATGACACAACCAGTAGCATTAGGACACAGTTTTGGGTCATTTGTGTATGTTATTATATTATTTTATTATCCTTAACTACCCGATTACTAATTAATCACGATAATTAAAGATAATTACCATCGTTACTATTCATAATGTCAAAAAACAAAAGCGTGTTAATTACATAATTTGGACCATATGATTCCAAATATGAAATCCATTTTACCAAATTCTAAACATATAAATTTCAATAATTAATTTCAAAATAATTCTCATTGTCAAAACAAATAGCGGGTTTTTTTGAAACAATATCTATGAAAAGTTTGGCACTTGTTTATACCCAATTCCAAAGTTAAATTAATCACAATGACCAAAATTGGAATAAATGATAAAAATATATTCAATTTACACTTTGAAACCAATTAAAAATATAATCTAACAATATAATTAAATTCGATGAAATAGCCATTTTGATGTAAAATGCAGTATTTTTCACTATTCATTAAAAAATGAACATTGTCAGAAAAATACGAATAATTTATCCAAATTAAATTTTAATGTCCCAATCATAAATAATAAGTTTATTTTGACAAATAGATCTTATAAAATTGTCAAAAGGTTGATTTAATAATGGTTTTCAATCAAAAGGCAGTAAAACAATCTTTTAAAAATAGTTGTGTATTCCATGCTTAAGATTGGATTTATTCTCATTTTAAGCCTCTAAAACACTATCTAATTCATAAATAGACATAGGTAAGAATATATATTATTCATTACTTACTTGGAATGTTAAATCTTTCCCCCCATTAGAAAATTGTGTCCCCGTAATTTATTTACTTATTGAATAAGTGGGGGTATTTATCCCTCATTGCATTTTCAGATTCTCATGTTTCCTCTTCACTCATGTGGTCTTTCCACAATACCTTTACTTGTTGAATCACGTTATTAAGCAACACATTATCACTATGGTTAAAAATCTAGAATTTTTGTTCCTCATATGATAGATTCTCATCCAGCTAAACTACTTCTAGACTCAAAACATGAGATGGATCCGCCATGTACTTCCTTAACATTGAAAAATGAAAAACATAGTGTACCTGAGATAAACTCAGAGGTAAATCCACTCGGTATGAAACTGACCCAACTCCCTCTAGAATTTTTTATAGTACAATGAATCTTGAATTCAGCTTTCCTTTCTTACCAAAATGCATCACACATTTGCATTGTGATACTTTGAGAAAAACATGATCACCTACCTCAAAAGAGAGATCCTTCCTCCGGCAGTCCACATAATTTTTCTGCCTACTCTAAGATGTTTTCATGTGTCTCTATATCAGATGAACATTTTCTACCAACTCTTGTACGAATTCAGGTCCCAACAACATCCTTTCACCTACTTCATCCCAAAATTATAGAGTTCGACACCGCTTCCCATATAATGCCTCAAATGGTGCCATCTGTATACTAGATTGAAAAATGTTATTATAAGAAAACTCAACCAAAGAAATATGTTTGTACCAACATCCCTAATAATCCATCGAGAAAGAACGTATCATATCCTCTAGTGTCTGAATTGTTCGTTCTGACTGACCATCTAATTGAGGAGGAAAAATTGTACTAAAATTTAATTTAGTACCCAACGACTTCTGAAGGCCTTTCCAAAAGATAGAAGTGAACCTGGGATCACGATCAGATATAATAGAGAGGGAAACTCCATGTAAGGTGACTATATCTTTATGATACAAACGGGAAAGTTGATCTATGGAAATAGTATCTTGTATAGCATGGAAATGAGCAGATTTAGTCAAGTGATCAATGATATCCCAGATTGAATTATTATCTCCAAGTGTCTTCGGCAATCCCACAACGAAGTCCATGGATATTTTCTCCCATTTCCACTCTGGCACTACAAAATGTAGGAGCATACCTTTCGGTAACTTCTGCTCTGATTTTACCTGTTGACAAGTAAATCATTTCACAGTAAAATCAAGAAATATCTCTTTTCATTATGTCCCACTAGTAATACTCCCAAAGATCTCTATACATCTTAGTACTTCCTGGATGACCAGAAAATGGAGAAATATGAGCTTCACATAACAACTCTCTCTTCAACTGTGAATCACACGACACACACAATCTCTTCCCAAATACAAAACACAACCATAATAAATGTTATATTCAGGCAAGATTTCTTTCTGAACTAGATCTACCTTTTTTTGCAACTTGTTGTCTTGCTTCTATGCTTGCTTAATTCTGTCTGATAGAGAAGATTTCACTGATACCTAAAACAAAATAGATTTACATCCTGCACCAACAACTTCAAAGCCAACATTCATCAAATCCTTAACCAAAGGATCAAGTTCCAAACGCAACATCGTTAATGAAGTGTTATTGTTTCCACTCAAAGAATCATACACTTTATTCTCTTTTCTCCGATGGTTATGAATTGTACAATCATAATCTTTGATTAATTCTAGCCATCTCCTCTGTCTCATGTTCAATTAATTCTAAGTGAATATATACTTTTATCTTTTGTGATCAGTATATATTTCACACTTTACACCATACAAATGATTCCTTGAAATTTTCAAAGCAAAAACAATAGAAACTAATTCCAAATCATGTATAGGGTAATTTACCTCATGTGTTTTTAAATGATGTGAAGAATAATCAATTACCTGATCATTCTACATTAGGAAGCAACCAAGTTCTTTTTAATGAAGCATCACTATAGATAACAAACATCCCATTCCTAAAATGTAGTGCCAAAACTGGAGAATTCATCAATATTCTTTTTCAGTTCCTGAAAAGAATCATCACATTCTTTTGTCCAGATAAAATTAACACCCTTCCGAGTTAGCTTAGTCATTGGACTAGATAACCGGGAAACATTTCAAACAAACCTTCGGTAATATCCTGCCAAACCAAGGATGCTACGAATCTCTGTTACATTTGTGGTACTTGGCCATTCTTCCACAACCTTTGTTTTTTCAGGATCAAAAGTTATCCCATCTATAGAAACAATATGACCAAGGAACGAAATTTGTTGCAACCAAAACTCACACTTTCTAATTTTCCCAAACAATTTCTTTTCTTTTAAGGTTTGAAAAATAACCCTTAAATTTCTTTCATGCTCCTCTTTACTTTTAGAAAACACCAAAATATCATCAATGAAAACAACCACAAACTTATCCAAGAACTCATGGAAAAGTATATTCATAATTTCCATGAATACAACAGGTGCATTGGTTATCCCAAAAGGCATAAATAAAAATTCATAAGGTCCATATCAAGTATGAAACACGGTCTGTGGAATATCTGCTTCCTTTATCATCAACTGATGGTACCACGATCCCAGGTCAATCTTTGAAAAATACTGAGCTCCCTGGTGCTGATAAAAAATTCATCGATATGAGGAAAATGATATTTGTTCTTAATAGTGATGTTATTCAAGACTCTATAATCAATGCAACGTCTCATTGAACCATCTTTGTTTTTAACAAATAAAATAGTAGAACCCCATGGTGATGTTCTGTGTCAAATGAATCCTTTCTTTAACAAATCTTTCAATTCCTCTCTCAACACTAAATTCTCAATTTGATCCATTCGATAAGGGGGTTTTGAAATTGGCTTAGAATCCGGAACTAAGTCAACAGTAAATTCAACTTCTCGATCTGGTATTATTGTAGGAAACTCATTAGGAAACACATTTACAACTGGAACATCATTAATATGAACAGTTCCTTTGTTTTCAAAAATATGTGAAAGGTAACATTCATTTCCATCTTTTACAAGTTGCTCAGCCTCTTGATATGTTATCAACAGTAAGGGTTCATTATTTCAGAAAAACTGAAAGTCTTTCTGAAAAGAAACTTCTTTAGATATACATTCAATCTTAGCATGGTAAATAGAGAGTCAATACATACCCAGGATAACATCAAACTCTACTAGAGGAAGAACAATAAGGTTTTCAAGTAGGTTCTTTTCACGGATAAAGATAAAAAGATTCTTATAAATTCATTTTTCCTCAACATTTCCCCAAGGTGTTTTTACCACATGTTTAGGATTCATTTCTTACTAGAAATGTTTTCAAAGATGAAGGAATGTGTAGAACCTGAATAAAACAACACACTGGAATAATCTGAAAAAACAAAAAAAAGTACCTGATACCACTTCATTTGATGGTCCAACATCTGCTGAAGTAGTTCTAAAGGATTTCACCACCCCTTTCTACATGTATTGTAACATCTTCACATCAATCGAGCTCTTTTTTAGACACTCGTTTCCATAATGACCCATCTCATTGCACTTAAAAAATTTCACTAACTATAAATACAATTTGGTCTTACCATCACCTTGATCTTTTTCAGTGCAATCATGAGCCTTATGTACCATCTTACCACATCGGTATCACTTTTATGAATTCAGAAGACATTCCCCAGCATGCATTTTACCACATTTATCACAAACTAGAAACTTAGTTTTCTTACCATCAGACCTTTTTGAAGAATTCTTCACTTTATCCTGCAACCTCGATGTCTTCTTCTGTTGGTTGTTATAGAACAATTGATCATCGGAAAACTCCAGTTCCACCTTCTTAGCACATCGAACAAGCTTTTCATGAATTTTGAACTCACGAGAAGGTAATTCCCATCGATATTTTGTCTTTAATCCTGAGTAAAAATGATTTATTTTACTATCAAGGTCTCAGATAAAATTTTGAGCACACCTTGCCAATCGAGTGAACCTTTATTTATAGGTAGCCACTGAGTTATCCTCTTGCATCAATTCCAAGAATTGTTTTTCCATCCTGAGTCGAATAGAATTAGGAAAATAATTTTCAAGAAACATACTTTTGAATTCATCCCAGTCGAGAGCATCAATCTCATCAGCATCACTAATATTTTTAACCATCGACCACCACTAATCTGCTTCTCCCTCCAAATAGTAAATAGCAAGACTAACCTTTTGATTGTTAGAACAACCCATGGCATTGAAAATCTTCCCTAGTGCTTTAATACACCCTTCAGCTAGCACAGGGTCAGATTATCCTATGAATGATGGGAAATGTTGCCTCATGAAATGTTCCACCACTGACATGTTCCTTTGCGGTTGATCTGGATGATCTCATGCATGGATACCCCCACCATTTATCGCTTGAGTCAACTATGCCATTACTGCATCAAACTGTTCAGTTCCAATTCCGACCATCTTAGGATGCTGATTCGGAAGGTCATTTCCTTCTGTATGCCTCCCTAACAGTACTTCCTTGATTCCTCTGCAGAAAAACATTCTGAACAATCATGTCTTAGATGAAGCAAAATGGTAATCTTTGAATTCTATATCATTTCAGTTTGACCATAAAATTATATTTTTGGAAAATCATTTATTTTAATTCTAACTCTTAATGTTATCTAAACTGACCTCTGATACCAACTATAATGCCCCAATATTAATACTTACTTAATCTTGAGTAATTTCAAGAGTACGAATTGAGGATATTTTTAGGTTTAGAGTTTTAGAGAATTAGATCATAAATCATACAATACACTCCACATTTAAACAATGTGGTTACATAAAACACAGTACTCATTTTTCCCATCAATGAAAACATATTTAAAATAAAACATTGATTCTATATTGACACTTCCTTGACACTATCATCACATCATGTATCATTCCCTTGACCTGTGAAAAACATTTCCAAAACTTGGGATGAGCATCAAAAGCTCAGTAAGGTATGTAAAAATACGTAAAGGAAACATTAGTACATGTATACATAAGAATCAATGAAATCATACTTTACTCATAAAACATAAGCACGTTAACATACCTCATTAAATAATAATATTTATGAATAACTAATAAAAAACATAAGACATAGAGGTAACTTGACGCATTCAAAACATTCTTACGTAGGGAGTAACACACATGGTAATGTTTGGAATACCCATCATAGTATATTCCCTAAATCTCCTCTGAGAAACCTTAACGTTTAACCCCCTTCGTGTTACCCAATGCATTGGAGAGCTATATCGGGCTCAACTGCCCTTAGTTTATCACGGAACAACCCGCCATCATAAACAATGCCCAAGAACCATAACATAATCATATCACATAAAACATGCATAAAGCAAACATAACATTTCCACATTTCAATCACAAGATATCAATGACACATTAATATAATAAAAACCTTATCAAAACTATTTTCAAAACAAAAAAAATAAAATTAAAACATGGAATTTATTTTTCATTTAAAAAAATGTTATGGCTTGTAGAGGAATCTGAAACTCAATTAATAGTCACGGCGGCGGAGAAGTCATGGTCACCACATACGTACGAAAAAAACATTCCTTTTGCCATTTAGTAAAATTATTCATATAAAAAAGATTCGTATTGAATATATGTAAAAGAAAAAGTGGTTTATACTCTATATAATAGAATGTTGTGTATAAAACAAAATATGCATCAATGAAAGGAGATTGAGACAAAGTACCTTACCTCGGGTCCGACTTAACTTGATCGTTCTCTAATCTCCGGAATAATAAACATGAGTTAATTTATACTTTCTTAATAACCTTTTTCATGTTCATTATTCCTTTAATATCACCTATTACCATGTTATGAACACTATGTAATTATTTACGTTAATAATGGTCGTTTTGTCGATCATTGGTACTTGAGTCAAAAATAAAATCATTATAATTACAAGTTGTTAATGTATCAATTATATCCAGAATTATATTCATGATGTATATATCATATATATCATATATATCTAGTATATGCATGAATTTATAATATTAAATAACATTTAGAGGTATGAAATTAAATGTACCGTTCATGGAGATGGTAAGCCGTAAGTACGCATGAATGCTAATTTGATTTCTATTTCGTAATTTATGGAATGGAATAATAATTATAGTAAAGTATATTATAATTCCAGTTTAATATCATATATAATATCAATAACACCATCCTTTATATGTCCCACATATTTCATTAACGAATCAAATCACTTTGAGGGGGCGGTAGTCCGCACTTCCTAAAACGAAGATATCGCGTTTACCTATAATGGAAACCATAAATGTATGACATAAATGAAAAATATAGATGCTTAAGAAAAACATAAACATATTATATATCATATATAAATATAGTGACATATTAAAGGCCACCTTTTAAGGTGTTAGAAGAATATTGAACAATCATCGTTTCGTGAGGCAGAAATTTGCCATCTACAAAAACAATATGTTATTTAACAATAATATGTAGGTGTGTGTATGTGTAGCTCCAATACTTCTTATAAAAATATCATAGTATATTTATGATACTCGTGTTGCTACAAAATAAATGAATAAAAATAGTTTGTGGGGTTGGAGACGAAAAACAAAACAAAATAACATTAGAGAAGTCATTACCTTTAAATCATGTAACTCCTCTTGGTTTGTACCAAAAGGGTTTATTGAAGAGATTTCTGCCTAATGTAAGGATTCTAGGATGAATAGAGAGATTTGGAGAGATATTGTGAGTAGATCTTGGCCGATCCAATGTCATGAGATGTGTGGGTAATGAGGTAGAGGTGGGGGCCTTTTATAAGAGGAGAGGTGGGTCACTCTTGGAATGTTATAAAATATTACTTTATATAGAAATGTGTTTCGGATTTCAAAGGCCCCACATTGATATATTTATAGTATAAGGTGATAAAGGTTCTAAATATAATCATCAAATAGGTTTTTTACAAGTGTCTCTTTTATATTTTACATTATATTTTAATTTTATTTAAATCATTCATTAATGAGGTAATCGCAGCATCATCATGATGTCATAAATAAATCAATATATTTAATGTATAAAAATTATAAAAAAAATACTATGATGTATTAAATCTTTTTAGATTTAAAATTAATATTTATAGTCTAATAGGACATTTATGTAGACAAAATTAAAATTCTATTTCATAGTTGATACATACTTTGTTATATTTAACTTTTTAAAAAATAAAATGATAAAAAGTCATTATCACACAAAAGAGATTCCATGGGGTCCCTATGTTTGGCATTAAGGAATCCCATGCTCGGCCATGACACAACCAGTAGAATTAGGACAAATTTTTGGGTCATTTGTTATTGTTATAATATTATTTTATTATCTTTAACTACCCGATTACTAATTAATCACGATAATTAGAGATAATTATCGTCGTTAATATACATAATGTCCAAAAAAAGTCTTCATTACATAATTTGGACCTTATGATTCCAAATATGGAATCCTTTTTACCTAATTCCAAACATATAAATTTCAATGATTAATTTAAAAATAATTCTTGTTGTCAAAATAAATAGCGGGTTTTTTTAAACAATATCTATGAAAAGTTTGGCACTTGTTTATGCCCAATTCCAAAGTTAAGTTAATCCCAATGACCACCATTGGATTAAATGGTGAAAATATATTCTATTTTAACTTTAAAACCAATTAAAAAGATAATCTAACCATATAATTATATTAGATGAAAAAGAAATTTTGATGTAAAATGCAGTATTTTTCACTATTCATTAAAAAATGAACATTGTCAGAAAAATACCAAAACATTA
The DNA here is from genome assembly GCA_963277665.1 of Viscum album. Taxonomy (NCBI): domain Eukaryota; kingdom Viridiplantae; phylum Streptophyta; class Magnoliopsida; order Santalales; family Viscaceae; genus Viscum; species Viscum album. The sequence continues at coordinate 883,744,244 of OY728130.1, forward strand.
TCCAACGTAAATTTCAATGTCCCAATCACAAAAAATAATATTATTTTGACAATTATATCTTATAAAATTGTCAAAAGTTTTATTTAAAATTGGTGATTCTGATGCTTTCACCGGGGCGCGCGCGTCCGTCTGTGGGAAGGACGTGCTTCTTGTTGCCCCGCATTCCCAGTTTCCAAAGTTGGGGGGGATCCATTCCTTATTCAGAGATGTCTGCTCCTTGATCGAAATTGGGATTATTGGGTGTTGTTTTTTCCTTCCGTGGATTCCCTCTCAGAACTTTTCAAATAGTCTATGTCTCCCTCATAGATTTAAGAAGTGCTCGTGAATCTCGTTCCTTGTGCCATATCTTCATGGACGCTGGTTAATTACACTACTTCGGTCAAGATATTACATGGAGTCTTGACATGGTAGCAACCTTCTGTCAGATTATATGACAACATCAGGCTTGTCGGTGAATATTTGGGTGCATGGACATTGGGAATCCTATATTCTTCCTCACAAGAGGGCATCTCAAGGGTGTAGAAACCGAGGCATCCTGCATCGGATGCGGGGAATCGTATGTTGTAGGCATGTCTCTGAGGTTTTTCTCAGCTTCCCATGATTAACAAGGGGTATGCCGTGAGTTTAACATCATGACAAGAAGGTTATGCCAAGGGCGTGTCTTCTAAGGTTTTCCTCAGGCATCTCATGTTTAACACGAGGTAGGCCACGAGTTTAACGTCTTGAGGAGACGGCTATGCCAAGGGCGTGACTTCTGAGGTTTTACTTAGGCATATACTGTTTAACACAATGTAGGCCATGATTTTAAGGTCTTATGGAGACGGATACGCCAAGGGCGTGTCTTCTGAGGTTTTCCTCAGGCATCTCATGATTAACACGAGGTAGGCCACAAGTTTAACATCTTGCGGAGACGGAATTTGAGTGATTAGAATGTCCCATAGAGATGGATCATATTGGTACATTACAAGGAGGGAACACCTGGCAGATGAATGGATCCGAATGCCCAATGAGTACGGATCCAAGGTGTTTCACCCCATGTAGGGGAGATGTCACACCATGGCTGATCTGAACACCACTGAGGGTGGATCAGGGAGAGTTCACCCTAATATGGGGGACACCAGGGTATACCATTGGATGGGATTGAGCCTCATGGAGGTTTCCTACGTACCCTGTGTGGAGTACAGGGATCAAAACCCACGTAGTTCAATGGGTTGATGGTCCGGGATGTACGCAAAGGACAACGATCCGGAGACATGTTGGGGCTTACGCAAGGGTGCTTCCCGGGTGTAGCGATGGGATGAATGGCATGATCTCACTGGGATGTGGCGGCCCAGTTAAGAATCGGGATGGGTGGTGGATGTATTGATGAAATAGAGGGGGGAATTAAATGGGACCATCATAAGGGCGATGGTGTAGTTGGGCTTGAGCCTCGAAGAGGCTTCCTACGTATCCCTGTGTCAGGGAATCAAAGTCCACATAGTTCGATGGATTGGGGCTTACGCAAGGGTGCTGCCCAGGTGCTACAAGGGATCAGAAATGGGGGATGGGGAATATGCTATGAGTCGGACCACAATGGCGGTATGAGGATTACACTCTGAGGCGGCCCAAAGAGGTATGGGGCATAGTATCTGACGCGGCCCATGGTGGTATGGGGCTTATGCTCTGAGGCGGCCCATGGTGGTATGGGGCTTACGCTCTGAGGCGGCCCATGGTTTAATGGGGCTTACGCTATGAGGTGGCCCATGGTGGTATGGGGCTTACGCTCTGAGGCAGCCCATGCTGGTATGGGGCTTACGCTCTAAGGTGGCCCATAGTGGATATGGGGCTTACACTCAGAGGCGGCCCATGGTGGTTAGTGAACCGACGTGAAGTGGTCGAAACAACTGGGTGGTGGGCTTGAACCTTGTGGAGGCTTCTTACGTATCCCTATGGCAGGTAATCAAAGTCCACATAGTTTGGGATGGATTGGGGCTTACGCAAGGGTGCTGCCCGGGTGCCGCTATGGAGCAACAATGGTGAATGGGGCTTATGCTCTGAGGCGGCCCATGGTTGTATGGGGCTTATGCTCGGAGGCGGACCAAAGTGTCTTCCTCATGTCTGTCCATGAGGGAATCCCAACTCACTTGCGAGTCGAGGTAATCACCTATGCGCTAGTGAACAAGCGGGATAATGCCAAGGGCATTGGAATCTGTCCGAACAAAGGGTGATGAAAAGTGTGAATGACATGCCCAATATTCATAAGGTTGTGAGAGTGGCGTGGTGATGGAGTATAACTATTGACCATGGCGGAAACGCAGCATCCATATCACGTTAGCCAGAAATGAGGACAAACAAATGAGGTTCAACTGCTGACCGTGTTCGAAACATAGGACCTGACTCAATGTGTCGCCCAAAGTCTTTCGGGGCGTTGGCCCAGGACAGTAGGCGGACCAAAGTTCTATCATCCATAATGTTACAGCAGGCGGACCGTAGGTATGTCATCCATACTGTGACAGTAGGAAGACCATAGGTCTATCATCCGTATTGTGACAACAAGCGGACCATAGGTCTATCATCCGTACTGTGACAGCAGGCGGACCGTAGGTCTATCATCCCTAATGTGATAGCAGGCGGATCGTAGGTGAATCATCCGTACTGTTAGGGGGTCCCATTAGACTTGGATGTGGGTGATGATCCGAATGAAGGACATGCAAAGCGTTAGGTGGAGTGATGGATTGTTTGAATGGATTCCAACGCTCTTGATATTACGCCACTGTGACCATGGCATAATGCATCTTATACATGGAGCATAAGGCATATCTTATTAGAAGCTAGAGTCATCCTATGTTTGGAACATATGGATTACTACAGTTTAAAGTCATGTAGATAGGACTACTAGCATCTCATGATTGGATCATAAGGCATCTCTCATATATGAGTAAGATGCATCCTATCATTTGTTAGATAGGGAGTACTACAGTTTAAAGTCATGTAGATAGGACTGTTGGCGTCTCAAGCTTGGATCATAAGGCATCTCTCGTATAGAGCAAGAGACATCCTTTCATTTGTTAGATAGGGAGTACTACAGTGTATAGTCATTTAGATAGGACTGCTTGTGTCTCATGCTTGGAGCATAAGGCATCTCTCGTATAGGGAAAGATGCATCATATCATTGGTTAGATAGGGAGTACTACCATATATTGTCATGTAGATAGGACTGCTGCCCTAAGGAGCCTAAAACATCTGGTGTTGGGTCTTACACAAGGGCGTCCCATCCTGGTGCAACCTAACATAGGAGCCAGGGGACAGGGTTTGATGGAGTTTCCTGAGGAATGGATCGACTCAAGGTAATCAGGGAATTGGTGATGAGAATATCGACTCACGCCACGTGAATGGGACCAAGAGGATTATGTTGACTCAAGGCATTTCATGGTGTGTATAGGAGTATCTCAAATCATACTATTCCACAAGCGGAAGGAGTCTACCCATAAGGATGCAATGGAAAACCCCGACATCCCAGCCCAAGAAGTTCGCAGTGCGCAGTAGGGTGTGGCGCGTGCAATAGCGGCGGCGGGCGCGCAATAAGCGGCGGAGCGGGCAATAGCGGCGGCGGGCGCACAATATGTGGCGACGTGCGCAATACCGGTGGAATTGCACCCAATAGGATCAGTGCCACACTGGCTCGCAAAAAATAGGTCTATGCAGCACTATTGCACGCATAATATTATGAGTTATGTGAAAAACTGGGTAGGTTGGACCTTTTCTGCACAAAACTAATGTTTTGCGCACCGGAGGGGAGTTTTCCATGCGGGCGTGGAAACTGCAGACATACACGCATCAGAGAGGCGGCCAACCTCTGGGGCCCCTATCTCAAGGGAGGGTACCCTTTTATTTATAGGCTGAACCCAGACATCGGTGCGCGTCAATTTCCGCGCGTGTGAAGTGTTTTCCGCACGCCGGGTGGTTCGCGTAGAATTCCACGCGAGCAAAGGCGGTGCGCGCAAAATTCCTCGTGGGCAAAGCGTTGTGCCTAAAATTCCGCACATGCAAATATGGGCACGTAATATTCCGCACACACATACGGTTTTCTACGCTAAACTCCTTTTTTATGTGCAAATCCATACTTCGCCCCAAAACTGTCCCGGATGGCCATCCCCTGCAGCCCGAATTCAAACAGCGATAACTTCCGATCCCTAACTCCGTTTGGGCTCCACGACCAGTCAAATCGATGTTTGCAGAACAAGCTACGTTTCGTGACCATCTAAGGGGATGATCGGAAAATTTTGGGGACGCATTTTCAGGGGTCAACAAATGGTTTTCTATCAAAAGTCAGTAAAATAGTTTTTTAAAAATATAAGTGTACTCCATCATTAAGATTAGATTTATTCTCATTTTAAGCCTCTAAACACTATCTAATTCATAAATAGACATAGATAAGAATATCTATTATTAATCACTTACTAGGGATGTTACATCCTTCCCCCCTTTAGAAAATTGCGTTCTCGCAATTTATTTACTTATCGAATAAGTGAGGGTATTTATCCCTCATTGCATTTTCAGATTTCCATGTTGCCTCTTCACTCATGTGGTTTTTCCAAAAAAACCATTACATGATTAGTCATCTTATTCCACAACACTTGCTCCATGTGGTCAAGAATCTGGACCAGTTGTTACTCATAAGATAGATTCTCTTACAGCTGAAATACCTTTGGACTCAAAACATGAGATGGATCTGGCATGTACATCCTTAACATTGAAACATGAAAAACATTGTGTACCTGAGATAAACTCGGAGGTAATGCCACTCGAAATACAACTGATCTAACTCTCTCCAAAATTTTTTATGGTCCAATAAACCTTGGACACATCTTTAATTTCTTACCAAATCGCATCACACTTTTCCATGGTGATACTTTGAAAAAAATTTGATCGCCTACCTCAAAAGAGAGATCATTCCTCATGTGGTCCGCATAACTTTTATGCCTGAACTGAGTTGTTCTCAAGTGTCTCTGTATCAGCTGAACTTTTTCAGACAACACTTCTACCAATTCAAGTCCCATCAACTTCCTTTCACCTACTTCATCCCAAAAAGCTTGAGTTCGACACCGCTTCCCATATAATGCCTCAAATTGTACCATTTGTATACTGGAATGAAAACTGTTATTATAAAAAAAACACAACCAAAAAAAGATATAGGTTCCAACATCCCTGATAATCCATAAAACAAGCACGTAGAATATCCTCAAATGTCCTTATCATTCGTTCTGACTTCCCATATGATTGAGGATGAAAAGCTGTACTAAAATTTAATTCAGTATCCAATGACTTCTAAAGGCCTTTCCAAAAGTTAGAAGTGAACCTGGGATCATGATTAGATACAATGGAGAGGGGAACTCCATGTAACCTGAAACTTTCTTTATGATACAAATGGGAATGTTGATCTAGGGAAAAAGTATGTCGTATAGTAAGGAAATGAGCCGATTTAGTCAAGAGATCAATGATAACCCATTTTTCATTATTACCTCGTGGTGTCTTTGGCAATCCCACAATGAAGTCCATGGATATATTATCCCATTTACACTCTGGCACTGGTAAAGGTTGATCTATACCTTTTGGTAACTACCCCTCTGTTTTTACTTATTGACAAGTCAAACACATCACAATAAAATAATCAATATCCCTTTTCATTCCATCCCACAAGTATTACTCCCGAAGATCTCTATACATATTAGTACAACCTGGATAAACTAAAAATAGAGAACTATGAGCATCAAAAAACAACTCTCTCTTCAACTTTGAATCACATGGCACACACAACCTCTTCCCAAATCTCAAAACACAGTCGTTATCAATGTAGAATTCAGGCAACATACATTTCTGAACAAGCTCTACCTTTTTATACCACTCAATGTCTTGTTTCTGTGATTGCTTAATTCTCTCTAATAGAGAAGATTTCACTGATACCTGAAAAAAAATAAGTAAATCCTACACCAACAAATTCTATGCCAAATTTTATGAAATCCTTAACCAAAGGATCACGTTCCAAACAAAACATCATTAATGAAGCATTACATTTTCCACTCAAAGCATCAACCACTTTATTTTGATTTCTCGGATGGTAATGAATTATACAATCATAATCCTTGATTAAATCTATCCATCTCCTCTGTCTCATGTTCAATTCTTTCTGAGTGAATATATACATTAAACTTTTGTGATCAGTATATATTTCACACTTTACACCAAACAAATGATGCCTCCAATTTTTCAAAGAAAAAACAACAACAGCTAATTCCAAATCATGTGTAGGGTAATCTACCTCATGTTTTTTCAACTGACGTGAAACATAATAAATTAACTAATAATTCTGTAGTAGGACGAAACCAAGTCATTTTAATGAAGCATCACTATAGATAACAAACTCCCCTTCCTAGAAGGTAGTGCCAAAACTAGAGCATTCACCAATATTCTTTTTCAGTTCCTGAAAACAATCATCACATTATTTTGTCAAGATAAACTTAACACCCTTCCGAGTTAGCTTAGTCGTTGGACTAGATAACTGAGAAAAATTTCTAACAAAACTTCAATAATATCCTTCCAAACCAAGGAAGCTACATATCTTAGTTACATTTTTGGGTCTTTCCCAATCTTCCTCAACCTTTATTTTTGCAGGATCAACAGTAATCCCATCATTAGAAACAATGTGACCAAGGAATGAATTTTTTTGCAACCAAAACTCACACTTTCTGAATTTCCCGAACAATTTATTTTCTTTTAAGGTTTCAAAAATAACTCTTAAATGTCTTTCATGCTCCTCTTTACTTTTATAAAACACCAAAATAACATCAATGAAGTCAACCACAAACTTATCCAAGAACTCATGTAAAATTATATTCATAAGGTCCATTAATATAGAAGTTTCATTGGTTATCCCAAAAGGCAAAACTATAAATTCATAATATACATATCATGTATGAAACGCGGTCTTTGGAATATCTGCTTCCTTTACCTTCAACTGAAGGTACCCCGATATCAGGTCAATCTTTTAAAAATACTGAGCTCCTTGGAGATGATCAAACAAATCATCGATATGAGGAAAATAATATTTTTTTTAATTGTTAGGTCCACAAGGCTGAATACCCTGAGATGGTGGGTGAATCAGTGTATGTCTAATTTAAAATTAACGCTAGTTCTGATCTTTTTTCGCTGTTAGTAGAAACAATCTTCTCTCTCTTTCCTGTTGCACAAAGTAAACAGAAAGTAAAGCATGCACAGGACACAACAATTTTACTTGGTTCACCGCAAAGGGCTACATCCAAGGAGCATACACCTACAAGTTTCCAGTCGTACCAATTCCACTAAACTTCACTAGCTGTGGATTACAATGTTCGAGTACAGTCACTTTGTCCTGGGCTCACTACCTTTGCAAGGTTTAGGGTCAGCTCACTGCTTTCCCAAGGGTCACTCCCTATTTCTCTCTCTCTGGCTCACTGCTGGTGGATAGGATCACCTACTTACTCTTCCTATGCTCACTACTCTGTGAAGGGAATCCACTCATAGTTTATAGACTTGTAGGTCTCTTCATTTCCATTAAGGAATGAATATTTCTCTTTATATAGATGCACTTTTGAAGTTCAACTTTCACCCTTATATGAATACCCCTTTTCCACTATCCACTAGGAAAACAACCTTTGGAAATACCTTCGCAAAGCACTCAACTTCGCTAGGCTCCCAATTTCGCGAAGCTCAACAAGACTTCGCGAAGCTCCTGGATTTTCGCGAAGCAATTTGACGAAGCATTGCCGTGAATCACTACCGCGAAGCTCAATCCTTCGCAATGCAACGTCCCTCGCGAATCTGACTAAGCTAATGTAGAGCTCGCAGGGTTCGCGGAGCTATAATAGCCGCCATGAAGCTCCTCTTTTGCGAAGCACACTGGCTCCGTGAACCACCTTCGCAAATCGAGAGCAAGGGATTTTCTCTGAAAATTCTCTCTTCTTCTCTAGAGGGGGTCGGCCTCTATTTATAGGTGATTCCACCGACCCTCGTCCCTTCCGCGCGAAGTCAACGCCACGTCATCTCAAATCACGAAGCTCCAAAGTTTCCGCTGGAATTCTGGCCAAATCCTGAAGCACCACGGAAATTTTCCGTTCGCGGAGCTTGACGTAATCGCGAAGCATAACCGTCAACATTTTTTCACGCCTTCACCACGAATTTCCCTCGCAAAGCCCTTCACCGCTGCGATGCGCTTCAGCCTCTTCCTTTTGTGAAGATTGACGTAATCGTGAAGACTCACCGCCTCCATTTTTCTGGTCTTCGCGAAATCCAATCCATGAATCCCATCTTTGCGAAAACTCATGCCTGTGCCACCTTGTACTGATCTTTTGTACCACCTCCAGATCATCCTTTCCTTTTTCATCATTCTTTGTCAACAAGGATTGTCAACATCTTCTTGGGAACTCGACAAATTTCCATGAAAACATGCTTTGTCAACAAACAAAATCAACCCAAAAATACTGCAATGTTACCTTGAGGGAATTTTGACCAACATTAACAGTGATGTTATTCAAGGCTCTCGAATCAATGTAATGTCTCATTGAACCATCTTTATTTTTAACAAATATTATAGGAGAACCCCATGGTGATGTACTAGGTCGAATGAAATCATTCTTTAGTAAATCTTGCAATTTCTCCTTCAACTCTAAATGTTCAATTTGAGCTATTCGATAAGGGGGGTTTGAAATAGGCTTATCATCAAGAAATAAGTCCATAGTAAATTCAACCTCCCGATCTGGTATTATTCCAGGAAACTCATGAGGAAAAACATCAGGATACTCATTTTCAACTGGCACATCATTAATCTGAACAGTCCCTTTTTTTCAACAATATGTGCAAGGTAACATTCTTTTCCATATTTTACATGTTTCTCATCCTCTTGATATGTTATCAATAGTAATGGTTCATTCTTGTACACAAAATGAAAGTATTTATGAAAAGAAACTTCTTTAGCTCTATAATCAATCTTAGAATGGTATATAGAGAGCCAATCAATCCCTAGGATAACATCAATCTCTACTAGAGGTAAAAAAATAAGGTTTGAAAGTAGGATCTTTCCACGGAGAAGGATAGTAGGATTATTATAAATTCTTTTTTCCGCAACATTTCCCCTAGGTTTTTTTACCACAAGTTCAGGTGTCATTTCTTGAGAAGGTATTCCCATTTTACTAGAATCTTTTTCAGAGATAAAGGAATGTGTAGACCCTGAATCAAACAACACACTGGCATAATCTGAATAAACAATCAAAGTACCGGATACCACTTCATTTGATGGCCCAACATCTTGTGAAGTAGTTTCAAAGGATTTCACCACCCCTTTATGCTTGTATTCTAACTTCTTCCCATCACTCGAGCTCTTTTTTAGACACTCGTTTTCATAATGACCCATCTCATGGCACATAAAACATTTCAGCAACTATAAATCAAATTTGGTCTTACCATCACCCTGATCTTTTTCAGTGCAATCATGAGCCTTATGTCCCATCTTACCACATCAGTAGCACTTTCCAGAATTCAGAAGACATTCCCCAGCATGCCTTTTTCCACATTTATCACAAACTAGAAACATAGTTTTCGTACCATCATACCTTTTTGAAGAATTATTCCCCTTCTATTACCACCTCGTTCTCTTCTTATGTTGGTTTTTATAGAACACACGATCATCAGAAAAATCCAGTTCCACCTTCTCAGCACATCGAAGAGTATTTTCATAACTTTAGAACTAACGAGAAGTGAATGCCCTTCGTTATTTTGCCTATAAACCTGAGTAAAAACGATTGTATTTACTATCAAGGTCTCTAATCAAATTTGGAGCATACATTGCCAATCGAGTGAACCATTATTCATAGACAGCCAGTGTGTCATCATCTTTCCTCAATTCCAATAAATGTTTTTCCATTCTGAGTCGAACAACTTTAGGAAAATACTTCTCAAGAAACATACATTTGAATTCATCCCAGTCGAGAGAATCAATCTCATCAGTGTCCCTAATATTTTTAACCATCGACCACCACTAATCTGCTTCTCCCTCCAAATGGTAAATAGAAAGACTATCCTTTTGATTGTCTGAACACCCCATGACATCAAAAATATTCTCTAGTGATTTAATCCAACATTCAGCTAGCACAGGGTTAGATGATCCCTTGAATGATGGGGGATGTTCCCTCATGAAATGTTCCACCACTGACATGTTCCTTTGTGGTTGATCTTGCTGATCTCGTACATGGATACCTTCACCATTTATCTCTTGAGTCAACTGCGCCACTACTGCAACAAACTATTCAGTTCCAATTCTGATCATCTCAGGATGCTTACTCATAAGTTCATTTCCTTCTGTATGCCTACCTAGCACTGCTTCCCTATTTCCTCTGCGGAAAACCATTCTGAACAAACATGACTTAGATGAAGAAACATGGTAATCTTTAAATTCTATATCATTTCAATTTTACCATATAATTTTTTTTGGATAATCCTTTATTATAATTTTAACTATTAAAGTTATCTAAACCGTCCTCTGATACCAACTATAAGGCCCCATCCATAAACATTACTTAATATGAGTTATTTCAATAGTACACATTGAGGATCTTTTCAGGTTTATAGTTTTAGAGAATTATATCACAAATCATACATTACACTCCACATTTAAACAAAGTGGTTACATAAAAGATAGTACTCATTTTTCCCATCAACAAAATCATATTTAAAATAAAACATGGAATCTTTCATGAAACTACCTTGACACTATCATCACATAATGTAACTTTCCCTTGACCTATGAAAAACATTTCAAAAACATGGGATGAGCATAAAAAGCTCATCAAGGCATGAAAAAATACGTAATGGAATCATTAGTTCAAGTATACATAAGAATCAATGAAATCATACATTACTCATAAACCATAAGCACGTTAACATACCTCATGAAATCATAAGATTAATGAATAATTCAATGAAAACATAAGACATAGAGGTAACATGATACATTCATAACATTCTTACGAAGGGAGTAACCCTCATGGTTAGGTTTGGAATACCCATCACAGTATATTCCATAAATCTTTTCAGAGAAAACTTAACGTTTCACCCCTTCTCGTTACCCAATGAATTGGAGTGCTATATCAGGCTATCCCACCCTTAGTTTATCATGGAACCACTAGTCATCATTAATAATTCCCAAGAACCATAACATAATTGTATCACATATAACATGCATAAAGGAAACATAACATTTCCACATTTCTATCACAAGATATCAATAACACATTGATATAATAAAAACATTATCAAAACCTTTTTCAATACTAAAATAAAATATAAGTAAAACATGGTATTTATTTTTCATTTAAAAATTTTTATCGCTTGTAGAAGAAGCTAAAACTCAAATAATAGTCAAGATGGCGGAAAAGTCATTGTCACTGCATACGTACGAGAAAAAAAATCATTCCTTTTGTAATTTATCAAATAGATTCGTATAAAAAATATTCCTTTTGAATAGACATAAATGTCTAAGGAGCTTATACACGGTATAAAATAAATATGTGTATAAAACAGAATATGCCTCAATGGGTGGAGATTGAGATGAAGTCCCTTACCTTGGGTCTGACTTGACTCGATCGTTCATTAATCTCCTAAATAATAAACTCGAGTAAATTTATACTTTCTTAAGAATACTTTTCATGTTAATTATTCCTTTTATATCACCTATTACCATGTTATGAACACTATCTAATTATTTATGTTAATAATAGTCGTTTTGTCGATCATTGGTACTTGAGTCAAAAATAAACTCTTTATAATTACAAGTTGTTCATGTATCCATTATATCCAGAATTATATTCATGATGTAGATATCATATATATCATATATATCCAGTATATACATGAATTTATAATATTACATAACATCTAGATATAAGAAATGAAATGCACCGTTCATGGAGATGATAAGTCGTACGTATGCATGAACGCTACTTTCATTTCTATTTCGTAATTTATAGAATTGAATCATAATGATATAAAGGTACATTATAATTCTAGTATAATATAATATATAATATAATTAACTCCATCCTTTATACGTCCCACATATGGAATTAACGAATCAAATCACTTTTAGGGGGCGGTAGTCCGCACTTCCTAAAATGAAGATATCATGTTTACTCATAATGGAAACCATAAAGGTAAGACATAAATGAAAAATAAAGAAGCCTAAGGAAACAATAAACATATTATATATCATATATAAATATAGTGACATCATAATGTCCATCATTGAAGGAGATAAAAGAATATTGAACAATCATCGTTTCATGAGGCAGAAAATCGCCATCCACGGGAACAGTATGTTCTTTAACCATTAGATGTAGGTGTGTGTCAGTGTAGCTAAAATACTTCTTATAAAAACATCCTAGTTTATTTATGATACTGGTGTTCTAAAAAAAATTAATCAAAAGAGTTCAGGGGGTTTGAGAATCAAAATAAAACAAAACAACATTAGAGAAGTCTTTACCTTTAAATCATGTAACTCCTCTTGGTTTGTACCAAAAGGGTTTCTTGAAGAGCTTTCTGGATAACGTAAGGATTCTAGGATGAATATAGGGATGTTTAGAGATAATGTGAGCAGAGATTGCCCGAGCCAATGGCTTGAGAAGTGTGGGTAAGGAGGTAGAGGTGGGGGACTTTTATAAGAGGAGAGAAGGGGCACTCTTGGAATGTTATAAAATGATAGATTATATTGAAATGTGTATCGGATTTAAAAGTTCCCACATTGATATATTTCCAGGTTAAGGTTATAAGGGTTTGAAATACACTCATCCAATAGGTTTTTTTACAAGTGTACGTCATATATTTTACATTATCTTTTCATTTTATTTAAATCGTTCATTAATGAGGTAATCGCTGCATCATCATGATGTCATAAATAAATTAATTTATTTAATGTCTAACAATTATAAAAAATTAATATGATGTAGGAAATTGTATTATCTTTCCAAGGAATAATTATAGTATAAGGGATCATTTATTTATAAAAAATTTACATTTTTTTACTTAGGTGTTACAAACTTTGTTATATTTAACGTTATTTAAAAATAAAAAGATAAAAAGTCATTATCACACAAAAGTGATTTCATGGGGTCTCTAAGTGTGGCACAAGAAATCCCATGGTCGGCCATGAAAGAAACAGTAGCATTAAGACAAATGTTGGGGTCATTTTTTATTATTATGATATTATTTGATTATCCTTAACTAACCGATTACTAATGAATCACGATAATTAAAGATAATTACCGTCATTACTATTCATAATGTCCAAAAACAAAAGATTCTTAATTACATAATTTAGAACTTTTGATTCCAAATATGGAATCCATTTCAAAAAATTCCAAACATATAAATTGCTATAATAAATTTAAAAATAATTCCCGTTGTCAAAACAAATAGCGGGTTTTTTTGAAACAATATCTATGAAACGTTTGGCACTTGTTTATGCCCAATTCCAAAGTGAAATTAATGCCAATGACCACCATTGGATTAAATGTTAAAAATATATTCTATTTAAAAATTAAAACTAAATAAAAAAGATAAGCTAACCATATAATTAAATTAGATGAAAAAGCAGTTTTGATGTAAAATGCAGTATTTTTCACTATTCATTAAAAAATGAACATTGTCTTAAAAATACCAAATTTTTTTCCAAAGTAAATTTCAATGTCCCAATAATAAAGAATAAGTTTATTTTTACAAATAGATCTTATAAAAGTGTCAAAATGTTGATTTAAAAATTGTTTTCCATCAAAAGGAAGTAAAACAATCTTTTAGAAATATTAGTTTATTCCATGCTTAAGATTGGATTTATTCTCATTTTAATCCTATAAAACACTATCTCATTCATAAATAGACATACATAAGAATATATATTATTTATTAATTACTTGGGATGTTGCACCTCAAGCCCCGAAGGTTTCAAAATTAAATTTTTAAGAGATACTCTGTAAGGCGAGGGAATCGAATACCCTTCTATTTTTTAAGATATCATTTTATTATATTATTTTTAATTTCAATTGGATTATGTTGGTATATTTAATTCAATTTTCCATTTAATATCCATATTATGTAACAATAATGAGATACCCATTTTCCCTCATCAGAATATTTTATTACTTTTTCAGCGATGTTGTTAGGCTAACAAATTTTCATACGAGATTTCTCAACTTTTCTTTCGAGTTTCTTGCTTTTATTTTCATAGTCATTCTTCAAATACTTTAATAAAAATTCATGATAACACAATTAACATACGTACAATGAAAATTTGTCTTGAAAATTAAATAATTCTTCATGATCTCTCCTATAAAATTATTTTATACTAAATATGAAAACACCATCTGAGATGTGTTAATTTTAACACATTCAAGGATGACGAGTTTTCAATTTACAATACCATATTCAATAATTTTCATGAAACCATTTTAATGGTTACAGAATACTATTATATATATTATATAACTTTTTTGAGGTTCTCTAACCATTTTTTACATATTATATTAATTTATAAATCATATAGTGATCGTTATGATCAAAAAACAACCAATTAACCAAAACAATTATCATTAATGTTTAATATAACGATTCAACATCACTCCCAATAACCAAATGAATTTTATAAATATGTAATATTATATATGTTTACTAATAAAACATAACTTCAATTTTGGAAAACCATTCTCATTTTACATGTTTATTTGTACATGAGTACATGTTGTCCAATCATGAAAACCAAGGAAGAATACACTTCCAAATAATGAAGTTGGATATCTCAACCCATAAAAAGTTCCTTAATAAAAATAACACAGTTATAATAAATCAATTAAATGTAGAGTAGGTTGTTGAATAATTAGTTTATGAACATAAATTTCATTGTTTAGGTTGTTACAATCTTGTGAGGAACACCTTCAGACCTAAGGTATGATTTTTCCACCTGAACCTAAATTTTCATTTGGTTTAGTGATATTGTCTACATAACTCAATGAAATTATTATTTATCATCATGTAACCCTCATTAATCATATATGAGTGTAATATTTATATATTCACAAACCTTAACATTTCATTATTTTATTGGTTGTTACACATTTAAACAGGATCTTTCGAAAATTCTTTTTGAAATAAAAGCCTGATTTCAGAGAATTCCACTACTACTAAATATTTTCATGAAAAATATATAATTTATTTTTATAAAACATTATTCTCATAAAATCCCACTTTTTTAATTATAAATCAAAATCAATTCATTTCTGCTTCCATAAAGATATGTTTTTAAAATAACCCTTCTTTTCCAAGTAAAAGGGTTTTTATAACAAGAATTACTCGGTGATTTTAAAAGAGTATTTTGACCCATATCAACAATCTTGTTGATTATTATGTTTAAATGGGGTAATGGTTTTTTGATATAATCCACTATAATTTGACTATGGGTGTGATATCTTAATACCATTCACCAATTTACTATGAATCTTTTTTATTTGTGCTTAATGTTTGGGAAATACATTTACATTTCGTATTTTAGTTTCAATAAAAATGTATTTGTTATTTATGTTTATCCATGTTCATATGATGAATGCATTGGACTGAGTAAGGTTCAGGAAGGGCCCGCCATGTCCTCTTGATGCATCAGTCAGTCTAATGAGACAACCTATGGCCTTAGCATGATGCCTTGAAAAATTTGTAATTTATGGTATCGACATAAGGACATGAAGATATGGTTATGATGTCTCACATTATGTATTCCATATTTATGAAACAATTATTTATTGTTCATGTTGTTATTTGTCTGGTTTAATACCCTTTATTTCTTTTTATTATGGAATTATTCATTCAACTCTTAATCTATCCCTAATTTGATCATGTTTATATTTTTTTAAAGGCATGTGTTTTTAGTTATTCACCATGACTCATGTTTAGGTTTATGATATATTCCCATGTATTTCATACCCTTAATGAATGTTTGAGCTCACCCCTTTCTTATGATTCATTTTTTTAGGACATGAAGAAATTTATTATGAATGACGTGCATGGATATAATTATTGTTATAGACGTTCCCAAGAAAACATATGTGTAGTATTTAAACCCAATTTTCAATGATTAATTTATATATATATATTATTTCCAATGCTACGAAAGTAATCATTTATTCAATATTCATATTTTTTATATGCCAATGTAATAAAATAAGTCACTGAATATGGGAATATACAGATGGGTCCATACAGTGTGTCGGGAACATATTGACTTTTTTAAAATCTTATAATCAACAACTTGTGAATATTAGTTGTTATTGGTATAATAGACACGTTGTCATCGTTTCCTCCTTGTGCAGAGACCATAGTGGTGACCAATGTAAAATCGATGTATTGGTGCGTTGCATGTGATTTGTTGTTTTTTGTTATTCCTCCCAGATAGATTTAACAGGTTTCCACCAATGTAGGAAGAAGATCCATCCATTTAAAAGAAATAGTAGACACCCTAATTTACCCCTACTATCTCAGGGTGTTCTGGGTTCCTTCATTTTTTGTAATGGGGATTTGTGAAGGTCAGTTTTGAACATCAAGTTTATTAGAACATGGATTTAAATGAAAATCAACCAAGGTGTACATGAAAGGAGAGTCTCGGGCTACCTTAGGGACAAAGTAAATAATTACAAATAATTTAAGTGATCTTCCAGTTGATAAACTGAGTTTGAATTATATCATTGCATTGATCAAGGGGGCGTCAACAGAAGTGATCCAAGGGATGTAGTGAGCTATCCCTAAACCATTGTAATGGCAGTGCAACTGGCCCAATGAGACTGGGAATGAAACTTTGTAAAGATTAGTGGACTTTGGTATCACTGACATACTTTCAGTTTATAATCATTGGACGTATCAAATTGTATTGAACCAAGGAAAACTACTGTTTACACTATTTAAAATAAAATTTCTAACATGATTAACATGTCCCATCTGACATGGGTAGAAGATCCTTTAGTTTTGAAACCATGATTTTCCCTTACCATCTAAGGGTGTTCTTGGGTCCTTCAACCATATCACGATTAGTCACTCATTTCAAAATGTCAACCTGTAGAATACATGGATGTATTATTGAGGCCATTTGCTGACTGGTATTGCTACTGGTTTCAAAGTCAGCCAGGGTAGGACATTTTAACATGGTATTAGAGGGGTTTTGTTCATTTTGGATGACTTTTATAAACTAGTATAGAGGATAATATGAATGTGTCAACACATGAAAAATAGATGCTTTTTCGAGTAATAAACACACACATGGGGAAAATACCATGTATTTAGGAATGAGGTTATTGTTCATGATATTAATTCATTTAGTTGTTTTTTATTTCACCTCGAGTGACTGACTTAATTTCTATAGCTTCTATATTTATGAGATTTATATCCTTTCCCCCATGTAATTTTATGAAAAAGATGTATCCCTACCTGAATAATTATAGGTAGATATGGTTTCAAATTCCCTACATACTACTTGCCATGTTGGTCTCATTATACATGTGATATATAGCTTTGATGTAGTTATCATTTTTATTATATTTCATTGTAGGGATTTAAGTATCATGCTTTGTTTTTTACATGCTTAGGTGTTTTATTTTCATGATTGTGGTGTAACATGTTGTGTGAACGTTTTAGTATGTTCACCTATATGGAATCCTTCATTTCTTTTACAATACATATCATCACACATAACATTGTATCATGTTTTGGTGTTTTTACCAACATATGTAGTATCTTTCAATGCTTAGAAACTATTATTTTGTTATATTTTATCACATATAATTTTATCCACAAAATGTGATAATGATACTAGATATAAATCTAATACAAAATTATTTATTAATGCACCAATATCATCCTAAAAAATATTTTCCAACATAGATTGATGGAGGATCCTTAACTATAAAACCATGAGATGTTTGAGAAATGAAATATTTCTTCCATGGGATAAAACATAATAGTTTGATTACTTGGGAGACAATTTTCAATTTGTAAAGAGTATGGGGGCATTATAAATTGGGAAATGGTAACCCATATAATGAACTATTGTATATGATCATAAAATTCCTAGATACAATTTTATAAAATAAAAAGGTCATAATCTATAGATATTACATAAATTGTTACTTGTGGACATTTTTTAAGACTTGAATCAAGTAGAACTATCATGGTTCTTTTTCTTATAAAATGAACACTTAATTGTGTAATAAAAATCTTAGTGATTTAAATAAAAAAAGGGGTTCTTTTAGTTGAACCATTAATTTCTTAATGTGACCCTCGTAGGTCGCCTTAGATATGTTTTTGGTTTGTAATTAACCCTGTGGGGGGTATATCTATGATATATATGTATGGGTATTTGAAGATTCATCAACCACCTATATGGTTTCACGTATAATCGTATGGTATTATATTTCTAGATTATAACACTCTATAGTTATTATGTGAACTATACATTTCATGGATCTAAACATATGAGATGTGTTAGTAAATTAAAACTCCAATTTCAACAAAAATGATGTTTTCTTATATATATTTTAATTTCTATTTTATTTGAATATGAATTATTGTCATAACATTATGTATAAATAAAATGTATAATATTAAATGTATGTGATAAATTCCATAATTAAAGATGGATTTCAGTAATGTAAATACTAATTAAATATTATTTTAATAAAACATTCTATGTTCCTTTATAACATTCTCTAAATTAAGTATAATGTATAAATGTATTTACTAGTAAGTATTTTATAATAATAAGATCCTTTAAAATGGTTAAATAATTAAATTAGAATCTATTTAAAGTAATAAATGGAACCTAAAGTGTTAAGCTTAGTTTTAACTCTCTAGTAAGTGTAGTTCAATTTTTATTTTGTGTAGTTTCCTTGAAATAGGAATTTGATTGTTACCCATTATCCCCTTATTCTAATACTTGATCCAAAACAATTTTTCCTATAGCCTAGTGACCCTTATAGGGATGACCAAATAGAAGGATCGATGAATTATGTTTCTGTAAGTGAGATAACATGAAGTAGGTAGAACTCGTAGAGCCCTTAAAACCTTGATAAATGGTTTTTGAACCATTTTACAAGTATTTTGTTGATCAGGTCTCATTGTCCCATGTATGATTGATAGTATCTAAAACAAGACCATTGTATATACCTGGGGTTATTTAGTAGTTTGAGTTGTTTAATGGGAATGATCATAATTTGATACTCAATTTCAATGGGTTAGACATTCTTATTAGATAGACACCTGACATGTAGGGTGTGTGGCCCACATCCTCTTCTTCAGTTTAAGACAACACGAGAGGTCATCATCCTATTTTACAGTCATGGAGGAATAAAAATATTGTATAATTAATTTTATAGTAATTCAAATACTAGATTCACTAGTCTAATGATCATATGGATATTGTCATGTGGTTTTTAATTATTGATATTAATATTAGGTTATTATGCACTGATGGAAATTCTAACTATTAATTAAGTATATAGTAGACAAAATAATATGAGTTTACTCATACTTTTTTATTTCCTTGATATGTTACTCCATGAATCATATGTAGTTTATAATTTAGAGTGACTTGGTAATTCATGAAAAATAAGATTCTTCCCAGTGCTCAATGTGATTTCATAAAAAGGATCATGTTTTTTGGAATGTTGGTCGATTGGTTTTTTCTTTTATGCCTAATGGTAAGGTGCGTGTGGATGTAACATGGGGGTGTCAATTTGGTTCCACGATTAAAACAATAAATCATGCTCTAAAGGGGCTATTATATCTATTCATTTGGTTTATCACCTATTGAAATACTGTTTGCCATGTCTAAGACCTGTAGAAAGTGGATGATGAGGCATGATTTATGGAATTATTTTGTTTTTTAGTAAAACCAATGATTAAGATAGTCCTATGGTAATGAGAATCTCATAAATATGGGGGAATATGTGCCCCACCCAATATGAAGTAACATAACCATGATTGACTATTTTTAAATAAACAACCTTGCTTTAAATTCACCTAGGGTTGGTGAGTCTTGAGTCATGTCAGTGATTTCAAGGTACCATTTCAATGATGCATTTGTATGAGCATGGAATCTTGTAAAAACTCAATTATATAGGGGTATAATATGATAGATATGCAATATTAATCAGGGGATTCCCAGAAAAGAAAAGAATTATGGTTAGGTTATGATGACAAGTTAGCATGTGTAGTCAAGCATATATTGTTGATTCATTATAAGGTGGTTCAATTGTCCTTTCTTTACATACTTGGTAAACATTTTTTAATGATTTTTTGGGTACTCAATTTTTAAATAATACAAGTGTCTCATATCCTTTTTTGAAATCATTTGAATCCTCTTAGTGTACTATTTTTTTGAGATGATCAAGTTACTTATCTTTGCATCATCTTAGGCACAATAATACAGTGGTGGTAATATGATATGTTAAATTAAATTTTTCATTAATTTTTATAAATATATTCCACCCTAGTTTCATGATTGAAGAGTGGTTTTCATAAAGGTGTGGATAGTGTTGACTGATACTTAGGTTTCCATGTATGATGGCATTAGACAGACTCTTGGACACCAATAAACTCTTTTCCCTGACTACCAACAGATGTCACTTTCGACATTGTTAGTGTTCTTGATATGTGGATGTTCGTTTAGGTAATGAAATTTCATTTGTAAACATAGAAGTATGATTTCCTATATATGATCTTTGTATATATCCTCTATTGTTTTTAGGTTACCTCTGTCCTTAAATGGTCTTGGGTGAGACATTTGGAAGCGTAACTATCCCGGTTGTCAATATCGTTAATACAACTTTTTTTATTGAAGAATTACAATATGAATCGGAAATTTTTATATATATGTTATTGTAAACTATTATAGGATAAAATTAATGTTCTAGATCAAAAATCAATGTTTCCTCATATAACGGCACCGTGAATAGCTATTCAGAAGCACTGGATGTCTATGTACGATGTTTTAAAGGCAGGCAGCCATTATAGTTGAACTTCATATATCTTTTTCATATCATATTTATTCCTTAATAAATGAATTTTTAATGGTTTAAAGATGAGTGTTTTTATGTTTAGTTTTCTAAATGATTTTATAAAAATTTCAATCAATCATTCAAAATGAGGTCGATTTGGAGTCAATTGTTCATTCAAAATATGAACCACTCCACGATCATCGTTATAATTCTACAAGATAACCTAAATAAGAAATACCTATAGTGGGAAGTATTGTGGATTTTTTTTGGATATTAAATGATAAATCCTATGGTGGGGAGCGCCATAGGACATATGGTTAAATGGAATATGATATGATCATGTCTTGGGATTGATGGTTTTTGGTAAGAACGGTTTCAAGGATTCATTTTAGACTACTTGAAATGGACTAGGTTATATGGATTATATATTATTAACTGAAAGGGATGTATTGGTGGTTTTTTGATTGTTGAAAAAGAAACACACATCTTTGTATGAGGCTTCATGACCTGATGAGGTTAGGTTTTGTTTTTTATGTCATCCCTTGTCTTCTTGGCTATGAAAAATCATAATGTGGGGGATATTATAGAATCTCGTGTTTTTTGGAACTGGGGAAATTCTAATGGAAATTGAATTAAGTCATCTAATGGAAATCATAAATTGAAATCTATTAATTGGAATAAAAATCTGATAGTATTAAGAATAAAATTGTTTTTTAGACTTGGTTTAAAGATCGATATGTGCCTCCTGTGTTCAATCAAGATTCACGAGGGTCTATCCCTGAAACATAAAATCATGATAAGGATGAAAAGGTATCATGATATTTATAAAATATTGTGGGAATCATGAGAAATCATGCATCCAATCCCAAGGGGTGTTGGATTTTTCATGGATGGTTATAAACATGTACACTACGGTGCATAATAATGAGAGGATTTAAGGTTTTTGAGAGAGTGAGATTTCATAGTTTGTGAATGGTTTCTCAAGCTGTGCACATGAACCATAAGATTCCCTCCTTAAGAAGTAGCATGAAAATATTTTTTATATATATTTTCCAATTATGAGGCCGAATCATGTACCTCATTAAAGGGGGTAAATTTTCACCGTTACATCAATCTCTTATTTATTTTTTCCTCTTGTTTTATTTGTCCTTCGGTCACACCTAAAGAATATTCTTGAGATCTCTCTCTTATCCTATTATAGTATTCCAACTATCTCATATGTTTGATGTTAGAATAATTCACTATAGTGCTCTTTGGATGAATGCTAGTACGAAATTCAATCCACTTGAACCTTTCCATGAATAGTTAACCTTTAGAGGAGTTTTTGTTGTCGTGTGAGATAATATTCTGTATTTTCATGGAATTTGTCTGTCTCTTTGAATTCCCCCTAAGTAGAATGAATGAACCCTAACTATTTGACTTGTGGGTCTTCTTATGAATGGAGAAGTTGTAATATGGATTATTCATAAAGTATATTTTATTTATAAAATCATTTAAGTGTTGCACACCAAAAATTATAAGAAATTCCTCTTAACATTGGATAATAATTTTTAGAATCTATCTCCCTAACTCTAGTGGCCCTTTCATATTAGAATGGTATTGTAAATGGTATTGGAATTAAATTACTAACCACCCTTAAGGGAGTTTGTTTATTAAATTAACTTAATTATTTAATTAATGTTTTAAGTAAAACACCTTTTTGAGGTGTGTTTTCTTATCAAATGTAACTAGTTGAATACTTGTAATGTGGAGGTCTTTATCCATACACTATATTACATCCTGTTAACAGAACAACAACCCCAGTTATTATCACCCTCTCTTATTATATGGTTTTATTAAATTTTATGTGGTATTCCTGTTTTCATGCCCTATATAATACATCTTTCATTTAAGTAGATATCATATGTGGGGACTCCACCTTGCCTTAATAGACTGATGAAATGGCTATCTATCATTAACAGCCAAAATGACTATGTTGTGAATTAAATGACTTGTTTATGGGTTTGAACATTTTTAATATCATTGTAATGTTCATTTAAGGATTACGTAAATGGTTTCATTAATTACATTATTTAATTGAGAAATTAGATTGTCCCTCTTCAAATTCATTATTAGTAATGCAACATGTTTTTGGATACATAATTACCCCCTTAAAAGTTTGAGTGTTTAAATTATTTTGATACAAATTGAGAATTACCTATGCTAGATTTAAACATTTCCTTGGTCGAGCTCAAAAGATTTTGTAAAATATATGTACCCTTGGAGATACGCATGAATCCTTTCATGGGATTCAATGAATTACCTCATAGGTTACATGTACGGTGATACATCATGAGTGATACTAGTTAAGTCATGGATGAGATCAACTGCAATTTCCTCTTCTTGTATATGAGGGATATATGTTCCCTAGGGGAGGACCAGATGATTTCCTTAGTGTTGAAATAGTTTCATCATTCCTGGAGGGAGATCAGACCACTATGTGAGGTACCAATGATAGAATTATATATTTGTAATAAACTACACACAATTCCATGAGTGGTACTCACGATTTCATTTATGTATTTCCTTCAATGGAATTTTATGGTGTTATGGATTTTTTGTTCCTCTAGATAGATTCATAAGATAACATTAGGTAATCCATGGATGGCATTTGAGGGCCTCTTATTAAATTTAAATGATTAATTTTATTTGGAAGAAAATGAATTCAAAAATTTCTTGAGGGACTCATGCTCTAAAAAAATCATACGCTTCAGTCTGTTCCCCCACAAGAAACTTGTTTTGTAATTCCATTTTTACAACTATATCATATTCGTATTGCTTAACCATAGTTCATAGGCATTATAGATTAGGAAGAATCTGGTACAGTCATCCATATTTACTTTGGATCCATTTTCCAATTTTGTTTCTTTTATTTTTTTTAAATCATTACAAGTAATTCTGAAAAACAATAATTTTCAATATTCATTGTATAGATTAATCATTAGGACTGGTTTTTTTGTAATATATAGTATATCTGACGCCCTAATCAGGCATCCATTTCACTGGGGTACTCGAAAAGATATTCATTTTTATAGGTCTAGGGTTTATTGTGAAATTTTATTATTATGAATGAGAGCACATGATCACGATATTCAGTTAGTTCCAAAATTCTCATTGAGATCAACCTTGTATATTTATTATATTAACATTTTTCATATACTAGTTTAGTTTTACTTTTTATGTGTTTCCTTCTAGACATTGTGATATTACATTAACATCAGGCATGGTTACATTATATGTTGTGACCATATATATGATGTGATAATAATTATCTTCATATACTTAGTAATTATTTATACAGTTTCCACTATTATATGATCTATTTATCAGATATTTATTAATGTGATTCTCTGATCATTATGGTATATTTTTCCCACTCAATCACTATTAGACCCTCACAACTAGTCCGAAACATATGGAATACGGGGAGGTTTGGTTGAGGTAATTTGATGACTATTCTAGATACTTGTTTCATAGTCCTTCAGATTGAAACATTACAAAAAAATAATCATTTTCTTCTTATTTGTGGCATTGTCCTATTTTCACAGCATGAGTATTATACTGGAATACCATTATGACGTGGATACTAAATTGTGGTCATGAAGACATAAAAATTATAAAGACATGGATTAAATGTTAAGAATTCCATATAGAATATAAATTTACATATATCATGGAGTCATTAAAATACAAAGAACCAATTAAAAACCAACTTAATCTCCTATAAATTGTAGTAAATATTTTATTGTTCAGGTCTTATTCTTTAGTCAAATTATTCAACATAAAAAAAATGCAACATTAAATTTTTTTTAGGAAACAACTCTTACCATGGATATCTTTAATGATATGTAATTTTTACAAAAAAATTATGAATATTTTTAATTATGTCTCTAAACATATGATAGTGTATTTTCATTGAATTACATCTAATGACCAATAGTTGTTTGTGGGGGTTTGATTATGATTCAAAAATCATTCATTCCAGTCTTACTAATTCACATTGATTCCATATGAATTTTTACTAATTATTTAGTTTATTTTTAATTAATTTTTCTAAATTTTTTATCAATTTATGTTTTCAATATAGTTTTGTAGTAGTCCCGATATATTTAGAATTTCTATTTATTTTCTTATACTAATATTAGTAATATCATATTTTTTATATGAACGTTATATTGTGTTATTATTTTTATCATGTGTATTATTATTACTCATAATATATTGTTTCACATGAATTTCCATGTGGTTTTCAAATTGGGTCAATTCCTATAACGTGAATAAGAAAACAGTTCTGGTTTCCTCAATGTCAACCAAATTACCAAAGATAGAAGATCATTGAATATTTTTCCAATAATTCATTGGGACTCACAATGGATTATGGGATGGGCTGTTGGGCTCATCACATTTTTTGGGGGGAATTGATACATACTCCTGGACTCTTTTATAGATTTTAGTAATTTTTTTTGAACCCTTTGTGAACCCTAAAATGAAACAAGCCTCCCCTAACATTAAAAACCAATTACATCTACATGTTGGAACTACCATTATTAATAATTATAGGTTCTTTATCAATGGAGACAACAATATACATCTGAGGTTCTCCATTGATAAATCATGTTGTACACGTCATGGGTTCATTATTTTTATTTTTTATTAACTGTTTAATTAAAGTTTCTAGGGAATTATGATTTAATGCATCATTATTGGGAACTCTTATATTTATTTCCAGATAGGGAGGTAATTGGAGGTTTTAAATTAGTTTTGGGACCAAAATCTAAGATTCATATATATATCCTTATAAAAGTAATTGGAACCCACATATTCATGACACACAACGGGACAGGTTGTACCATTTAGGATTGTGTGACAAGCACAAGATCCATGATGTTAAAAAATCATATGCTAATGATTCATATGAATTTTTTAATAATGTATTCTTGTAGAATTATACATGAACTTCCCTTTATTTATTTTCACATCGTATTAACTAGAATGAAGGGGATTATTTGAGATTTTTTAAGGAATATATCACTATAATTATGATTATCATCAATAATATTGGATGATGAGGATGAGAATAAAAGGGCATAGTAGAAATATTGCCTCATAAGTGGGGGAATGATTTTACTAAGAATATGGCCTAGTATGGATGGTGATGGATTGACTGTTTTGTTTTTAAATCCCATGTGGGCTTCCTTCATATCCCACTGGGAAGGGAATAAAATCCCATATAGTTCGGAATATTTGGGATTATAGCTATGGGAAGGCCCATGGTTGCTTTATTGAGAATATGGTCTGTTGAAGGTTCATCTCCCATGGGTTATATCCATTTAGTAATGATAAATAATTTATTTGGGGCCTACATAATGTTGGAGTCCCATATAACTATTTTGATCCTGAAATTGTGATGATCACTAGTGATCACTAAGAATACATGATTCATGATTAGAATTAGAAACAAGATAGATTATAAGATCATAATGTCATATGATCATACATAATAAGAAACTTCCATATGAAATGGAATCATATGTTTCACATTCTTCCACATCCACTGGTGGATGAAGCTGTGAATATGGGATGTTGGGGGATATGACGTCCTGTGATAAACTCAAAGGACTTAATCTAGGAGGGGTGTCCATTTATCTCCTCATTAATTGGTGGATGGTGTGAGACTATTGTGGAGTGGTTAGGATTGAATATAATAATCACCCACTCTCATATTCATAAATTTTTATAATCCCCACCCCCTAAGTCATACATATCTATTTTATGTATAGATTCCAATTGATTCTATTTACATTTCTGTAAGCAAATGTCACTATCCAAATCAATAAATTTTATTCCACCACCATGGAGGTTGGTATAGTCATTACCAAATGAATTTATGATTCCAAAAAATCCATCAATTATACCTTTTATATAGAGAAAATTTTAGAATTTATATATCAATGGAATGAATTATCGAGAATGTAACACATTAATTTGTCTCATCTCTTAGCCAGGCCTCCAATACGGCCATGAGATCCATTTGGCTTGGGAGTGAGACACATATATGTGTTCCTCTCCTAATCATGCATTCAAATTTTAATGAAATTCCAACATTTAGAATAAATAATTGGTAGGTTACTAGGAATGTTAAAAATGATTCATTCATTAGGTAATGAGGATCCTAAAATCAATTGTAGTGGAAATAAATTACTTGATTTTGGAAGTGAAATCAATTATTCATTATGTGAAAATAATCTAGCGGTATCTGCACCTCCCAAAAATATTTTATCCATAGTGGTGTATTTAAAAAAATTATAGAATACTAGAATGAGTGAATCCTATATTCCATCATGAATACCCGACACAACCTTTACCTTGTTCAAAAATGGATGATAACTTAAATAGGATCCACTCCTAGAGTAATACATTTTCCATTCTTATATGATGTTATATGACTACTCCTTCCTAAATCCACTCCTTTTTTTCTCCAGCTAAAGACAAATGATGTTAAACCCAATAATATAGTTCATGTGTAAGTAAATTCCCAAGAATTATCATTGGGTAGTGAAACCTACAGTATCTATTGTTTCTCTCGCCGATTAGCTGTTATGTGAGCTTAGATATTAATAGTGATCATTACTCTAGAATGTTTATATATCATAAATTTCACTCCTACTAGGTATAATCCCTAAATAATGTATCAATTATCTTAAAAGGGACATATAACATGTGATATAATCCTTATTTGGTGAATATTCGTAATTTATTAATGATTCTCCTCAATCATATGTGTCATCCCCAATATCTCGAACTATAATGACTATGATTCCCTTCCTGATGTGATATATTTGATATCTCCTTAAGTATCAACCCCATAATTTTCAATTATCCACCATCAATATTGGGATCTATTCCACATATGGTCATGCCCCCACATAAGAAAAAATTTTACATCCATCTCCCATTCATCAGATACTCATCTGGACATATTTCTGATGATAATGATCATTTTAGGTCTATATTCCTTATAATATAAAACAATATCCTCACATGGACATATTCCCTATGGAATCAATCAAAAAAGGTGTATCAGTCATAGGGACTATGCCTACCATTATTAGGTTGTCTAAAAATATATTTCATTTCCACATGATGGTAAAACACATAGTTTATCCCTTGTTAGATGACCCAAAAAGGAATGACTTGTCCCATTCAGTTCAACAGAACTTTCTGGGTTCTAAATTTTTTCACAAATATATGTAGGAATACGTTCTCATGGGATAAATCATGATATTAATACTCAAATCACCACTATATATATAGTAAATTTATAGAGTTCCCAATTATGTGGGATTAGAACACAAAATTAACAAGTGAATAACAAGTCTGTATTGAGAAACTCTAATATGTACAAATGGGACACTCAAAGGGGAACATTTGAAAAACAATTACTTCCATTGATTGATAACCACTAATATATATATATATATGGTTACTACCATGTGTATATGTAATTGTTTTCAAATTTCAATGGAGACCAGTTTCATTTTACATCTTATAATAGATTCAAGAATATGAAATAAATCTATAAGAGAATCCTAGATTTAGGATACATTTCCCTCAAAAATTATGTGATTAGTTTTTCCTCCCATACTCTAGGCCAATTTGAGTCACCATGAATTATTGTCAATATATATGGTGATATATTTCCTTTGTAATAAAAGTCCACATCATGGATTTAAGATACAATTGGTGTTTTTTGTTCCCTGAAGTAACCACATTTGAAACCAAGCTAAAAATATATGCCAAAAAAATTAGTGACCCAATGTTAATTATTCTGTAATCAAACTCAAACCCCCATAATAAACCTTCTGGTTATAGTGGACGTTCATCAAAAATTAATATTGTGACCCAATTCTACTTCATTTATTTTACATATAAAATATGTTTCTAATATGTAAAGTTATTTTTTATTAACAAGACTAATTTTTTATAAACATGGCTAATTTAATGAAATTAATTTTCCATGAACTTATATAATAGTGAAACTACATTATGCGTTTCATTCTTTTTATTCTACCCTTAGAGACATTCAAAAATACACCACTCATACCAAAATACATCTTTCTATCCAAAACAATCATATGTATCTGCTATCATACAATTAAAATCCTCATCCAGTCAAAGGGTTCCCTCACTTACCCAATTCCTATAATGTAGGTTTTTAAACACACTAATTTGGGAGTAAAACCTCAATGTTACTATCCCATCCTTGGATGATGATCATGAAGCCTTCTAGGATAGGAATCCTCACTAGTTATCCTCCAAATGATGACAAGTGGAAAAGAGTCAAATGAAACCTACATTCATTTCATTAAATTTCTTGAGTCACTATTATAAATGTGATAAAAAAATTCCTCAGTTATTTTAGGGAGTGATATTACGAGGTTGAAACCTCATTTAAATAGATTTTTGGTCGCAAAAATTGAATCTTTCTAGATGACATCAAGTTCAACACTACACAGGATGACACCCTCTTTCTACTGAGGACACCACCCATCAAACACTAGCTTAGGCCACCCAAACCTAATCATCCTAGACATACCACCAATAGATTAAATTAAAAAATAGGAATGGAACAACATTCCAAATTATTTAAGAGGATCTATCCAAAAACCTATGATGCTAACCTGTGTTTTAAAACACACACCTAGGCGTATATAATCCTACCATCACAATTTACTAGCACCTAGTGAATCTGGATGACAAATTTCAGCAGAAAGAAACTAGCTGACCCATATCTCTTCCCCTAAAATATATTCATATCAGAATATAATATATGAAAATTGTTGATATAAGAATGGATACACCCCTACACCAACATTAGATTGGGTGGTTACTCCTTTTATTCTTAGAGATGCCACCATTTATATGGTTCAAATAATGAATGAATGGGAGTCTAACCATTACCAAATCATAAAAAACATATATGATATAATGAATGTGAAGAAAGTGGTTAGTAGTCAAGGATAAAAACCCATAATTTTAATTTGAGTCAACCATCAACACAATACTGTGGTCTCTCCTGAGTAGATACAAATTCATATTCCAATACAAGAGGTTCATCAGAAGAATCATATACAAAATGGGAAACAAAATTAGGATCACACACCCTTTCCAACAGAATTTAATTGTTCCACCTCAATGAAAACTCCCTTGTAGGTATTTAACCTTTCCCAAATTCTGGAATCGTATCAAAATATTCAAAAAGCAGGGTGAGAGTTACTCAAGAGGGGTTTTAAATTTGAAATCAATTTTACATGAGACAAGACTACAACTACTAGATGATAAACATCTAAAAAAGCACACTAATGGTGATATGAATTACTAATTGAGAGCCACAATCCTACTGTACACTATTCTACAGTTCTTTAAGCCATCAAACAACTATAAATGGTGGACCATGATCTTGTTAATTCTTTATTAAATTATGAAATCCAGAATTTTAGTTGTGAATGACCTCCTCTCAATATTAAAACATTAAACTATAGAGGTCCTACCCAATATATATATATATATATATATCACAA
Source organism: Viscum album (assembly GCA_963277665.1). NCBI lineage: Eukaryota > Viridiplantae > Streptophyta > Magnoliopsida > Santalales > Viscaceae > Viscum > Viscum album. Next base: position 883,774,950 of record OY728130.1, read on the forward strand.
AGGAATCCTTTGTATTATTAATGGGTTAAATCATCATAAAAAATCATTAAGATGAGAACCAATAATTCCATCATGATGGTCACAATATCAAGAAATAGAAAGTCCATCCCAATGCTATTTTCCACCATGATGTTCATCCCCATGGTATATGCCAACATAGTCCTCTCGATGGATTGAAATTAATAAAATATGGTAATCGTAACCAAAATGGCGTCCACTATAATGTTCCTAATAGTAATTATGTTTCACTTTGAAAATATGGTCCTCTACTAACCCAATCATCTGTGGGAAATCCTTCATATTATGAAGACATTATGAAGATGAGGTTATCCATGATCGATGGATTATCATGGAAAATATATATTTTTTTAATAAGAATATTTACTAATGACTTAGTATCTCCCCAAACCACCCTTGTATAATTTTCCATCCAGCACAGAATATGATATTTCTACCAATACCAATTTCTAGAATAAATGAGCAGGGAAATCATAGTCTTTTTTAAAAATGAAGTCAAAATTCTAGTATAATATTAAAAGTATATACGACCTATGAGTTATAAACTCAAACAAGAAAACATACTTGTCTTGTTTTAGAATTTTTCTACTCACTAATATGATATCCTTTGCACTTTGAATGATTAATGAATGCATGAAATTCATTTGAATCTATGAATCTCTTCATGGAATGAAATCTAAATTATTTCCCATATAAAGATATATAATTCATATCACTCAAGTAGAAGAACAACATCATAATATTAACATAGATTCCCTTTCTTCTTAATGATTCTCAATATTGGAAAAATTGAAGTCGTATCATAAATGAATATGTCTTAATGAATTCTATAAGGTATGTTAATTGATCTCAAATTCCCTATCTGGGGTCCATATTTTGTGATGGGTTTGACGTGAATAATTAAATTTCCCTCCACTCCTTAATCAAAATATCCCATCATAAGTGACATGATGCCATTTAGTTTTCTATTGTAATATCTTAGAAATAATCTTTAATAAGAAAAAATTATATTCTCAAAGTGAATTATCCCTAAACATGTCAATGAAAAGTAAATCTTGATGAGAAAGATCCATCGGATTCTTTTCAATAAGAAAAGGCATACATTGAACAATAATCCCACTTAAGGGAATTTATTGGTAGGAAACCTCAAATACCTTCAAAATAAAAATCCATTGGTGTAAAATATAAATTGAACCCTTATTATGATCAAACGAATATGCACAAGGAAATTATATTGCTTGTAGCTTTAGAAACCTCATTGATAACAGAATAGCCCTAGCATGTTGTGCTATGGGGAATTTTACAATATCATCCACCTTTGAGATTTATAAATATTATTTTATGTGATATTGAAAAGCATAAGTGGAAAAAATATCCCATTGGGTTGGGCAGAAATTTTTCAAAGCATTTTCCCCTAAGGAAATCTATATTTTTATGGAGGAATACCAAAATGTAAATCCTTCTTGTTCATGCTATCCCATGACCCAAATACCATAGTGATAAAACTCATAAATTAATTTTCAAGTGATTCCCTTAAGAGAATTATTCATTAAGTAACTATAAGAGCATACAATAATATAATGGCCTGGCCTAGTGGTGGTTGTAACTAAAAGAGATCCATGACAGTTACAAATAGACTATAAGATCATAGTTCATTCAAAAATTATTTTTAGAAATATCATCCCTATATTCATTAAAGTTAAAATAAGACACTGACAATGTGTTATTCATTAGATAAAATTATTAACCCTACCCTTATAGACGATACAGAACAAGATGGTAATGCATTGGAATTGGAAGAGGATTTTTTTGTGGAAAACTATCCACAGAGAACCAATTTTACAGTCTATGTGAACTAAAAATTAAAATCTCACTAAAAAACTTGGGATAATATGAATTAACTACTACTACACCATAAACAAGCTTAATCCATTGAAAAGTGTAAATAAATATTTACATATCTTCTTTTACACAAAAGATTTGAACATATTACATTATAGGAGATATTTTCTCAATATGATTGTAAAGTGAAGTAGTTGAAGACACTAAATATATAACTACTCATAGGTAATATCACTGCTAGATATGTTCTTCATGAATAACCTAATTTCAGTCTCACAGAAAATTTTCATCAATAAATGGTGATTGATATACCAATTAGAGTAGAGACAGAATATCCACATTAATTTGGGATCAAAAAACAAATTTATTTCGATCCAATGTAAGAGAGATATCAAGGGTTATATTCACTTGTGAAATATCTATGTCTACATAAAACAAATCCTCATGGGGAAACCCGTAAAGGTTATCCAATGAAAGTACAATTAGACTAACAATAACCCATCTAATTGGTCTTTTTGTAAATGATCATGTATATCTAGATATTCCTCTTAGGTAATCCAAACTATTGAGTGACTGAAAACTTAATTGGCAGTTATGGAAGCATGTTTCATGATACTACATAATTAGGGATTTCCTTTCCCTTACTAGGTAAATTAAACTAATCCATTTCCAAACATAGGTAATATTATATTTCTAATATTTAATGGCACATGGGATCCCATGTTGAAATTTTTGTGTTTTTTCTACCACATTCCCATGAAGGGATCCCTTGAATAGTCAGAAGATACTAAACTCATGTGATTCACAGAGTCCCTGGAAGGCCCATTCCTCGTCATTTCACAAGTTTTCCATAATGGTTGATCAAATTTGAATATCATTGTCGATAGTTTCTCTACCAATTCAACATAACGTCGGAAAATACAATGATCATTGAAATCCCAAATTTCTAATACTAGTTTAATAATATTGAAAATATGTCAGTTCTATCTGTAAGGGTTTTAATTACACTATAAACAAGTAGATTCCTTAAGAAGACTTGTTTACCCTCAATATAAAGAATCTTTATGATGAGGTTCATACACCACTCATCCCTATGAAGAGTATAGGATTTATCTGGGACCTTGAAACAGTTGGAATAAGATTAGAACATTCCATCTTGTGAAAAAATACCATGTCTTGACCAATCCCAAAATATCAGGGAATGGAAATGGTTAGAGTTAAAACTATGACCAAAAATTTTAAACCATCTACTAGAATACCTCATATTAAAATGTTTCTATAATATAGAACCTTCTTGTGAGTAGTAGTATCAAGAAAATACACTTTACAATAATAAAATGGAATAAAGAAAAAAATCAATTATAGGAATAAAAATTCATGGTTTATTCCTCTTGGAGATAAATAAGTTACTAGATACTTTATAATGGCCATAGAAAATAGCTTATTGGAATTTTCATAGCCGAGGAGGATTCATGGAGTAGGCCTTGATAGTAAGACAAAATATTGTCCCTGTCACATAAAATTATGTTATATAATGTAGGATTTATTTTCTTTTAATGATATTCCTAAAAATATGGTGAATTAGAGAATGTAAAATCAGTAAAACCACACAATCAATTAAACTTTATATCTACTACCATCCTATAGGAATATTTTTAATGGAATGATGTCTCCATAATGGTTTCGTAGAATTTTGGAGATAGTGTGACCACCAAAAAGACAAATTAGTTCCATTTCATCATTTTGTAATAGTAGAAAAAACCAACCATGCCCCCAGTTTCCTCAAAAATGGTTTCACTAGCCTCACTGGATTTGAAATTCCCCATGATTTGATCTTTGAAGAAACTAAATAATAGAAGAATCATGAATCATACACATGAGGATGATCCTCAATATATTTTAATTCCATTCTTCAGTCACCTGAATTTTATTCTTCTAATTATATGGGGATGATCAGTGTCCCACTAAATGGTACCATGGGAATCATCTGAGCAAGTAGAGGCATCATCATATGACTAATTAAAATTAATCTCTATTAATTTCATCCTTTAATGTATCCCCTTCCTCTTGATGAGTTCCTTTGGGATCCCATGCTCCCTATGTGCGATTAGGAAACCAAAGGTAGAGGAATAATTATAAATGGAAGTATTAGAAGATGTTATCATGGCTGAAATAACAATTTTTTCATTGTCTCCACCCATAATAATGATTACACTAAAATATATGGTAAATCCATTCAATGAGATGAGAAATACCATGAAAATTCCCCAAAATTTTGTAAAATTCATCTAGATCAACTTATTTTATAAGTCATGTTGATTGAATTATAGCGGTTTGACCAGCTCTAGTGAGTGGGTAGAATGAGTTAACCTAATCCCTCTATGGGAAGCATCCAATGTTTTCTCATCTTCCAGACCTATCTACATCAATTACTTTAATACCTGAATATCTTTCTTGACAAAAAACCCTAATGGGGAACCCTAAACAATTGACTAAAAAATATGACTCCATTGAATAATTGGCATTAATTTTAAGTCCCTAGCCTTAAACATTTCATAATAATAATTTAAGCCAAGAGTTCACATTTAGGATCCTTTCAGGGTTATAGTTTTAGAGAATTATGCTGTAAGTATTACATAAAAACTCAAATATTACAAACTATACACTTCTAATCACTATCCATTTCTTTCAGAAAATTAAAAAATTTAAAATAAAACAAGACTTATTTTATTGATTAAAATATTTTTGACTTCTTCCATTATCTTACCTATCATTATACTATGTGGAAATTTTTTCAAAAATAATGGATTGGTAAAAAAAGCTCAATAAGGGATATAAAATAAGGAATGAAATTATTAATCAATGAATATTTAATTTCATGAAACCAAAATTATAAATTTCAAACATAAAACATAAAATATTTAACATAATTCATAAAATCATAAGATTTATGAAAAACCTATCAAAAATCATAACTTATTGCATTCTTTTCACACTTATATTGTATCTTTCAGAGTTACATAGGTTGTAAACTTCATGGTTACATTTGGAATACCCATCATAGTATATTCTAAAAATATATAAAGAGAAACCTGATAATTTTAATCCATCTCATTAACCAATGCATTAGAGTGAAAATCACATGCTCACCCTCCTTTTATTTATCATGGAACCACCCATATACTTTAAAAATTCATGTGAATTTTAACAGTCATAAAACATAAAACAAAGATAAAGGAAAAATAACATTTCCACATTATAATCACAAGATACAATTTCAAGATATCAATACACTCTAAAACCCATTTTCAATACCAAAATAACAAAAAAGGTATATGTTATTAATTTATCATTAAAAACATTATGTCTTATAGAAGAAGAAAAATATCAAATATTGGTCATGACGATATAAAGTCATTGTTACCACATACATTAAAAAAATCCATTCTTTCATTTAGTAAAACAATTCGTATAAAAAATATTTCTTTTTGAAAACAATTAAACGAAATTAAATTTCATATGGGTTGAATATACATGGTATAATTGATGTCGGTGTATATAATTAAAATATGCCACAATGAAAAGAGATTAAGACAACGTCCCTTACTTTCAGTCTGACTTATCTTATACGATTTTATTGTTTATTAATAATAAAAATATGATTATTTATACATCCATCAAAACATTTTTAAATTTAATTATAAATTTTATATAACTTAATACCATGTTATAAAAATTAAATAATTATTTATGTTCATATCAGATGTTTTGTTGATATTCAGTACTTGAGTCAAATATGAACTCGGTGTGATGTAAATATTCCTTGTGGTCATAAGTCCATCATCTAAAGAATAAAATTTATGAGTTAATGATAAAATTAATAAATTATTCATAACATTTAAGTAAAACCATAATAATGGTTATGAAAAATGAATAATGTTATAATCATGGTGACGGTAGGCCGTACGTACGCATTAGTAACATCATCATTTTCCATTGTTAAATTTTAATGTAAGGTAATTATTATTTAATATTGACATAATTATCATATCATAATTAATATCATATCAATAATTTAAAAATATAAATATATTTTTATCTTACATTTTATATAATGAATAAAAACAATTCACATCAATTCATGGAGGTGATAGTGCACATGTACAAACGAACGATGTTATCATTTTTATGTTCATGGAATGTAAGAACACAATTGATATATTATTATCTTGAAATGATTAATATGTCATGAAAATAATATAAAAAATAATAATTTCACCACTACAACTATTCATTAAATGTGGTGATGGAAAACAAACTATATCGGTTCACGAGGCGGTAGTCTTCCATACACATGAACAAAAAGTTGATTCCCATTTGATGAAATTAGAGATGGATTCAGGTGATTTTATCAACAGAATAAAATCTTATTATTCTAAGTATATTGTATTTATAATCTCATCATAGTTGGAGGAGATTTTGAGGATGTATAAGAATAAATAAAATATAAATACTTAAATTTAATGATACCTCTTCTTCGGTGGATCACCTTTAAAGAACACTGTAACACCACTAAAGATTATGTTATACCTCAAATAAGGCACACAAGAATGTGGTTAGAGATTATGGGAACTGATTTTGAAAGGTTATGAATAAATCAAATGGTTTTTAAAGCGTATCAAATAGAAATAAATGGGTAACTTTTATAGGACAAGGGAGGGGAACCATTGGAATTATTAAAAGTATTAAATTAATATAAATTTATTTTAGAATAAAAATGGGTCCAAAAACATTTAGTTATAATATTGGATGAGTAGTGGTATAAATATAATCATAAAATTTAATCTAGTCAAGTTTTTTAAATTTTTAATCATTATAATTATGTTTTAAACCTTGTTAACACCTACCATTTTATCATGTAATTTACAGTTTGAGATTTATAATAATTACAAAATTATTCCAAAAACAATAGATGATTAATTAATGAAATATTTAGATTTATATTAAAATTTTGGCATAATATTATATTTTTATAAATTTAATTTAATTTAATTTAATTTTTTATATTTTAAAATATGATCAATGTCAATTTTTTAGTATTCTTTACCTTACTATTTTAAAATATCATAACAAACTGATTCCTTAAAAAAATCAATTAACTAAATCCTAATATGTCATATTGATATATAAAATTCGTTTATAGAATCATATATTTAAAATTATATTTTCTTTAATATTATTAAGATCTTTTATTTGAATCTATCTTTAATAAATTTATTACTCTTTCATATTTGTGTCATAATTAAATTTAATTATTTAATATAAATTTTTTAAAATAAATAACTATGATGTATCTAAGATATTTAGAATTATAAGGGATATTCATAGTCGAATATATATCTTTCATAACCCAGTTTTAATATTTTTTAGTATGAAGGGACATATTTAGGATATAGTTTCCTTTACATTAAGTTAAATGTTATAAATGTCATAATCATAATGAAGTGGCTTCCAAAGGCCAAAATTTCATACCATGTATTTTATTGGTTTAAAATATCTCATATAATAATATTAGTACATGTATTAGGATAATTTTGTAATATTATAATATTATTTCTACCTTTAATTACCCTATTTACCTTTAACCATGTTTAATAAAATACCCAAGTTACTATTCAATTTTTTTTTATCATATTGGACCAAATTTTTCTTACTTATTACAAATAATTATGCCTATTTTGGAAAAATCAAAAAAAAAGTGGTTAAATAAGGATAATACTAATCCCCTGGACATATCTAGAAAATTGTTTTTTATATAAAAGATTTAGGGTTCACATAGTTTTTCTTTTTTATTATAATATAAAATTTTATTAAATGAACTACAATGTATTAAATGATAAAAATTACATCTAATTATACCATAATAAAATTTAAATTTATAATCTATCAATTTAATTAAATTTTATGAATGTTAGTTTCAAATTAAAATGCTTTATTTTTCACTATTCATTAAAAATGAATTTTATCTGAAAAATACCATAATTTTAACAATTTAAATATTGATGTCCCTCTTCCAATGTAGAATATTATTTTTTATAATATAATTTATAAAATCATCAAAATGTTATTTAAAATGGTTTCTCCATCAAAGGGAGGTAAAACTACTTTTTAAAAATATTAGAGTATTTTTGTTTAAAATTGGATTTTTTTTCAATTTATGCCTCTAAATTTTAATAGATGAAAGTAATAACAATTAAAAATAATTATTAAACATAATACAGTTTTCTCTGTTCATTCGCACTAATACAATGTCTTGTGGTTAACTACCACTCTAAGTAATAATATTAATAAAATATTATTTTTAGATATAACTCAGACTTGTGTGATACATAATATGTCTGCTAAAACAAATGATGCATGTTGAATAAAACATCAAAAAAATATTACCATTTAATATAAAATTTAGAAATATTAATATATATCATAAATTTGTTTCCTATAATTACCAAATATGTTACATCCGACCCCCTTTTAGAAATTTCACCCGCGTAATTTTATTGACTTATTAAAAAGTGGGGATACTTCTTTATAATAGAATTTTCAGATTCCCATGGTTCCACTTCAACTATATAGTTCTTCCATAAAACCATAACATGATCAATCACTTTATTCTGCAACACTTTCTCCCTATGGTCAGGATTTTGGACTGGTTATTTCTTATAAGGATGATTCCTTTCCTTCTAAAATACTTCTAGACTAAAAACATGAGATGAATCTGGTATATAATTTTTTATAATTGAAACATGAAAACCATTATGTTCCTATGATAAAATCGTATGTAAAGACACTTGTTAAGAAATTAATACAAATTAATAAGGATTTTATGAGGTCCGATGAACCATGGACTCAACATCCCCTTCTTACTAAAATGAATCAAACTTTTTCATGGAGAAGCATTGAGAATGACATGATCACTTACCTCAAAAGAATGATCCTTCCTATGGTAATCTTCATAACGTTTCTCGATGCTCTGAGATGTCATTATGTGATTTTTCATCAACTAAACGTTTTCTACCATCACTTCTTCCAATTCTGGTGCCATTATCTTCATTTCACCAACTTCATCCCAAAAATCAAGAGTTTTACGCCACTTTCCATATAATTCCTCAAATGGTGCCATCTATATAATGCAATGAAAACTATTATTATTATAAACTTCAACCAATTAATGATGTTGATACAAAAATCCTTGGAATTATATTAAACAATTATCTAGAATAGCCTCTATGGTCTGAATTATTTGTTCTGAGTGCCCATCTGATTGATGGTGAAAAGTTTTAGTAAAATATAATTTGGTTCCCATGGGATTTAGAAGGCCTTTCAAAAAATTATATGTGAACCTATGTTAACGATCATATATAACAGAGATATGAAATCCATCTAAACTAACTATATTTTAATGATACAACCAATAAAGTTGATCTAGAGATTGTGTATCTTGAATAGAAAGAAAATATTCATATTTAGTAAATCCATAAAAAATTACCCAAAACGAATTGTTACCTAGAGGAGTTTTTTGTAATCTCACAACAATCTTAATTGATATATTTTCCAATTTACACTCTAGTATTGTCAATGGATGAAGCTTCCCCTTTGGAAACTTTCATTCAGCTTTAACTTTCTAAAAAGTGAATGACTTGATAGTATTGTTAGCAATATCTCATTTCATTACTTCCCACTAGTAATACTCTTGATGGTATTTGTACATATTACTACATCCAAGATGAATTAAAAAAAATGAACCACAAGCATCTCATAATAAATTTTTCTTCCACTATAAATCCTAATGAACAAATAATCTCTTCCAAAATATAAAGACACAATATTTCTCAATTTTAAATTTAGTTTACATACCCTTCTGAACCAATTGTATCATTTTCAATAACTCACTATCTACCTTCAACGCTTGATTAATTTTGTGTGATAGAGATGATTTCATTAACACCAGAAAAAATAGTGAAATTTACTACAAAAATAACTTCCATGCCAAATTTCATAAAATTTTTATTCAAAGGATCGTGTTCCAAATGTATCATGGTAAATGCTCCTTTAATTTTTCAACTCAAATCATTATCCACTTTATTGACTTTTCCTGACTGATATTAAATCATGCAATCATTGACCTTAGTTAATTACATTCATCTCCTCAGTCTCATTTTCCATTATTTCAGGTATATTATATACTTTATACTCTTTTGATAAGTATATATTTCACAGTTTAAGCCATAAAAATAATTCCATAAAATTATTAAAGAAAAAAAATTCTAATTAAAAATCATGCATAGTGTAATTGAATTCAGGAGGATTCAACTATATTGAATCATATAGAATTACATGATCATTCTTCATTAGGACACAACCAATTAGATTCAATGAAGCATCAATGTAGATAACAAATTCACCATTTCTTTATCAAAATGGAAGAACTAGAGAATTCAACAGCCTTAAATTCAATTGAAGAAAAAATATAATCACATTATTTTTTCAAGATGAGATTAACACCTTTTTGAGTTGACATAGGAAGTGGGATAGATAACCAAGAAAAATTTTCAAAAAAGATATAGTAATTACCTACTAAATTAAGAAAAATAAGATTCTTGGTTATATTTTAGGGTCTGGGCCATTTTTCATCATTGTTTTTTAGAAGGATCCAATGTTATTCCATATTTAGAAAAAATGTGTCCATCGAATGAAATTTGTTGTCACCAAAACTGACACTTGCTAAATTTACCATAGAGTTTCTTTTATTTTATGGTTTTCTTGATAATCAATTAAAGTATTTATTTCTCATATTTAGTTTTAGAATATATCATAATTTCATCAATAAAAACAAAATAAAATTATCCAAGTACCCATGAAATATTCTATTCATAAGATCCATGAATATAGTAGGTTCAATAGTTATCCCAAGAGGCATAACTAAAAATCATAATGGACAAATATCATAAGAAACACAGTCTTTGGAATGAATTCATCATTTACATTAAATTGTTGGTACCCTGACCTCATGTAAACGTTCAAAAAATATTATGATCCTTGAAGCCGGTCTATCTAATCATCAATATGAGGCAAATGATAATTATTCTTAATAGTGATATTATTCAAGGCTCTATATTCAATGAAAATTCTCATTGAACCATGTATTTTTAACAAAAGTCACAAGAAAACCCCATGATGATGTTCCAGGTTGAATGAAACATTTATATAGTAACCCCAACAATTAACTCATTAACTATAAAAGTTTTCTTTGAGCCATTTTGTAATGGGGTTTTGAAATTATCTTGGAATCAGGATTTAATACAAAAATTTATTTAACATCTCAGTCAGGTATATAACCAAGAAACTCAAATAGAAAGACATAATGATACTCATTAACCACTTGCACATCATTAATCTGAAAATTTCCTTTGTTTTCAACAAAATGATCAAGGTACCATTTATTTCCTTAAATTAATAGTTTCTCATCTTCATGAAATGTTATCAATTTTAAGGGTTTATTCATGTACAAAAAATAAAAGTATTTCGTAAAATAATCCTATATATCTCCTTATTAAATCTATTAATCATAAATATAAATCCAATCCATACTGAAGATGAAATAAAACTCTACCAGAGTCAAAACATTAATGATTTTAGGTACATTCCTTCCAAAGATAAGGATTAGAAGGTTATTATAATTTCTTTTACCTCAAATGTTACCAAATTTTCTTTGAACATAAGTTATGGATTAATTTCATGATGTAGAATTTCCAATTTACATGAAAATTTCAATTAAATGAATGGATTTTTATTACCTGAATCAAATAACACATTGTCATTGTTTGAATAAAAAACAATGTACCTGATAAAACATGGTTTGATGGAACAACATCTATTTAATTCGTGGAAAAGGATTTCACCATATCGTTCTACATATTGTTTGGAGTATTTTAATCATTCAAATTCTTCATTAGGATATTGTTTTCATAATGAAACATCTTATTTCAATTAAAAAATTTTACTCACTATAAATCAGATTTTGTCTTACCACTACATTGATCAATTTTAGTAAAATTACAATACTTAGGTTCCATTTTACAACATCATAAGAACTTACCAGAAGTAAAAAGGAATTCACCAGTGTTTTTACACCAATTATAAAAAATTGTAAACTTATTTTTCTTACCATCAATATTTTTTGTAGAATTATTCCCTTTCAACTGTAACCTCAACATATTGTGCTACTTTTTTAGGGAACACATGATGATCATAAACTCCATTTCCACATTTTCTATACATAGATAAAGTAATTCATAACTTTTGAACTCATTATAATCTAATTCCCTTTCGATAAATTTTATTTAATCATAAGTAAAAATTATTGATTTTATCATAGTTATCCCAAATGAAATTTGGTGAATATCTTGCGAGTTGAGTGAATTATTCTTCATATGCAGTTACTGCGTCCTCATAATTCATCAATTGCCATAATTGGAATTCCATCCAAAGTCTACCAACCTTATGAAAAATATTTATCAAGAAACATAATCTTGATTTCATCATAATAAAGTGAAATAATCTCTTCACTATCCTAGATATTCATAAACATTGACCATCAATCATTGAGATAACCATCAAAACAATAAACAAAAAGACTATCCTTTTTATTTTTTGAACACCCTTTGACATTGATGATATTCTCTAGGGATTTGATCCACACTTTAGCAAGAACGAGGTCAGATGATCCTATTAATGATGTGGGATATTTCCTCATTAAATGATCCACTACTGACATGTTCCCTTGTGGATCATTTGGATGATTTCGTTCATGGGTACCACCACCATTAATATCTTGCATCAAATATGCATCAATCAATCAGATTTTCTAGTTCTGATTATGAAATTCTTAGGATGCTAAATTGGATGGTTATTTTCCTCTGGATTTCATCCAAGCACAGCTCCCTTGTTTCCTCTACGAAAAACTATTCTGAAAAAGATTATCTTATACGAAGAAATAGTTAAATCTTCAATTGCTATATCATTTTAATTTTACCGTAATGTCAAAATCATGTATGGATATTATATTAACAAATATCTTAACCCCTAATTTTATCTAAACTGGCCTTGGATACAAAATATATGGCTCTAGCCTTAAACATTACATAATTTTGAGTTCATTTAAGAATTAACATTAAGGATTAATTTAGGTTTATAATTTTAGAAAAATAGTTCATAATTATTATATTACAACTCAAATATTAAAAAGTATAAACTTCTAATCCCTATTAATTATTTCATAAAATAAAACACTATAAAATAAAACATGACTTCTTTTCTTGATAAATTATTAATGACTTCTTCCTTACTCTTACTCATCCATATATGTTGTGGAAAACATTTAAAAAACATGTGATGGACACAAACACTCAGTAAGGTATATAAAATATGGTGTGAACTCGATAATCCATGAATATATAAAACTCATGAAAATGAAATCATATTATTAAACCATAAAACATAACCTTTTTAACATACGTAATGAAATAATAAGATTTATAAAAAACATATTATAAATCATTCATCTTAATTGAAACTTGTGGAAATTATATCATGAATACATTGTAGCTTTGATAGTTACATAGGGATGAACATTCATGGTTAATATTGGAATACCCATCACATTATATTCCCAAAAAATATTATGTGAAACCATATCATTTATCTCTATCTCATTACCAAATGAATTAAAGAGATGTCATGGGATCACCTACACATTATTTATCATAGAACCACCCGTATACATAATTAATTCCCCAAAACATTAACATAATCATAAAATACAAGACAAGAGTAATGGAAAATTATTATTTCCACATTAATATCAAAAGATATAATTTCAAGATATAAATCCATTTTAAAAACCATTATCAATAAGAAAATATATGAAAAGGAAATATTGTTATATTTTTTACCTTAAAAATTTATGGTTTATAGAGGAATCCAAATATTAAATAATGGTGATAAAGGTGGAAAAGTCATTATTTGCGTACAAATTAAAAAACATTCCATTTATCATTTAGTAAAATGAATCTTATAAAAATGATTCATTTCAAAAATAATTGAATGAAATTAAATTTCAAATAGTTTTACAATTAAATGTATTAAATAAGGTGATATATATAATTAAAATATGCCTTAATGAAATGAGATTGAGATGTAGTCCCTTACCTTAAGACCGAATTGATTCGTACAATCTTTATCTTACTGAATAAAAAATATATGTGAATTTAAACTATCCTTAGATACATTTTCATCTTTATTATTCTGTTTATATCACATATTACATGATGTTAAAATTACACAATTATTTAAGATCATATATGAATTTTTTTCTATATTCAATAGTTGAGTCAAAAATGAATTTTTATGTCGTCAATAGTCCATGTGGTAATAAGTACAACATCTCTAGAATAACAGTCATTAAATAACCATCACATTAAAATATTAATTCTATTTTTTATATCAAATCATTAATTTTTTTTAATGAAAAACGAATAATGCTATAATCATATAGATTGTAGGTATTACGTACGCATGAGTAATGTCTTCATTTTTCAATGATCATTATTAAGTAAGGTAATTATTATTTTATCATTACATAATTATAATATCATCATAAATGTTATATTAAAAATTTAAATAGTTAGATACATATATATATATATATATCCTAAAATTAATATAATAATTAAAAATGATTCAAATATCTTCGTGGAGTTGATAGTTCACACATATGAAAAAGAAATATATAGGCATAGAAAGTAGGATCATAATTGATATATTATTCACTTATAATTTTAAATTAGTCAATAAAAAATTATAATCATTATTTCAATAGTATAACCAGTCTTTAAGGACATTGATGAAAAACTAACTATTTCATTTTGCGAGGCGGTAGTCCACCGTACACACGAATAAAAATATCATTAACCATTTGATGGAATTGGAGACCTATTAAGGTGATGTTATTAACATAATAAAATCTAAATATATTTATGATTTTGATATTTTTATCTTATCATGGTTTGGGAATATTTTTCAGAAGTGTAAGAAGATAAAAATAGAAATAAAAAAAGAAAATGGTACCTATTCTTCAGTTGATCACCATTGAAGAACACCATAAAAACTCCAAAGAGTGTGTTTTGCATAAATTAATCCCACAATAATGTAAAGGGCGATTATATTATGGGTTTTTGGAATATATTTTCTGATACAAATGGTTTTTAACGTGTAAGTAATAGAGAGGAATGAGTTCCTTTTATAGGAGAGGCCAGGGCCACCCATTGAATTATTAAAATTATTAAATTAAAATAAATGAGAATTTGATTTCAAATCGGTCTGAACTCATTAATTCATAATTAAGGATGAGTATGGGTCGAAATATAATCATAAAATGAAAATTTTACATGTTTTTGATAATTTTTAATCCTTATATTTATGGTTTAACCGATTTTATGTCTTACCATTTTATCAAGTAATTTTCACATTAAGATTTTAAATAATTACTAAATTGTGCCAAAAGACATTTGGATAAGTCATTAAGGACATATTTATAGTTATACGCACATTTTATAAGAATCATACATTTTTAAATATATTTTATTTCATTAAAATAAATATTTTATATTTCAAA
Source organism: Viscum album (assembly GCA_963277665.1). NCBI lineage: Eukaryota > Viridiplantae > Streptophyta > Magnoliopsida > Santalales > Viscaceae > Viscum > Viscum album. Next base: position 883,790,542 of record OY728130.1, read on the forward strand.
TTATGAATTATGTCAATTTCGACACTATTCATTACATGACTTTTTTAAAATAGAATACAAACATGATTACTTCAAAAAAAATTAAATGAATCCTAACATGTCAAAGTCATCATGATAGTTCTTTTGTGGAATCAAATACTTCAAATTGTATTAATTTTAATTATAATATTTTTTATTTATTTGATTCCATCTTTAATAAAGATAATACTATATCATCTTTATGTTCTAATTAAATTTAATAGTTTTTTTTTTCAAAAAACAGTTATAATTTAATTCCCATGATGTAGATTATATTTTTATATTTATAAGGAATATTCATACTCGTATCTGTCACTTATATTACCCCATATTGAAATTGGTCTATTACATAGAGACATATTTATGTCATATTTTCCTTTACATTAAATTAAATGATATAAATGTCACAATCATACCCAAGTGGCATCAAAAGGATAAAAATTAGGCCCATGGACTTTCATGGCCGAAAATAAATCAAATAGTATTATTAGAACAAATTTTGGGTAGTTTTATATTATTATAATAGTTTTTTTTACTTTTATTACAATATTTATCTATAATCGTGGTAATTAACATATCAATGCTACTATTCATGAAAAAAATATTTTGATATTATAGGACCACATTTTTCATATAGATTAAAATCTTATCTCTCCATTTTTAAAATTCAATTTACAAATGTGCTTAAATTAGGTTTAACAAATATCTCATTGATGGATCCAGAAAACCGGTTTTTTTAGTAAAACGTTCAAACATTTCTATAAATTTTTATTTAATTTTAATCTGATATTTCGAATAATTACCTAAATTCGATTAACAAGTAATAACATCATCTTATTATAACTTAAAAAACATGTAAAATTAGAATCTAAAAATATAAATATATTATATTTAATGTAATTTTCAATTAAAATGATGTATTTTTCGCTATTCATTAAAAATGAACTTTATTAGAAAAATACCAAAATTTTACCATTGTAAATTTTGATTTCCATAAATAAAAGGATAAGTTTAGTTTTTCAATTATAATTTATAAAAACAACAAAAACTATATATAAAAGGGTTTCTCCATTAAAAGGTGTATGAAATGACTTTTGAAAATATTAGAGTATTTTATGCATAATATTGGAATGATTTTCTTTATAAGCCTAAAAATATTTTTAATATAAAGTAAAAACACTTAATAAACATGTTTACACATAATATATTTTTTTATGTTCATTCCCACAAATAAAATTGTTAGGCTTTCACTACTATTTAAAATAATAATAATAATATAGTATTATTTTTTGATATAACTCAGTCTTGTGTGAAACGCATGATTTCAGAAAAACTCATTATTTCATGTCGAGAATTCTATAGGAAAAACCAACCCCTTTAAATTAAAATTCATAAATATTAATAGATAAAAAATTAATTATTAAGAACTACCTAGGATTTTGCAATAATTTATGCTAAACTCTCAATGATGTATGAATTAAATTTATCAATATATCTCTAGGAATCACATGTAGAGGCCCTACTAAACCCCCAAAAGAATGAAGCTGAGATCACCACTCCATTAGTGTATAATGAAAATTCCAACACCATGTAATTTCATACTGTTATCACTGTCAAATAGAATGACATTAATTCTATAATAAAAGGTCACATCAGAACAATATATGTAGCTGATGGGCTAGATGATATCTATATTTGATGATAAATCATTGAACAAGTATAAGGACGGACAACATTCTGATGAGTTTTTTCTATTTGGTTAGAGAAAATACAATTTGGACCCATACTCTGTAATGAATCATCATTATGATAAATTAAAACAAAATCCCCTAAGAAAAATAAAACATAGAGCTCAATTTAGGGACTTGTGTGATGATTCATAATACCTAGTTTTCCAAGAGGATGAAATATTCAATATCAATCTAGGGAGGCCCTAGATATATTAGTATACATAAATCCCTTCATCAAAACATTAATTTCTCAGATACTATATTAATTCGAAAATCAAGACATTCCAGAGTTACGAAATATCATTTGAGTCTTATGAGTCTCAATACATCAGTGCAAGAATTTTTTTGAGGGATGGGAAATGACACATGACTAATGATGTCTCTCTAGTTATGAATCCAAATGGTCTGAAAATAACTCTATCAAACCATATTAGATAAATTATAGTGGAAAATTTACTTCCCATCAACCATTCTGAAAAAATGATAGTACAGTTGCAAATTTATGCATCGACTATCATGATATCAGTTATGAAAATTGTACATTTGAAGAAGAAAGTGTCTATGATATTCAAATAAAAAACAACACATCATGTGATTATTCCCCTTATTTTCCATCAGAACACTAGGAGAATCCCATATCATCAACTAAATTTGTAGAGGCAATTGTTTCCTAGATTGGCATTGGGGATGCCTCTACTTTATATTCTGGATACTGAAGTGATAAATCCTCCTATAAATTAAACAATTACACTTCTCCATAACATATGTATAAATGAATAAGACGAAGTAGAAAACTTATAATTATATAATTACACCAAATATTTCCCTCCAACCTTTGATGAATGAAAATATTCCATTTTAGATGAACTCTGATAGATAGATTATGGTACATAGGATGATCCTCAACCTATGTTGGTTGGTGCAACAATGTACACCAATGGAAAATTGGTACATACTTCTTCTATAAAGATTATTTAGATGTATTTTCCTAGAATTAAAAAATAATATTCCTTAACCGCAATGTGTCCACACACCATATGGTTTTATCAGAATATTACATTGGATACACGATGGTGGATAGTAGGATGCATCTGACTCATGCTACCATAGTCAAAGCCAATGTTGATAAATGAATCCAATTCTAAATTATTTTGAAATATCAGTACCCTAATTGTTTCACCAATGTTATCATCGTCAATAATATGGAAGGGAAGATTAGAGTTCTGAATCAATTCCTATATCACAATTAAAATTGTCCAAAATATTACATATTTGTACCAATTTCATAAAATATTATTGATTCAATTCTAGAGTATCATGTCATCTATATTAGGGATGGTTAATTAGGATAAAATAAAATCTTATTGACCCCGGGAGATTGATAATTAAATTATTTCAGGGAACACCATGGTTTATATTAATATATTTTCGTTCCTTTTAATTTAAAAAGGATAGTTCTACATTCAAAATGTCAATGAATTGAAAAATTATGTCCATACTAGGAAATTACATCATATGTTATTATAATAGTCTGGTGGGGAAATTTAATAAACCTATTAGTCATCTCATTAATATTAGGAACATTTTTAATATGGTAAGATAATATATCGGGAAAATTAGTCCCTTGAAGTGTTTTTTGTGTTACATTGGGGAATTTTGATATCTTCATTGTATGACATCATGTAATTGAATTTTACCTGAAACAAAATTTATCCTTGACATATCACATCATCAATGCCTGAATTATTTGATAGTAAAACATGGGAACCTAACCTATATCCAATTAATTATAGATAGTCTAGTTGGAAAATGTCTACGATTCAGCAGACTACTTAATAATAGAGTCACAAATCAATGGACATATGGTTTTGATGAATAATTTGATATTATCATGAAATTTTACATATTTCCAATAGTCTTAAATCCCCCTAATATAATAAATCCATTCATATTTTATGTAATATCCTTAGAGTGATCACTAGGTTCCTTATTTATGTTGAAGAATAACACTAGAAGTGAAAGAAACATTAATTACCCCTATGAACTAAATCTTTTTATTGAGGGATATTATTATTATACTGATAATAAATATCTAGAATTAGAATTTGTAGTTTATAAAATAATACACAACCTGTGGGGCCATGAAGTCCATTTGGTCTCTCCTAATGAACCAATCAAGTACATTCTCAACCATCCCATATTAATTGGTTGTTTTTTCTAGTGAGTGGTAAAATTTAAGAAATATTATATTTAATTAATAACTATGTATGCAATAGAAGACAATATGATAACTGATTTCCTGGGATAACATCCCTATATATTTCAAATTTCATCGGATAATGAATTTCCTGGAAGAGTGATTCTATTATTTCAAATTTTCCTCTAAAAATGAAATATTTATGTTTATAGAATATCAAAAATTATAAAAATAAATATAATTCTAGACTCCAAAATGAATAAATCTAGGATGAGAGTAATTATTATCTCTCTATTAATAATTGTCCTTAATTATTCCTTTCTATTATTTGAAGGATGCTCCAATAATTATATAGAGTACGAATCCATCATTACGGGTCTAGAACTGACACTGTAAATACCATTAGACCACCTGAGGGTCAATGGTGATTTAGAGTTAGTGATTTAGTTGATCAATGGTGATTATTTGATTAGAATGTAATATCGGGGACACTTTATTACTATGTGTTATGGTTGATGTCAGGATTAAATTAATAACCAATTATAAATCAAATCATACACTCATAGAATACTAGGAACATGCATTGGGAAATAAATCTATATATTTTGTATATCTAGACTGGGATGAAATGTTCATCAAATATTTTTACTATAAATTGTTATCTCCATTTTATCATGACGTAATAGAAGCGATCAATGAATTCAATTTCATCCCCAAACATGATGGTCTTGTAAATAGTTGGATGACACTAATTCTATACAATATACAAAATGGATTTATCCAATTATATAGGCCCAAAAGATTAAATATGGAAATTTGTGGTTAACATAACAATTTATACTATCCGACTATCCAAAAGGTAATCTATAATCATGGCTTTAAAGGTGTCCTTGGTAGGTATATTTATAGTGAAGATATTGTTGTCCTGATGCACAAATTAAACACCAATTCATGTGTTTCCCGCTATTTAGGGACAAATATTTCTCATTATATAAGAAATATTGTGTATTTATAGTTTTCGATGATGTGGGATTGTGTAGAATTACCCAAAATGTGTAACTATTTCCTTGTAACCCCTATGATCATACATCAACCCCCAATGTTTTTTCACATTTCCGGATACTCCTTGTCAATTTCCATATGGTGGATGGATGTTTTTGAAACATAACCTCTTGATATAGCAATGAATATTAACTACATAGTTACTACTACCATCACATTTTTCAAATGGTCCATTGAAATACCCCTCAATAAATTCAAGACAATGTGAATCATCTATTTCAGAAACTCAAACATCCTCACCAGATTTAGTGTCCCTTGAATAATACAAAATTAAATTCAACTATATTTTTCATATTTGAATTAAATACGTTTTACTAATAATATAACAATTATTTCCTTCATTGGTCTCTCTGTCATCCCCATGTGAGAAAACAAATGGTGTCTTGAAAAATGACATTTTCAAATATACTCCAATATATTTTGGTCAACAAAAAAATTATCCCGATAAAATCCTATATTTATTTTCGGATTATAGTTCTACAGATTATACTAACACTAAAGAAAACCTATAATCACTAGTATATGGATAGAATAATTCCTTCCCATTGATGCATAATTTTTATCACATTCCATATATATATTTGATAAGAAATCTGGAGATGATAAATCTAAAAGGAAACATTGGAAATTTGAATTGCTAGTTGAGAAAATACTATATACCGTGAATCATTTAATGTTCTATCGAAAATAGTTACCATAAGATTTTAATAAGAAAATTTTCATCCTCTCATTTCTATGAGGGGAAATATTTTTCCTCATATTAACCCAATGATACCTAGGATGAAATCTCTAATGTTGGAACTAATGTGTGATGTACCTTACAAATTTCATAAGCTCGTATCCAATGGTTCATACTCATTGGACACCAGAGATGGGAAACGTACCACACCTACCACCAACACTAGGTTCCTTAAGGATTAATTTGGTTAAGAATTAATTGGTTAGAGTTGTACAGATTTAAACTACATATCTCAACATCCTAAACGCATGAATATAAAATATAGTGTTACCTTATGTGATAAACACATGATACATCATATTATAATTATGTGATGATAAAAAAATGTCTTCATCACATGATATTAAACTATATAATTAACCTATTTAATAAAACATGGATACTACATATGAAAATTTTGATAAAATTTAATGTCCTTACCACATTGGAAAGACCCCTTTCAATGTCAGACACCTACTACACAATATTTATAAACTATTTAAATCATTATTTATGTTATAGAATGATATGTATTTATGCTAATATCTCAATTCCTGGGACCAATTGAAAGATTAGGTGAAATAAAAAATTCCCCCATCCTATATATTGTTTTGACCATGGTGAGGAATCATCCTTATGAGAAGTATTTATTTTTTAATTCATATTACTTCATGATATGTAGTGTTTCCAAGATCCCAAATTTGGATCATAGCCACAAAATTAAAAATACTAATCCCCATGGTTTGATACTAATCCCCCCTTATATAAAATTGATTCATCTTTTTACAAGGAAAATCCCATGCATTCTGTGTTTGTTCTAGTATATATGATAGTTTTATCCTTAGGGATATTATATTAATAAATCACAAAAAATGTCTTCGAATATTAATATTTCCATAAACAGTTTATAGCTAATACGGAAAAAGGTATTCTACTCTGATGTGGACCCCTATTTTATCAAAGAATATTGTTCCCTATTTGGATTCTCATAATGTGTACCCCAAATGTGGAAAATCAATTAGAGAAAATTTCATCCTCTGTATAAATTCCTTTTTCACCATATTCCCCAAGATTATCATAATTTAAACATTCTTCTAAACATTTTCCATATTTATTCCTTATCTATAAGACTCTTATAATTTTATTAGATCATAGAACCTTGTGATCATTGAATAATATTTTCCCCCATTTCAACTAGATATTTATATACTATTCTTCATTTTACAACCATGGATTGAAAAATCAACTGGTATACACTAGAGATGACCCATGATTGATATTTTTTAGTAAAATCTATATAACACTTTGAAATATCTTATTCCACACACCGAGCATGGATTACATGAGATTAGTGATTTTTGGTAATTAGAATTATTTTCATGAAAAATTTATACCTAAAATATAATAGAATACTATTTCATTTCTTATTACCATAATGTGAATGACTATTTCTAGAAACAAAACCTTAAAAGGAACACCATCAATCCAAGAGGGATGGCTTAAAACAATGGATTTACATCTATTTATGTATTATGAAATAAAAATAAGTGTATGTATTTATGAGATATTCTATAATAAAATTTGGTATTTCTATTCACAATAGGATTACCATTTTTTGTTTCCAATAAAATACCTCTGGAAACTAATTTTTTGTTTGAGGTTTGAGAAATATTGGACAAACATTCAAATTAGGCCTCCAATTTTTTTTCACAATAATATTTGGTTTGGTGTTTAATGTATTGATTTTTTTTAATGAGAAACACACAATCATTTGTGTATCCATGATGTGGACCTTCATTCCAAGTGTAATAGATAACAAGATATTTGGATGATGATTGTTGGGTACTCATATTGGCTGAGAGGATTAGAGGTAGGGCTCATCACACATTTTGGGGGAATTTATACCTACTTCAGGACTCTATTATGGATTTAATTCATTTTCATGATTCATTTGTGAGCCTTAAAATGAAAATATGTTCCCTTCACATTTTAAACTAATTACATATACATTTAACAGTGACCATCTATTTGTATTATAGTTTCTCCATTTTGTGAAGAATATATATGTATCTAAGGTTGTCCATTGAGATATACATCCATATGTATCATTATATATCCATGTATTCTTTTTATTTACTTATTAATTATTTATTCTAAGTAATTTTATTTAAATCTCCGTAATTGGATTCTCTAGAATATATTATCATTGATGGGTGGTTAGAGTTTTTCTATCTGCATCTTTCCAATTATAGGGGATTTCTATATATCTCAGTAAATGGAATACGAACTTATGTAGTTTAATGCCACTAAACGAGACATGGCATACTTTTAGGGACATTTTAGAAGGACTATATCATGTTATTTAACATAATTGGGAAAATAAATCTATGAAGATGGTTCCTACCTAAGGCATTAATGGGTCTTAATCATGTGTATCCTTTTTGATATTGATCCCATTGGAAATATGTGTTAGAGATGATTGATTTTGACAATGAAAGGAATATTTACCTATAATGAAGATTCTTATTGATAATATTGATCCTTGAGGATGGTATGATAATTACATGGAAGGAATGTTTCCTCCCATGTTGGGGGAATGATCTTATTGAGAATATGGTATAATAAGGATGGTGGAGGACTAAAAGTGTTATTTTTGAATCTCAATGAGAATTCAAAATATATACCATCAGTATGGGAATCAAAACCTGCATAACTCAGTATGATGCGTCTTACACCTATGGGGGATTTTTACAGTCACATGATTTGGAATATTGTCCAACAAAGGATCATATTACTGAAGATATATCCCTTTTAAGATGATGGATAAAATATTTGGGGATTATATCTTGTAGGAGACCTATTTAAGAGTTTCGATCACACTGATGTCATGATGATTACCGATCTCCAAGAATATGTGAGTCATGGTCATTGTGAGAAACAAGAGATAGTATAAGATCACCACAATATATGATATGGATTGATAAGATTCATACTCATGAATTGGAATCTAAGGTCGAACATTAATCATCATGCACTGGTGGATGATGTCTTTGATATGAGGGGAGGATGGATATAAAATCTTGTGAGAATGAACACAAGAATACTCTCGATGACACACAAATTTATATCATCATTCACTTATACGTAAGGGTGGGGCTATCACAGGGTAGTCAGGTATAAAGATATTGATTAACAATTCTCATATTCTTTCCTTTTTCTAAACCTCTCCCTTAGTGATTATGTATATATTGGGTGAATATATATCTTCAAATTTTATTCACATTTTGAGAAGATTATATCACTGGACATATAAATAAATTTCCCACCGCTATCATTGATTATTACACCCCCATTACCATTTGAATGTATGATTATGAATATTTCGAAGATATTTCATATTAGTTATGTTAAAAGTGGAACTTCCTTTTTCCTTGGAATTCCTTCAATAAGACCTCTACCATGGACACAGAATTATTATTTCCCAAGGATGAGACTTATCATCATGTTCCTCTCCAAATCATGTAGTTTCATGTGAAATGATGTCTTGTATTTGGGCCACTAAATAGGGAGGATCATCAGAATGTTCACAATATTTTATTCTTATGCTAAATAAGGATCCAAAATCAATAGTTGTAGCATGAAATTTATCAACCCAAGTACTGATAATATAATTTCTCAAATGTCATGAGATTCAGTTGGTATATGGGCATCATGTATATAAAAAATCCAATGGGTGGTGTTTATAATAAGGTAAGAAGATATTAGTGGGTAAATGTTTTATTTCGTCCTAAGTACCTATTTATAGCCACGACCACATCCACCTGTGTATATGTATATTATTAGGTTTCCATCGTGGAGTAAGGGCATAGAATGACTCAAATATGTCATATCATTCCAACCTCTAATATCCATTCCTTCACCCATGAGTTAATGAGTATGGAAGATCAACATGGGATTCCAATTTAAATGTATGTTCATTATCTTGAATGTTAGTTTGACATAGTGATCTTATAAATTCGATTTTTTATCAGACTGTGCATGACTCACAAGGGGAAAAAATAATATTGATTATCATATTAGTATGTAAAATGAATTTAAATTGCCATTCTACATTGTTTTTGACCGAAATAATATCTCCATCATTCTAAAATGGTCATGTACCATGCGAGACAAACCATCAATGATCCATATTCCCAGTGAAGCGACAATGGGTCATCTCTGTAGGTATAATCACCAATATGGAATCCTAAATGCTATTTTATTCTCATAATAATTTGATATGTATAAATTTTACTTGAGGTTCAAACAAATTTTTTTTTCCTCCACTATCCTTACTCATCCATATTCTTAGTAAAATCATGACCCCACTGGGGATGATATATTATTTCCAGATCTATTTCATCTCATCCTCATTGGCCAAAATTCTGGGTGATAATAATCATTATTAGGATATATTACCTATAATTAAAACTATTATCCCTTCCAAGACACGTTAATTTGATCTAAAAAAGGCTTCATATGAATAAGTCTCATGATATCAATGACCATGAGTCTTTACCCTACATGTCCTTGCATCATAATGTTAAACTATGCGGTCAGGTCCTCATCACATGAACAAAAAAGTAATGGAACATCATATTTAATGTTATATATCAATGTGGGTTATGATTCCATTTAAAATTATACATAGAAAGACCCTCTCTTGGTCCCAATCAAAAAATCAAAAATCTGACCACCTCTATAGATAGAAAAAAAATTCAAAGCGCCCAATTTGGAAACATAAATTCATTATTACTTATAATAAATAATTAATATGTGATTAACAAGGTGATATGGAGAATTTATAATACAAAAAAATGGATTTCTCAATGGGGAATTTAAGATATAAAAATATTCCCCCATTTATAGAGAAAATCTAACATATTTGGATGCTTACTTATGTAAGTTTATGTAATTAGTGTCGAATGTCATGTAAACCCATTTAAATATTAATACTCATAAATGATTCAAAAATAAAACTTAAATATATAAGAGTTTCATGTAACACCCCAAGCTTCTACGGTACGCTTCTCTTTGAATAATGTGATAGCGTGTGTTGTACGCAACACCGAGTTCTAACACACCATAACCAATCAATCTAGCCGTTATGAATAGTAATACCCACTTTTTGAAATTATATATATTTTATATTTCAAACTGGACTTCATTTTGGGATTTATAATATCTAATTTAGCCTAAGGTGAAATTTTGGTACTTTTCGGATAACTTTAATATTTTGATGAATAGTGAAAATTACTAAATTTTAATTAAAAACAACATTTTTAATCAAAATAATTAATAGTGATAAATTATGAAATTCAGTGGTTTTAAAGTATATGTAGAATATATTTTTACCATTTAATATAATTTTGGTCATTGGACATAATTTTACAATTAAACTTAACATAAACAAGTATCAATCTTTTGATAGTTATTATCTCTTAAAAACACGCTTTTTGTTTTAACAACGGGAATTAATTTTAAATTAATTTCTTCCACTTCTGTGTTTTAAATTTGGAAAAATTGATTCCATATTTGGAATCAGGATTATAAAATTGTGTAAATAGGTAACTTTTATTTTTAGACATTTTGAATAATTACTTCGGTAAATATTTTATTTACCATAGTTAAGGGTAAATCCGGCAAATAAGGGTTAAAAAATAATATTATAATAATACTAAATTACCCTAAAACGTGTCCTAGACTTATTGGATGATACATGTTCGACCATAGGCATATTTTGGTCGATTTTGGGACCCCATTGAGCCACTTGTAGGTGATAGGGACACTTTATTTTAATTAAGTTATTATGAATACAAAAATGACACAAGCATATATATTATAGAAAAACAATTTTTAAATAGGGTTATATAGGTTGGATTTTCGACTATAAATATTCATTAAAAATCTAAAAATATTTACTATATAATGATATTTTATTTATAATTTTTAGAGCTTACATAATTTAATTTATTTATGACACAATGATTATGCAGTAATTAACATAATAGTGAAAATTTAAAATAATTGATATTATAAATACCCAAATAAATATAATTTGAGACTTTTAATGAATTACAATAATTTTAAAGGATAATATGACATATTAAGATTTATTTAATTAACCTTGTTCTAAGTAATCATTCTGTTATGAGTTTCACAAAAATAAACTATTGAATAGTGTCAAAATTGACAAAAAAGTGTTTTTAAAACAAATATTATATTATTAATTGATATTAAATTCCTAAAAATATAAGGTTCTCCCAAGAGACTTATATCATGATAGTTTTATCATTAATGGACCACTTTGGTGTCTCTTGGATGTATATAGTATGTTTATTAACAATATAATATAAAAATACAAAGTGACATGGTAAATGTCAAACTAATTAACTAAGAGTTAATACTTAAATATAACGTTAATATATTAATCCAAACCTATCAAAATTCTATTGGTTGAATGGTTTTCGACATATCCCCACCTTAAAATTTAAATAATCAACTTTGGAGTCATTAGAAACCGAATATGAATTTATTATAAATTATTATTTCTAGCTTTTCCAAAGGTGCCCCTCACCCCTCTTATAAAAGGGCACTCCCCCTTCTCATTTATTCACACCATCAAAGCCTTTTGGATCGGCCAAACTCTGCCCAAAAACCCTCCCAACTTCCCTCACTACAACCTAAAAGCCTTAGATGGATCATAAAGCCAACCTAAGGATCCCTTTTGATCAAATAAAAAGAAAGAACTTGAAGAAGAGGTATTGGTTTCACCACCCTTTTCCAAGTTCCTTTCTTCTTCCACTTCTTATTCCTTCGTTATTACCATTATAAAATAATAACTCCAGTATCATATATATACTGGGATGTTATTATAAATATGGTACAACCATATTCAGTATTCTATCCACCCTTTGAATAACATGTCACCATACGTGCGTACGTACGGTTTACCGTCTCCACGTTGTGGTGTAATTGTTATTCAATATATTATTATATTGATGGGTATAATAATGATGTGTAAATCATGTAAATAATAAATATAACATGTTAATGATTCTGTATATATGATATACCATCCATTTATATATTATTTTAATATCAAAAGAATGATATTGTTTCTCGTGCGTACGTACGGACTATCGTCTCCATGAACGCGATAAGATTCAGTCTCCATCATATCCATTCAAGTATAATTTTCATTTTATGATATAAAAATAATTTTTAATGACTTGATATCATTCTGTATATGAATAATATACAACCTATCCATGAAAAACATTGCTTATGTAACAAAAAATATAAAAGAAAATGAATAAGTTAACACCTGAAACGATGATAATACTAAGATGTTATTAACAAAGCAATGTTAAAAGATCATATATGATATCATATGAATGTATATGTTTCATGTATAATTTAATAACAATTATTTCACTATTATACAGTAAGTTAACCTACCCCAACCAATGAAAAGTACAAGGTAAGGGTTATTTCACAATTTCTTCATTATCCAGGGTTGTTTATACGTAATAATCTATTGGGATCTCTTTATCATCCATATCCATGTTTCTTAAAAATGAATTTCAAAACAATTTTACTATTTACTAGAATATGGGTTAAAGTAATTTATACCCTTTTTTGACTTTTTATAAGAGGTTTATAAAGGAATATTTCCATCGTTTTCCTAACAAGGTGCTTTTTAACCTTTTCGACAAAATTAAGGTATGAATGTTTTTTAACTTATACGGCGGGTGCTGCTATATTCCGCCGTTATAAATTCGTCGAAGCTTCCCTTACAATTTTATAATAATATTTTCAAAGAAAATGTTTTATTTTATAAATATATGACTCTTAAATGATTTCAAAATAGAAAGAGATATTTTCTCTAAAAAGATTTTTGATTTCATCTATGTCAACATCCTGTGATGGAGTTTACGCTTATTTGAAGTTGATTTATTATGATATAAAGCTTCTATATTGTATTGATGGTTTTCTGAAATTTTTGAATGTGTATTTTCTATTTTTATACCATTCATAGTTTATGGTGAAAGTATTGACATTCTGTATGCTAGTTTTAATACGAATGATTATGTTATGTTTAAACCTTTTCATATGGGAATGCATTGGACTTAATATGTGATGGGTGGAGCCCGCTATAGCTACTCGATGAATCAGTAGGTCTCATGAGACACACTAGTGTCTTGGCACAAGGCCATGGCAAAATCTTATTTGTAGACTTGGCACGAGGCCTTGGCTATGTGGTTATGATAGTCTGGAATTATGCATTCCATCATTATGAAAGTGGTTATTGATATTGCATGTGATTATTCGATTGGTAGAATATCCATTTGAAAAAGTAAATGACATTATTTCATTTTACTTTTTCCATACTATGTTTAATTTCAAGTTTAAAAGACTTTTTTTTAGTTATACATTGCCTTAAATGTTTATTCTTATATATGAAAGTTTCTGATATATTGTTATCCTTACTGGGCATTTGAGCTCACCACTTTTCTATGTTTTATTTTTCCCAGGAAGTGAAGAAGTAAATTATGAATGACCTTCAGGGATATTATGTGGGGATATGAGTGTGGAATATGGAGACAATATGTTGTTGTAGTAGTTTTTCACTTTATGATGCAATGTAAGACTTATGAATATATCTAGTGTTTCCAAGGCTACTAAACCAATCGGTCTTTTTGAGATATGATCTTTCTTGTGATCATGCCAATGTTATGTAATAATGCACCTAATCTAGGTAACTGGGGCCGGGGCGTTACAGTTGGTATCAGAGGAAGTTTAGTACAAACCTTGGAAGCTAGATTTAGATAATCTCTGATTAGAGCACGTAGACCTAAGATGAACTTTGAGTATTAGAATAGAAGAACTTCCTAGAATTTTGGTATTGTGGAGATTTTGTGTGTTTTCTGAGCAATACATCCATATCTGGATACGAGCAGGTAGAGGCGGCTCTGGCAGAGATGTACCTAGGGGTAAAACCTGAAAACACCGCTTTGATCTAGACTTGAACGGGAACTTGTGCATGAAAACGGACCTTGCTACACTCTTGGTTACAGCAATCCCTAGGGATATGCTTAGGATAACTCTCATTTTCATTAAAAATAATTATGAAGGGTATATTAGTATATAATTCCTAAAAGAAAACATTCTTATGATTATGGATTATATCCATAAATATTTCTATTTATATAAAGTGTTTTATAAGTATGGGATTATGCACTTTGATTCATAAACTGATCTAGTTTTTGCCATTGTTTAGAAATGGTGCCTAGTGGAAGAAATGGAAACTGTATCAATGCATTCACTACATGTAGGGATTTCCCTCCTGTTCAAGATAATTATAGTGTAGATGGTGATGCAACTGGTGCCGATCAGCTAATCACCATACTAGGAAAACTCACTCAGGTTATAAATAATAACCTTACCCGTATGGAGCACCCTGATCCACAACGTGGAGGATTAATGTTAGATTGATTCAGGAGGCAACAACCACCGACGTTCAATGGGAGTAAAAATCCCTTAGTAGCTGAGAAATTGATAAATTCACTAGAGAAAATATTTCAGGCTTTGGGGAGTAGTGAAAGGGAAAAAGTTATCATGGAAGTTACCGCCTCACTAGAGATGCTGATCAATGGTGGTCATTGATTAAAAACACGAAGGAAGATGATGAAGTATCAAATATGTAATGGAGGGAGTCAAAGATCTGTTTTTAGATAAATACATTCCTCACGACCATCGAGCAGATATAGAACAACAATTTATGAGTCTGCGACAGAAGGAGGATGAGAATGTCGCAAAGTATGAGGCTAGCATTACAAGGTTAGCAAGGTATGATGGAGATTATCTATGTAACCCAAGAAGTAATAATGATCGTTTCTTTGATGGGTTAAAACCATTTCTTTGTCGAGCATTTGTCTCACAATCCTTTTCATCTTATGAAGACATTGTCCCATGTGCTATCAAGACCCAAAAGGAATTCTCTAAGTCTTATGACTTTAAATCAAAGCAAGAGAAGAAGAGACCTGTTGATCAATCTGGGAATGGAAATAAGGCGATGAATGGAATGGTTGAATATCCATCCTGTGGTAAATGTGGTAAGAAACACCCCGGTACTTGCTTGAAGGGAACAGGAGTCTGTTACAAGTGTGGTGAAAAAGGCCACCAAGCCCATGATTGCAAGGGGAAGAAGGAATCTTCCAATGTTCAGTGCTACAATTGCAGGGAGATGGGGCATTATGAAAATGAATTTCCTAAGCGTCAGGAGAACATACCTCAGAAAATGCCAAGGGATCAAGGCCAAGCTTATGCTATCACTACTGCTGAGGTAGAAGCTTCGAAAGACGTGGTGGCAGGTAACATAATGGTTTCCTCAAGTTTAGCAAATGCATTATTTGATTCTAGATCATCGCAATGTTTCAGATCTTCCCAGTTTTCTAAGAAAATTAGATATTTCCAATTTGATTTAACAAGGGATTTGTCAGTTAATACTCTTAAGGGAAGTAGCATTGCAACAAGGTGTTGTGAATCCGTCCCCATTAGAGCACATAAATGTTCTTTATCTGGTGATCTCATCATCATACCTATGATTGAGTTTGATATAATCCTCAGTATGGACTGGATTTCGGACTATGATGCAAATATTTATTGTAAGAAGAAAGAGGTTATGATTCATGATGATGATGATAAGGAACACCTTATCTTTAGTGCAAAATCGTCACCACCTAATTCTTATCTAGATCCACCCCCAGTAGCTCAACTAAATTCAATTATTGGGGAGTAATAGAATGAAATAACTATCGGTGAGGAAAGGAATTTTCAAGTATAGTATTTACCTGTTGTGAAAGAATTTGTAGATGTATTTCCAGAAGATTTACCTAGGCATCCTCCATAACGAGAAGATGAGTTTTCCATTGATTTAATTCCTAGATCAAGGCCTATATCGAAGACCCCTTATAGAATACCCACTATATAATTTTTCGAACTAACGAAACAACTAGAGGAATTGAGTAATAAAGTATTTATTCACCCTAGTGTTTCTCCATGGGGAGCCCCTGTTCTTTTTGTTAAAAAGAAAGATGGATCTATGAGGTTATGTATTGACTACAGGGAGATCAATGCTATAACGATAAAGAACAAGTATCCCCTACCTTGCACTGATGATTTATTTGACCAACTGCATGGAGCTCAATACTTTTCAAATATTGATCTTCGATCTGGATACCATCAGTTTTGTGTGAAGAAGGAAGACATTCCGAATACAGCATTTCGAACCAGGTACGGACATTATGAATTTACAATAATGCCTTTTGGAGTGACTAATGCACCCTCTGTATTCATGGATCTGATGAATAGAGTTTTCATGGAATATCTCGATGAATTTTTGGTGGTATATATTGATGATATCTTGGTATATTCAAAAGCTACAATGATCATGAAAATAACTTGCACATTATCTTGAAGACAATGAGAAGACATGAATTATATGAGAAGTTTAGCAATTGTGAATTATCGCTTCAGGAGATTTTTTTCTTGGCTATATTGTCTCTAAATATGGAATCTCTGTTGATCCTTCTAAGACCAAGTCAATCCAAGAATGGCCTGCACTGACGAGTATAACTGAGGTACGTAGTTTTATTGGTTTAGCAGGTTATTATCGACATTTCGTCCAGAATTTTTCCTGATTGGTTAACCCATTAACGAAGCTCACACGTAAAGGCGTTAAATTTGTTTGGACAAATGAGTATGAATAATGTTTCGAAGAACTGAAGAGAAGATTATTCAATGCTCCTATATTGACTCTACCATCGGGGAATGATGGGTTCTTTATTTATTGTGATGCATCGAAGAAAGAACACGGTTGTGTCCTTATGCAGAATGATAAGGTTATTGCCTATATATCATGATAGTTGAAAATTCATGAACAAAACTATCCTACTCATTATCTCGAGTTAGCAGTTGTGATCATTGCTTTGAAGATATGGAGGCACTACCTCTATGGTGAAAAATGTGAGATTTATACTGATCACAAGAGTTTCAAGTATATTTTCTCTCAAAAAGAACTCAACATGAGGCAAAGGATATGGCTTGAATTACTCAAGGATTATGATTTCTTGATATACTACCACCCGGGGAAGGCAAACAAGGTGGAAGATGCTTTGAGTAGAAAAGATCAAGGAGTTTTGAACAATATTAAAATTGAAAGGGATCCAATTTTCATGGATCTAGTGAAGATGGACATGGGAATAACTAGGGAATCAGAAACATCAGTGCTTTTTCAAATGGTTGCCAAATCATCTTTACTAGAAAGGAATAAGAGTTCTAATACTAATGATGTAGAATTTCAAAAGAAGATTAAAGCTATGAATGATGGGAGATTGAGAGATTTTGTGTATGAAAATGGAATTTTGAAATTCGGGAAGAGGCTTTGTGTTCCCGATATACCTGATATAAAAAGGGAATTTTTGGATGATTCTCATAGTTCCAATTTCTCTATACACCCTGGGAGCACAAAAATGTATAGATATTTGAAGCAACATTTTTGGTTGGACAATATGAATAGGGAGATTGCTGATTTTGTGTCATGATGTATGGTTTGTCAACAAGTGAAAGCTGGACGGCAACACCCTCGAAAAGTTATGCAACCTCTTCCCATACCAGAGTGGAAATGGGACAATATTACGATAGACATTGTCATGGGGATACCAAAGACTCCTAGAAGGAACGATGAAATATGGGACATTGTTGATCGTCTTACCATGTCAACACATTTTCTTACTATAAGAGAAGATCAACCACTGGAACATCTAGCAAGACTATATATTAATGAAGTTGTGATACTTCATGGAGTACCCCTATCAATTGCTTCTGATCGTGATCCCCATTTTACTTCAAGATTCTGGAAGAGTCGTCAGAAATCCCTGGATACTGAACTTCATTTGAGAAGTGCCTTCCACCCTCAGATAGACAGACAATCATAATGGACTTTTAAAGACATGTTTAAATCTTTCTCACTTGACATTCAGGTTATGTGGGATCAATATTTACAGTTGGTAGAATTTTACTATAACAATAGCTTCCATTCGAGTATTCAGATGGCACCATGTGAAGAGTTATATGGAAATAGATGTCGTAAACCAACCTGTTGGGATGACGTTGGTGAAAGAAAACTTGTAGGTCCAGAACTAGTGGAGGAAACAATGGAAAAGGTGATGGTAATCCAAAATCACAATAAAACAGCTCAAAATAGGCAGAAGAGCTATGCCAATAATCGAAGGAAGGATTTGGAATTTCAAGTCGGTGAACATGTTTTCCTAAAGGTATATCCATGGAATGGAGTCATACATTTTGGTATGATAGGTAAATTGAGTCCCAGGTACATCGGACCTTTCGAAATTCTAGAATGAATTGGGGCTGTAGCTTACCGATTGGCAATGCCGCCTAGTCTCTCCAATGTTCACGATGTGTTCCATGTATCTCTTTTGAGGAAATACATGCCTGACCCAACGCATGTACTCACTTATGAGGAATTATAACTGGAACCCGATCTGTCTTATTGCGAAGATCCCGTCAGGATTCTTGATATGAGAGAATAAGTACTGAGAAACCGAACGACACGTCTGGTAAATGTTATGTGGAGAAACCATAAGATGGAAGAGGCAACGTGGAAACCTGAGGAACATATGATGAAGAACCACCTGAGTATTTTCATGAGATAATATCCTAGAAATTTCAAGGATGAAATTATTTGAAGGAGGGGAGAATGTAACACCCCAAGCTTCTACAGTACGCTTCTTTTTGAATAATGTGATAGCGTGTGTTGTACGCAACACCGAGTTCTAACACACCATAACCAATAAAACTAGCCATTATGAATAGTAATACCCACATTTTGAAATTATATATATTTTATATTTCAAAATGGACAACATTTTGGGATTCATAATTTCAAATTTAGCGTAAGGTGAAATTTTGGTACTTTTCGGATAACTTTCATATTTTGATGAATAGTGAAAATTACTAAATTTTAATTAAAAACAACATTTTTAATCAAAATAATTAATAGTGATAAATTATGAATTTGATTGGTTTTAAAGTATATTTATAATATATTTTTACCATTTAATATAATGTTGGTCATTGGACATAATTTTACAATTAAACCGAACATAAACAAGTATCAATCTTTTGATAGTTATTATCTCTTAAAAACACACTTTCTTTTAACAACGGGAATTAATTTTAAATTAATTTCTGCCTCTTCTGTGTTTTGAATTTGGAAAAATGGATTCCATATTTATAATCAGGATGATCAAATTGTGTAAATAGGTAAATTTTATTTTTAGACATTTTGAATAATTACTTCGGTAAATATTTTATTTACCATGGTTAAGGGTAAATCCGGTAAATAAGGGTTAAAAAATAATATTATAATAATACTAAATTACCCTAAAACGTGTCCTAGTATTATTGGATGATACATGTTCGACCATAGACATATTTGGGTCGATTTTGGGACCCCATGGAGCCACTTGTAGGTGATAGGGACACTTTATTTTAATTAAGTTAAAATGAATATAAAAAGGACACAAGCATATATTTTTTAGAAAAACAATTTTTACATAGGGTAATATATGTTGGAATTTCGACTATAAAAATTCATTAGAAATATAAAACGATTTCCTACATAATGATATTTTATTTAAAAATTTTAAAGATTACATAATTTAATTTATTTATGACACAATGATGATGCAGTAATTAACATAATAGAGAAAAATTAAAATAATTGATATTATAAATACCCAAATAAATATAATTTGAGACTTTTAATGAATTACAATACTTTTCTAGGATAATAGGAAATATTAGGATTGATTTAATAAACTTTGTTCGAAGTAATCATTCTGTTATGAGTTTCATAAAAATCAACTATTGAATAGTGTCAAAATTGATATAAAAGAGTTTTTAAAACAAATAATAAATTATTAATTGATATTAAAGTCCTAATAATCAATGGTTCGGCAAAGAGACTTATATCATGATATTTTTATCATTAATGGACCACTTGGGGGTTTCTTGGATGTATATAGTAAGTTTATTAACTATATAATATAAAAATACAAAGTGACATGGTAAATGTCAAACTAATTAACTAAGAGTTAATACTTAATGATAAGGTTAATATAGTAACCCAAACCTGTTTAAATTCTATTGGATGAATGTTTTTCGACCTATACCCACCTTAATATTTAAATAATAAACTTTGTAGCCATTGGAATCCTAATATGAATTTATTATAAATTAATATTTCAAGCTTTTCCAAAGGTGCCCCTCACCCCTCTTATAAAAGGGCACTCCTCCTTCTCATTTCTTCACAGCTTCAAATCCTTTTTTTTCGGCCAAACTCTGCCCAAATACTCTCCCAACTTCCCTCACTACAACCTAGAGGCCTTATTTTGATTAGAAATCCAACCTATGGAGCCTTTTCTATCAAATTATAATGAAGAACCCGAAGAAGAGGTAATGATTTCACCACACTTTTCCAAGTTCCTTTCTTCTTCCACTTCTTCTTCCATTGTTATTACCATTATAAAATAATAAATATAGTATCATATATATACTGTGATGTTAATATAAATATTTTACAACCATATTCATTATTCTATCCACCCTTTGAATAACATGTCACTATACGTGCGTACGTACGGATTACCGTCTCCACGTCGTGGTGTAATTGTTATTCAATATATTATTATTTTGATGGGTATAATAATGATTTGTAACTCATCTAAATAATAAATATTACATGTTAATTATTATTTATATAAATATAACATCCATTTATATATTATTTTAATATCAAAAGAATTATATTGTTGCTCGTGCGTACGTACGGACTACCGTCTCCACGAACGCGATAAGATTCATTCTCCATCGTATCCATTCAAGTATAATTATCGTTTGATGATTTAAAAATATCGTTTAAGGACTTGATATAATTCTTTATATGAATAATATACAACCTATCCATGAAAAAAATGGCTTATGTAACAAAAAATACAAAATAAAACGTGTAAGTTAACACCTGAAACGACGATAATACTAAGATATTATTAACAAAGCAATGTTAAAAGATCATATATGATATCATATGAATGTATATGATTATTTTATAATTTAATAACAATCATTTAACTATTATATATAAGGTTAACCTACCGCAACCAAGGAAAAGTACAAGGTAAGGGTTATTTCACAATCTCTTCATTATCCGAGGTTGTTTGTACATAATAATCTACTGGGATCTCTTTATCATCCACATCCATGTTTCTTAAAAATGAATTTCAGAACATTTTTACTATTTACTATAATATGGGTTAAAGTCATTTATACCCTTTTTGGCCATTTTATAAGAGGTCTATAAAGGAATCTTTCCTTCTTTTTCCAAACAAGGTGCTTTTTAACCTTTTCAACAAAATTTAGTTAAGAATGTTTTTTTAACTTATACGGTGGGTGCGGCTATTTTCCACCATTATAAAATCTCAGAAGCTTCCCTTACAAGCATATAAGAATATTTTCAAAGAAAATGTTTTATTTTATAAATATATGAATCTTAAATGATTTCAATATAGAAAGAGATATTTCTCTAAAAAGAGTTTTGATTTCATCTATGTCAACATCCTTTGATGGATTCTACACTTATTTGAGGTTGATTTATTATGATACAAAACATCTATATTTTATTGATGGTTTTGTGATATGTTTGACTGTGGATGTACTATTTTTATACCATTCAAATGTTATGGTGAAATTATTGACATTATGTATGCTAGTTTTAATACGAATGTTAATGTTATGTTTAAACATTTTCATATGGGAATGCATTGGACTTAATATGTGACGGGTGGAGCCCACTATAGCTCCTCGATGCATCGGTAGGTCTCATGAGACATAATAGTGTCTTGGCACAAGGCCTTGGAAAAATATTATTTGTAGTCTTGGCATGAGGCCTTGGAAATGTGGTTATGATAGTCTGACATTATGCATTCCATCATTATGAAAGTGGTTATTGATATTTCATGTGATTATTTGATTAGTAGAATATCCATGTGAATAAGTAAATGGAATTATTTCATTTTACTTTTTCCATACTATGTTGAAGTTAATGTTTAAAAGGATTTTGTTTTAGTTATACATTGCTTTAAATTTTTATTCTTATTTATGAATGTTTTTTCTATATTGTTATACTTACTGGGCATTTGATCTCACCCCTTTTCTATGTTTTATTTTTCCTAGGAAGTGAAGAAGTAAATTAGGAATGACCTGCAGGGATATTATGTGGGGATATGAGTTTGGAATAAGGAGGCAATATGTTGTTGTACTAGTTTTTCACTTTATGATGTAATGTAAGAATTATGAATATATCTAGTGTTTCCTAGGCTACTAAACCAATCGGTCCTTCGAGATTTGATCTTTCTTGTGATCATTCCAATGTTATGTAATAATGCACTGACTCTAGGTAACTGGGGTCAGGGCGTTACATTTCATGTATTAGATAAAATTTTCCTCAAATAAGGTGTGATGTGGCTGACCTCCCGCCCTCATGAATAATGTGAGTGTCCAATAAACTATAGGAAATCATGTAGTTCTCACCTAAGTTTTGGAATCCATGCCAACATCATGGATACATTAATAGTTTTATCTTTCTTATTCCATGAATTAACCCCATTGGAAATTTATCTAAAAATAGGTGTGAAACCAAAATGGCTAGGAATGTGTGAATAATTATATAATCATACTCAACCCACCATAATAAACTCCCAGCCTCTAGAGGTATTTCATAAAAAATCCACAAAAGTAATGTGATGTTTGATTTGTTTTAAAAATTAATAAAATAATCCAATAAAATTATTATATATAATCTAACAACTTATTCAATACAATCCTCACAACAATATATTAACACTGATTCAACTTAATAATATCTCCCTTTGGATTCTTAATTTTTCAGTCAAACTGAGAATACAAATAATTTACAAACACAATAATGTTTCCAATGGATAATGCTCAATAATTCTAAGCATAAATGAAAGAAATATATATAATAAAATTAACAATTAATAATTAATATCCTTTATCTACAAATAGTGATATATAATATTTTACATAAATACTAAACACTCAAACATTAGAGATGATTAGATACCACTTTTAAATGATGAGATTCCATAATCAATAATTCCTAAAAACCATATAAATCACTAAAAATATTTTCATAAAAAATTAATTCATACAAAAACCTTACAACCAATTATAATAGTTCACATGTATACACTATGAAAAAATTATAGCATTCCCTATTATGAAAACTCCCCATAAATATATTATCATCTTGAAGAGGTAATGTACATACTAATGGATTCTCCAAAGATATTTATCATGAATTTTTATCACCCATTAATAATATAATTCAATAAATTGATGAGTGGGGTGAATGAAAATTGTACCTTATCCTTATAATGTGTGATGTTGAACTCCATTAATTATGATCAGATTCTGACAATCATCCTTTTATAGGGGATTGATGAATATATCACTTATATTCTCTTTTATAGGTATATATCCCATAATTAATTCACTATTGTCCATAAATTCCTTGATAATGTGATGCTAAGTTTCCATTTTCATTCTTTGTGAACATCAAGCATGATTCATTGAAGAATTGATAACACATTGATTATCACATCGAAGAAGAAGTTGAAAATTTGTCAAATCATTCAAATATTCCAACTATATCTTCATCCACACTATCAATGTTATGCTATGAGTAAAAAACACATAATTTTCATCAATATAGATTAATGTCACATAACATTTTTTCTTAGTGTAACAAATCACATACACATTTCACATAAGGGAAAAATCCACCTGAAGTAGATTATTTTTCATCAAAACTTCATGCCCAATCTATATTTTTATAATTTAAATAGATATAAAATTGTTGTATTGTGTTATTTAATACTAAAATATATATATTATTTAATATATTTTATTATATTTTCATCTAGAAATGGGATACATGGGTTCACTTTCATATATAAAACAATGTGTAAAATCAAGAATAATATTTTCCCATAAATAATTGAGATAGATAAGACATCTAAATATTGTATTCAAATTTTAGGATCATTATATTTTACCTTAAAAAATTAGAATATATTTTTCCCAACTAAAATGGGTATGAAAATGAGCCTCGAATCTTCCATTCCATATCTTTTCATGGGTTATTTATCATACATATATTAAGAGTGAAATATATGATCATTTATTTATGATTTCTGTACGACAATAAAGTACATCATTTCAATCATAATTTAAATTTAAAATACTATATTTATCTTCTTAGAAATCTTTTCACTCATCTATACATTATTTACATAAAATAAGATTTCAACTATATTAAATTTAAAAGATTATACAACTCATTAAATAATTTTATGAATATATTAATGTCCACCCTTAAATAATTTAATTTCAACCTATTAGAAAATTAATCCATCTTCGAATATGAAGCTATTAGATTTCACATATCTCTGTATATAACCTTATTTTACCAGAAGACATAGGTACCATTTTCTTCAAGTAATAACCCCATGGATTCCTGATGTAAACCTCAAATTCTAACATAATATTTTAAATGATTGACATTAAAATAAATTAAAAAATAATTTGTTTACTTTAAAAAATGAATTAAATATTTTAATAGTTTCAAGGCCATTCATTTTTTCTCACCACTTCAAGTTTTTCAATAAACATATTTCAGAAAACTATATTTGTTCCAATCATATTATTATCTTTAGGATTTTAAACTAAATCCCAATTATAATTTTTTTCAATTTGGTCCATTTCGTCATTAATGGAGAGAAATCACTAGTCAATATTTAAATTATCAATAACATCATTATATTCATCTTGAGAAAATAATGATGTATGAGATGTGGACCTCACTGTTCTCCGATTGTTCCCCGATTGACCATGATTTACAATAATGTTTTGAACTGGACACGTTTTCTCTGCATTCAATGAGTTTAATGTAATTATCCCACATTAATTGTTATGGTTGAATCTTATTTACCCACAAAATTTTTTAACCAAATGAATATTTTTCATAAATTTTTAGAAGTTTATTAAAAACAAAATCTTTTCTAAAACTGTGACATTCAATATTTTGTTAAACAACTTCATCTTTTTCTCCAAACATTCAATTTAAGAGAATAAAAATTATTTCCACTTTAATTTTTTATGAAATAAAAACCTCTTTCATTAGTATCATGTCCATGATATATCCCCTTAAATCCTTGATTTTGAAACACTACAAGATTCATAACTTTTAACAATATAATACAAAGACTAAAAACACATAAATAAAATAAAAAATTAATTCCTTTTATAATTCATCTCATAAGTGTACGTATATAAATTAATAATTTTTAAACAATAGTATTTTATATTAATTATTGTACAGGTAGATTATCTTGAACATTTATGGAAAATACCATGGATTATCAGTATTATTTCAACAATATCCACCAAACTCATGTTCTTCAATTAAACAACACTATTTTTTTATTGTGTATATAGTGCACTGATTTCACACAAAATTTTATGAATCCCCAAATAAGCTTAAAATTTCCCATTTATAACCATAGTTCCACTATTTATTAAAGAATATAAATAGAAAAACAATAATCATTTTATGTACTTATTAAATAAAATCAAAAAATTTTAATGCCTCCGAATTTTGTTTCATAAAGAGAAGAAAAATAATAATAGTAATGTTATCAATTCAATTAAAAAATTAATTACCTTCATTGGTTGATTTCCTTTCATGGGTATTAACTCATATGGATGTATGTGGTCTAAGGTTTGAAATCATTGAATTTACACCTTTTTATGATATTAGTTATCAATCGTACTAATTTATCATATTGAGATACTAAATTATATATGAATTTCCTACAATGTAACATCACAAAAATTCTATCCATGAGATAACATGTCCATCTTCCTTTGAATAACGTTTCTAAGACTTTAATTCCATACTTCATTCACTATTTAATGATATGATAACCTGAATTCACTATATTTGAAACATTTAAGAAGTTTCCCTTAGTACATTTTCTAATGGATAAATTTTTCCATCCTCTAGGTTCCTGAACCAGAACCAATCTGAAAACACTCAATTTAATTCATCACAATATTGTTAGACACTCAATAGACTATGTGTTAATCCATAAACAGAAATAGTGTTTTTGTATTTCATCTTTTCCTTCCTGATAACAGTTCAACCAAGTCTATTAACAATTATTGAACCATCATTTCCAAAATTCATTGAACCTCCAATTAAAAATTGTACATCTTTTAATATATTTTAATATCATATCATATAGGATAACCAACCACTATCCAAGATCCCATGGACTCCATTATTGATGCTCCTAGTCCAACATCCACAACTATTATTTTTAACATCACATTGTTATTATTATTATTATAAGGAGTATGAGTGTAAAAAAATTTATTTTACTTATATTGAGTATTGATTAGACATCCATTTTCATGGTTACTAGACTTTACAGATCATTAATTGGCATCATCATGTAAATTGATCTTTTTCAAGGTTTCTTTCTATAATATTTATCTTATTTTTTATCATCCATGTTGTGAGAAGGATTAATCCCAATAAATATATGTTTAAAAAATAATCTAGGAATATTATTTTTTATTTTTATGAACCAAATGATTTTTTATATGATGAAAACCACCACAATTGAAACATTATCCCTAAAAATCATATTTATTTTTAAAATTTTAGGTTTTCTAGAATTGTGTACTTGAATTATAAACTATTTATAATCAACATTTTTTAATTTTTTTTAAGTAATAATTTTATTGAAATTATATCATGTTCTTATTTATATAAATATTCATTTCACCATTTTTAATGTCATTAAATGTAGTAGATTGTCAGTCAATTTTTGGTTTTTTGGAATTTATATATTTCTAAGAATCATTTGATTTATCCTCTTACATTAACCAATTTAAACATCTAATCCATATTTAAATTTTTATCAAACTTTTAAATGTTATCATCATTCTGTGTAGATTACATTTTTTAATATTCTAAGGATTATTTTTACTTTTAACTTTTTACACTTTCTAAAAAATAATCATGGATATGTTTTATTTTTCATTAAATTTATTATGTTTATGTTGAGATGATGAAGACAATTACTCATATATTTATCCTTTCCTTCCTTCATTATATTTATGATCTTATTTTTATCATGGAGATTATTAATTTTTTAAATATCATCTATTACCATATACATTTCTTATTCATTACTAAATATTTTTGTCGAATGATATATCATATTTCATCAATTTCCAAATTTCGTTTTCAAGAGTTGTGACATTTGAGAGACATTATATCAATTAAATTTTCAATATAAACTGAAACAATGTTTCCTCACATCCACTTCTAGAATTTATTCTCTCATAACTAGTGAAATATTAATTAATAAACATTGTAATGTAAAGTTTTTAAATAAAATCAAATTCACTGTCAACATATCCCTCATCACTACTTCTTTGACCTTATTCAATATTCATTATGAAATTGATGTTTATTTATTTCATAAATTCGTGCCTTTTCTTCTAGAAGTTAATTTTATCATGGGTGAGTTATTCATTTAGAATATTTTTCATCTATTTGTTTCATCACCACTAGACACTTCTTTTTTTAGTTTTTCATAGTTTTTTTAAAAATGTCCATTATCCCCAAAATAGAAAATTTAATGTGGTAATATCCCTTTATAATTTACCATTCCAATTCTCAAATTCATATATATAATATAGATGTTTTTATAAAAACTGAAATCCATATCTAAATTAGAATATTAGTATCCAATATCATCATATTAAAAAAACATTCTCAGCATTTCAAAAGTTTGAGACATTACTGGAAATATCCTTTTCTTCCATTACCTTTTTCCTGATATAATTTTCTTTATTAATTGTATAAGAAATAGTTATACTACATAATTTATAAAGAGATATTTTTACCCAGATAATTTTGATACAATTTAGATACTTTTTCACCCAACCATTCATGTATGATACATAAGACTATATATAAAAATTGGATTCTTTAATCATATCATAATAAACTGTTATCATGAATAATACTTAATTATCCCTTATAAAGAATATATGTATTGTATTATTATCATGAATTAAAATATATTAAAATATAAGTATAAAAAACGTAATCATTTCTTGAATCTTGTTGGTTTTTCCTTAACAAATATTATATAGTCTGTCACTAGTAATTTTATTCATTTTGTTTACCTCCAAAAAATTTACTTCACAATAAGGAGGATAAAATATAATTATGGGCATTAATATTATTATATATATTAAAATTTCTACTCAATTTAGAGTATTACCTTTTTCATATGGGTTACATCTATAATTTCATCTTACAAAGAATAATAATTTATATAACTAATTTATGGAAACACTATTTTGTTCAAACATGATATCCTTTTATATAAAATATGGAATCCTCATATTGTTTAATGAATTAAAATTAACAATAGAAGATAAGAGATAAAAGTTGTTTGATTATTCATATTGAGAGATGCATCAAAATAATAAATAAATATTAAAGAAAAATTAATCTAATACCAATCGTGAATCCACATATATGTCTATTGGGAGATCACTATGTGTGTGTGAATTAGTGATCTATAAATTATTTTATACATTTATTTTGTAAAATAATTCATCCACTTGTAAATATTTAGTGACATATTATATTATCGCATTCACATGAACACCAATACAAGGGAATACATCAAATTTACAAGGTTCACCTATCAATGATTCAAGGGTAATCTTTGGTGTGATATAGATTCTTCCATAGTCACTTTACATAGTATAATCAACTTTTGATTAAAAATTCTTATGTTAAAACCTTGAAATAAATTATTATATATCTCTAGAGAATGCGTTGGAGTATACCATATTAAATTATATCACTTACTTTATAAATATTAATGTTTCCAACAATTGAAGAATATATATCAAAATGAAATTTATCCATGTTTTTTATTTTTATGAGTTTGTTCCACTTCATCTTTGTAACCACCAAAAAATTCATTAATGAAAATTCATCTTGAACTAATTAATTGTCTTATTATGTAAAATGGATATTGAAAATAAGCATTTTTTCTGGATTTTAATACACCATTAAAAAGTGTGACCATTTCTAATATCGTCGTTGAATAATGATAACATGATTAGAATAAATATAGTGCTTTAAATAATCCAATTTACTTGGACAAAGGAAGCGATTGACTCATCAAGTAGACTTTCCCCATACGAAGACCATTTTTCAGAGCTCAAAAAGGATGTGGCGTCATTGGGCTTCGCTCTTGACCAAGCCCAAGCTGAGCATGAATACGTTAAGCTCAAGCAGATCCACCTACGAGTGAAGTGGATGTTCACTGAGATTAGCACTCGAGCAATGTTATCTGAGCCACCACAGGGGTATGTCACCATCGCCCACCTTATTCTAAGGTATTATGTGATTTTTTAAAGAGGATATGTAACTGTTTCGGTGCGGATGTGCGTCGGGTTTCTGTTCCGACGCTGTTCCGCCAGGACGCGTTCGCGCGTGCACCCGTCGACCCGAGGGGATGGGTGCGCGGCTTGTGGCCCCGCAGTCCCGCTTTCCAAGGGCGGGCGGCATTCGTCCCTTATTCAGGGGCATCTGCTCCTTGATCGAAACTGGGATGATGGGATGTCGGCTCCTCCTTCCGTGGACGTCTCCTCGGAACTCGTCGCCTAATCCGGGTCTCCCTCATAGATTTAAGAATGTTCGTGAATCTCGTTCCCGGCGCTATATATTAATGGACACCGGTTAATTACGCTGCTTCCGCCCAGACGCTCCAAGGAGTCTGTTCGGGGCAGCAACCTGCGGTGAGGAGACCGGGTGGCTCTGGGTGTTGGGGGCGTGTCGTAACACTACAGCTCTACATGTCTGCCTTCCGTCCCTAATAGGGCTTCTCGAAGGCGTGATGGCCTGAGGCATCCTGCGCTGGGTGCAGGGAACTGCGTTACCTGAGGTTTTCCTCAGCTTCCCATGATTAACACGGGGTATGCCGCGAGTTTAACGTCCAGCGGGGACGACATCGGACTGATCAACACGAGAAGTGGATCAGGTGACAGAACCCCTTATGGGGAACCTCCGACGTTGGGGCCAGCACATGGGCGGCTTCCTGAGTGAAGTGGAGTGGAATGAAATGGCATGACCCCACCGGGATGTGGCGGCCCGGGTAAGGATCCGGGTGGATGATGGAGTGAAGAGCTTGGACCCCGTAGAGGCTTCCTACGTACCGCGCTTTAGCGCGGATCAAAGTCAACATAGTTCAGATATACAGTTTAACGTCATGCTGGACGTCGGCAAGCCGACTCACGAAGAGGTCGAGGCCGCTGGGCGGAGGATTGAACCGAACCACCTCGCACAGAGGGGGATGGAACGGCTGGGTGGATCACAGTTTCACGTCATGCTGGACGTTGGCAAGCCGACTCACAAGGAGGTCGAAGCTACCGGGCGGATAATTGAACCGAACCACCTCGCACAGAGGGGGATGGAAACGCCAGGTGGATCGCAGTTTCACGTCATGCTGGACGTTGAAAGGAGAAATAGGAAAAGGGCAGTGGGGGAGCACAATGGAGATACACACATGCAGTCTCCCACAATGGCGGATTCATAGGTGAATCGATGCAAGTGTGAACCCGGGAGGGGTCCACTGATGGACGAACCGACGTAAATACGACCGGGATGACCAGGTGGCGGGCTTGAACCTCGGAGAGGCTTCCTACGTACCCTATTTAAGAGACAGGGATCAAAGTCCACGTAGTTCGTTCGGTTTGTAACACTCTACCCCCGTGGGCGAAGGCCACTCCATGAATCGTCCCTAAAGAGGGGCAATCCCGTCATCCCTGCAGAGACGAGCGGGTGGGGGCCACATCCAAACCGGGGGGACCCTGCGTGCAGGGCACGGGATCGGGTGAAGCGGACGGTTTAACGTCTTGCCGGACGAAGTACAGTTTAACGTCGTGTGTTGAGGACGAAGCGGACGGTTTAACGTCTTGCCAGACGAAGTACAGTTTTACGTCGTGTGTTGAGGACGAAGATGCTTGGCAGTTTAACGTCTTGCAGCGCGGACGAGGTACAATTTAACGTCATGTTGGACGAAACACTTGGCAGTTTAACGTCTTGCAGCGCGGACGATGGGGGCTAGGTAGTTTAACGTCGTGCAGCTTGGACGTATGCAGTTTAACGTCGTGCAGGACGTAGAAGCCGCTGATAGGTCCGTGTCACTTCGCGCAATCCTAGGGGGCCGCACGGGAAGACAATGCACGGTGCGGGCACCCAGGATGAAGATCATCGGGCGCCACGCAGGCGGGTACCCTCAGGGGGTCAAAGGGGGCGACTCCAGCGGATTGCGCGCAAAAGAGGAGCTTGGCGCGCAATACCGCGGGTCAGCGCGCAAATGGATGGGCTGGCGCGCAATTGGGCCAGCACTTTGCACGCGGATGATTGAGATTGCGCGCACCGGGCTTCGGATAGCGCGCGGGGGCAACGGCTCATTCCTTAACGAATGGCCACTTTGAAATGGGGGGGGTGCACGCAATCGGGCTGGATTGCGTGCACCTGGAGGCAATTGCGCGCAAGAGGCTTCTGTTGCGCGCGAAGGCCTTTGGGTGAAGGGTTAATTCAAAAAGAAAGGATCCAAAGGGATTGCGCGCGAAGGCGAACCCGGAGGCTTTCTTGCGCGAAAGAAAGGAGGTTACCTGAAGATCGACATTGCGCGCGGAAGGGGTTGGATTGCGCGAACGAGCGACTCTTCGAATTCCGGCAACCTTTAAAACGTCGGGGGTCGCATTATATTTATAGGCAACCCCGGGCGCGGAATCCGGTTCGCGGGCGCGGAATTTCCTTCGCGGGCGCGGAATAGGTCCCGGCGCGCAAGGGAGTCGCACGGGCCATGGGCTCCTTACTGCAACTTTGCGCGCCTTACTGCAACTTTGCGCGCGGGTCTCCAAAATTCCGTGCAAGGCCTCCGGTCCCTCCGAAACGTGCTTCTGACTCCAAATATGACCTCGCTTTCCACATCCGGAGCTTTGTTTGGGAACAACGGACTTTTCCGGAGTCTACAAAATCCCCCCCTCGGAATCTGATCGGCGAGAGGTCACATCGATCGGGTTCCGAGGGAGACGCCGGAATGCCGAAGTCCTGGGTGGCGCGGGACTGTGGCGCGCAAAAAAGGGCGTCGGGCACGAAATTCACTGTCTCGGTCATGCAAATCGCTTTCCGCGCAGCGCAGACACCCGGCCTCGCCTATAAATAGGGGCCCTGGGTCCCCCCGTACCGTACACCGGCCTTCCGCACGATAAGCATTCGAGCTCTCGTGCGCGAAATTGCCCTTTCCGGCGCGGAATTCACGCTTTCGTCACGCAAACCTTCCGGATTTCGTCCTGTTTTTGCGCGAACACCCGGGGTTTTACGCGACAGACTTCCCAATTGCGCGCCGTCCACTAGGATTGCGCGCCAACTCTCAAACTTCTCTACCAGCCTCTTCCGATTCCGCAAGCCTCATCCCATAACCCACACGACTCCCAGAGCTTCTGAGATGGCCGCGAATCGAGGGAATGAGGGGGATTCCGCCATTCACAGAGCTGAGATGGCGGCGAACGAGGAGGTCTACGGAGCCAAGGAGATTGTTTCCAACAATCAATCCTTGTTCGACTTGCTGACGCCGGCCCAGAATAAATATCCGCTGTCGGACAACCTGCCGATCTGGAACTTTGGCATCCTAGATGAGGTTCCGGTGCCAGGGTTCGAGGTTGATGCGCCACGGACCTGGGTGACTCGGGAGGACGAGCTTCCCCGCTATAACATCACCAACAATGGGCATCCTGCCAGGGAGACCAGGCACTTAGATGTCTATGTTTTGAACCCGAGGACGCGAACCATCGTCGGGAGTGAGCCTACTGCGGAGAACTCTCCAGCCCTCTACTCGAGCACATATCGCCAGAGTGTCACTGACGACACCAAGGGCTGGCTGAAGGACTGGGACTTGCGGTCTGGGGGAAATTTCACCAGTGAGTGGGCCTGGGCGTTCTGGGTACGCCACAGCTGCGATCACTTCGCGGAAGTGCTGCGATACATTGGCCTGTTTGAGGCGGTGTGGATGTCGCAGTTCCACTTCTACCAGTAGTCCGAGCTCGGGCCGGAGCTGTTCACCCGCTGGTCCACGGATACCAAAATCTTCCATCTTCACCATGGGGAGGTCAGCATCGGTCTCTGGGACATCCACTGCATCGGAGGTATCCCGCTGGAGGGTTACCAATACGATGAGTCCATGCCTCCGAAGAACATCTGGGAAGACAGGTCACAGACTCCCATTCTGACATGGCATCTACATGACCTGTCTACGCAGCGGCTCGGGATCAAGGACTTCCACAAGGACATAGCCTACAAGGAGTGGTTCGGCTAGTTCTTGGAGCATGACCCAGCGGTCAAGATGCCAGGCAGGGGGAAGCGGTGCCCGACCGCGGCTCAGAGGAGCCGGAACGGGTCGTACTGGCGGTTCCTGGAGACGGGCGACTACCGCTCATGGGGGTACCGCGTCATCGAGGCCCGGGACCCAAATGTCCGGTACGCGGCGTTCCTGGCCGCCTTTCTGAGTGGGTGGCTCCTGCCAGTGCGGGACGCGAGAATGGGCGTTCGCCCGGCGACACTGGCGATGGCGGGCGCTATGGCCGCCAACAAAAGATACAACCTCGGGGTCCCAGTACTGGCGAAGCTGTATGCCATCCTGGGACGCATCTCACGAGGGGGTCGCCACGAAGGATATGTGGGCCCTTTCAATTCTTCCATGGCTGGGTGGCTGCTCACCTCGGTGGGTACACGTTTCCAAACGCCATCATTCCTCCGGGCAACGGCCTGCGACCCTCCCTGTTGAACATCGCGGGGGTCGCTCCGATGACCCTAAATGAGGAGGGCGTGAGGATTCGGATTGTCAATCACGCCAATTTAAACTTCAGCCCGTTCCCCACTCCCGTTGGCTAGATGATCGACAATGGGCAGGGTCCGTTGGAGCAGCACGAATACTTCCTGAACATGCGGGGCAGGGTGCTCGTGGCTCGGATCGACGGGAAGGTGATCTGCGAGCCCTACGTGCCAACCCGGTTCGCCAGGTAGTTCGGGTGCCTTCAACGGATGCCGAAGAGGGTATTCACTACTGTCCGGGAGGAGACGAACCCTTGCGTCCTTTGCCAGATGTGGCTGATGTTTTCCGCTTTCGGCTCTGGCGACGTCATCACTCTCCCTCCTACCGGGGTCGACGCAGGCTTGGCAACCGAGTACGCCGAAAAATGGGCCATCGCGTACCCCGAGGGGCTTTTACGGAAGCCAGTTCGGCGGCTCGAAGTCACCCGTGCGGAGACCGGGCGTCAAGGAAGGAGGCGAAGCGCCGCCACACGGGGGAGAACAGAGGCGCGCCAAGCAGCGGAGCCGGCGCGGGCAGGGACTTCGGCGGCAGGCACATCGCAGGCTGCCGCCACGGCCTCGGCGCCCAGAGAGGGGGCACGTGCGGTGGTCGAGGAGCGGCCCGGGAAGCAGGTAAGGCGTCTGCTCGAACCCTCCCACGATGCAGTCTTCCCAGCGCTGTGGTCGGCCTGGATAACCCTGCGGCAGTCGCTGTGGACCGAAATCATCTGGCAGAAGATAACCAGCGAAGGAATCCATCTGCCAGAGGTCGTGCGCCTCCAGGTCGTCGACAGGGTGAACTTCCACCGGCGGTATGCGTATCTGACGGCCATGGACGAGTATGCGCGCCAACATGGTCAGCGTGCGGAGCCGTCCCTTCTGGTGAAGGTGATGCTCGGTCTAGAGCCTGCTCCAGAACAGATGCCGCCGGAGGAAGATGACAGTAACGACAACTCCGAGGAAGAGGAGGAGACGGGGGAGGATGAAGGCTCTGAGGGAAGGTCCCATCAGGGGAGCCCGCGGGAGAGCGGCGAGGTGGCCGGCTCTGACAATGTTGATGTCACTGAGCTCCTCGAGGTCCGATTCTATCCCTACTCAACCTGCTTCATCCATTCTCTTATGCAGCTTCTAACCCATTTCTCCACCTTTCTCAGGAGTGCACGGATGCTGGTCAGGCATCCTCAGCAGGAGTAGGAGAGGCGCCAGCAGGACAGGGCGGGGGCCAGACACCCATCATTGAACTGACAAGCGCTGAGGGGTCCCCTGCTGCAATTGCTCCTGCGGCGGCCGTGACAGCGAAAGACGACGCTCTGGACTCCCGTAAGTCTTCTCCATTCACTGTTGGTGTTTTCCATTGACGATCCGTGACTAACCATGGCATGCCTTGCGCAATGATCTTAGTAATGGGGGCTCTTCGGGCTGCCGAACCCGGGCCATCCACGAGCGGACCAGTGGCAGACATGCCGCCTCCTCCGGAACAGACTTTTCTCACCGAGCCGGCCCCACCAACTGCTGATCCGGGGGCAGCGGACGCCGGCGGTGCTGCCATCGGAGAGAGATCAGGGGCTGACGAGGGTGTCAGCGCCGCTGGGGTGAGAGAAGAAGGCCGCCCAGATGTTGGGGAACCTATCCCCCGTGAGGACATCCCAAGGGCGGACCCCGCAGCAGACCTTCTGGCTGCCTTCCCTGCCTACCGGCCTGCCGACCCCGAGGAGATGGATGACTCGGACGCGGAGGCGGTCGAGGAGAGCCGGATAACGTGACGCATGGGGTGGAAGTGCATCCAGCGCTTCCTCAAGCAAGACCCATCAGAGTGGTTGGGGCGCATGGGATCACTTCAAACCTGGCTGCGCTTCCTGTGTGCCAGGGGAGCTGATGCTCAATGCCTCCATCTGACGGTCCGTGATTTCATGGCCGAAAAGATGCGCGAGAGTCGCCGGCGTGCTGACGTAGCACAATGTCGGGACATGTCGGAGAACACGCGGGCGCTCCTCGCGGTGGAGCAGGATGTCCGGCGTCTCGAAGGGCAGGCGGCAGAGAAGGAGGCCTTCGTCGCAACCTGCACCGAGCTTGTGGAGCAACTAGCAGCCCAGCTGGTTGACGCCCAGGTACAGCTGACGGAGGCGGGCCAACAGATGGTCACACTCCAAGTCGAGTGGGAGCGTGCACAGGCCAGGATCGACGAACTGCGTGCTGCGACCGCCGACGAGGAGAGGGCACGCAGAGAGCGAGAAGCAGCCCTGGAGGCCGCCATCCAAAGGGTAGCGGCGTTAGAAAGACTTATTCAGCACGCTAATCCCTAGGGGCTTTGTTTTTTCCACTCCCAGAACAATTGCTTCCGCTACTCAATATTTCGATCCATTTGTATGAACCAATATATTTATCTGCATCGGGTTCACCATTTTTCTATTTCGGTGCGTATGTGCGTCGGGTTTCTATTCCGACGCTGTTCCGCCAGGACGCGTTCGCGCGTGAACCCGTCGACCCGAGGGGATGGGCGCGCGGCTTGTGGCCCCGCAGTCCCTCTTTCCAAGGGCGGGTGGCATTCGTCCCTTATTCAGGGGCGTCTGCTCCTTGATCGAAACCGGGATGATGGGATGTCGGCTCTTCCTTCCGTGGACGTCTCCTCGGAACTCGTCGCCTAATCCGGGTCTCCCTCATCGATTTAAGAATGTTCGTGAATCTCGTTCCCGGCGCCATATCTTCATGGACACCGGTTAATTATGCTGCTTCCGTCCAGACGCTCCAAGGAGTCTGGTCAGGGCAGCAACCTGCGGTGAGGAGACCGGGTGGCTCTGGGTGTTGGGGGCGTGTCGTAACACTGCGGCTCCGCATGTCTTCCTTCCGTCCCTAATAGGGCTTCTCGAAGGCGTGATGGCCTGAGACATCCTGCGCTGGGTGCAGGGAACTGCGTTACCTGAGGTTTTCCTCAGCTTCCCATGTTTAACACGGGGTATGCCGCGAGTTTAACGTCCAGCGGGGACGGCATCGGACTGATCAACACGAGAAGTGGATCAGGTGACAGAACCCCTTGTGGGGAACCTCCGACGTTGGGGCCAGCACATGGGCGGCTTCCCGAGTGAAGTGGAGTGGAATGAAATGGCATGACCCCACCGGGATGTGGTGGCCCGGGTAAGGATCAAGGTGGATGATGGAGTGAAGAGCTTGGACCCCGTAGAGGCTTCCCACGTACCGCGCGTTAGCGCGGATCAAAGTCAACGTAGTTCGGATATACAGTTTAACGTCATGCTGGACGTCGGCAAGCCGACTCACGAAGAGGTCGAGGCCGCCGGGCGGAGGATTGAACCGAACCACCTCGCACAGAGGGGGATGGAACGACCGGGTGGATCACAGTTTCATGTCATGATGGACGTTGGCAAGCCGACTCACAAGGAGGTCGAAGCTACCGGGCGGAGAATTGAACTGAACCACCTCGCACAGAGGGGGATGGAACGGCCAGGTGGATCGCAGTTTCACGTCAAGCTAGACGTTGAAAGGAGAAATAGGAAAAGGGCAGTGGGGGAGCACAATGGAGATACACACGTGCAGTCTCCCACAATGGCAGATTCATAGGTGAATCGACGCAAGTGTGAACCCGGGAGGGGTCCACTGATGGACGAACCGACGTAAATACAACCGGGACGACCAGGTGGCGGGCTTGAAACTCGGAGAGGCTTCCTACATACCCTGTTTAGGAGACAGGGATCAAAGTCCACGTAGTTCGTTCGGTTTGTAACACTCTACCCCCGTGGGCGAAGGCCACTCCATGAATCATCCCTAAAGAGGGGAAATCCCGTCATCCCTGCAGAGACGAGCGGGTGGGGGCCACATCCAAACCGGGGGGACCCTTCGTGCAGGGCACGGGATCGGGTGAAGCGGACGGTTTAACATCATGTCGGACGAAGTACAGTTTAAAGTCGTGTGTTGAGGACGAAGCGGACGGTTTAACGTCTTGCCGGACGAAGTACAGTTTAACGTCGTGTGTTGAGGACGAAGATGCTTCGCAGTTTAACGTCTTGCAGCGCGGACGAGGTACAGTTTAACGTCATGTTGGACAAAACACTTGGCAGTTTAACGTCTTGCAGCGCGGACGATGGGGGCTAGGCAGTTTAACATCGTGCAGCTTGGACGTATGCAGTTTAACGTCGTGCAGGACGTAGAAGCCGCCGATAGGTCCGTGTCACTTCGCGCAAGCCTAGGGGGGGCGCACGGGAAGACAATGCATGGTGCGGGCACCCAGGATGAAGATCATCGGGCGCCACGCAGGTGTGTACCCTCAGGGGGTCAAAGGGGGCGACTCCAGCGGATTGCGCGCAAAAGAGGAGCTTGGCGCGCAATACCGCGGGTCGGCGCGCAAATGGACGGGCTGGCGCGCAATTGGGCCAGCACATTGCGCGCGGATGATTGAGATTGCGCGCACCGGGCTTCGGATAGCGCGCGGGGGCAACGGCTCATTCCTTAACGAATGGCCACTTTGAAATGGGGGGTGCATGCAAGCTTCAGGGATCCACAATTGGGCCTGGATTTCTAGAGAAAAGAGGGAGGTCATTCCTAGGAAAGGAGACCTCAAGCCTAATCAATGTATCATCCCCCCAACTTGTTCCGACACACGAGCGGGACAATTCTAGGGGTGTTGAGATTTCATCCGAACATAGGGAAATGAGAAAGGGTGAATCGCGTGTCCCGAATTCAGAAATCCACAACGGTCGGCCTTCCAGGAAATGCCCAAGACAGCAAGCAAACAATGGATCAATCGACCATACTACCGAAATAGATGGACCGAAGGTCATCATTCATATTTCAGGAGGCGGATCACATGTCATCATCAATGCCTCTTTGAGGGTTCCTTTAGGCACAAGGGTGGAAATCCAGATCAACAGGGCATGCGAAGCGTGGGGCGAAGTGACGATTTGTTCGGACAGAATCCAACGCTCTCAAAATTGTGCCACCGTGGGGAAAGCGTATTAGGGGGATGCACTAATCTGGCCGTGAATCACCCCAATTCTCAGACAGAACCTCTTCGACGAGGAAGCTGTCGCTTCCCATCATTGCAATGGGGCATCCCGAGCTGAATCGGGGAGAATATCAAAATCGCACCACTCTACCGGAATCCAGGCCAGACGGTCGGTGACGAGGAGGGGTGGGACTTAGCGATCCCTGAGGCTGGACCCGAGCCGAGATGCACGGGTGTTCCTACGTACTCCATCAGGCTGGAGATCAAGCCACACGTAGTTCTGAAAGTGCAGTTTAACGTCATGCAGGACGCAGAACCCCGTTTGGGGAGATCTTAGTTTAAGGTCGTAGAGCTTGGACCATAGGGGTAGATCTTAGTTTAAGGTCTTAGAGCTCGGAGCATAGGGGTAGATCTTAGTTTAAGGTCTTAGAGCTCGGACCATAGGGGTAGATCTTAGTTTATGGTCTTAGAGCTCAGACCATAGGGGTAGATCTTAGTTTAAGGTCTTAGAGCTCGGACCATAAGAACCACAAAGTACGCCACATCGTGGTCCTATCCCCTGGATATGAGAAGATGCACTGAGGGATAGTGTCAAGAGTGTCGAGATTTTCCCTGGTCAGAATGGGGGTGGAAAACGTAATGTGAATCATGCGGCCATTCACTCAAGGACTGGTGGCACCGGCGTAACGATATGGGAGTACAGCCGACCGTGGCGGAAAAGCAGCATCAATATCGCACTGACCGTTGATGGAATGAGGCAGCAAACGAGCATCAACCGCTCAAGCGCAGGATTCATATCGATTTGCTGCCCGAGGCCCTTGGGGGCACCAGCCCGAGTCGGTGGGAGAGCACTGAGGCATTGTGTCCAGACCGCTCACGGGGGCTCCACCCAGGGCACATGCGATGGGTCCGAATGAAAGGGAACACGAATCCTGAAAAGTGGAAGGAACCTGACCAAGCTGAACCTGACCCTCCTGGAAATAAACCAGAGTACTCTTGACACCAGTGGATCACTGCAAGGGGTCGAGGGACACGCCTTGAGGGTGACCCGAAGGCGGCGGATTCCCAAGAGAAGGGGGAATCTCTAAGAGGTGGGGGGCTGGACCCGATGTTTCAAACATCCGAGCGTTCCTATGTATCCCATAAGGATGGGAATCAATCCACACGTAGTTCTTGAAGCGCGGCGCAACACAATCGGGCACCAGCGCGGGGAAGGGTGTGGGTCTGACCCTCACACACAGAAGAAGCGGTATTTGATATTTCTTGTTTGTCCTTAAAGGTGGATGGTTTTTCTTTGTGCAGCGACATGCCTGTGATTAAGGAATCCCTGGAGTCTCCACAATAATCAAGCCATGAATGGAATTGATAAATGGCGTGGTTATTAACCAGCGCCCAACGTGAGTGTCCCCTGAGGAGAACATCACGATGCAGTGCCGTTTCTTTTCAGGCGGCCAAGACGAGCACAGTTTACGGTCGTGTGGTAGGACCAGACAACACAGTTTAAGGTCGTGTGGTTCGGACCATGGAGGAATCCGCTTATTGCGATATGGCGGACTCAGCGGAGGTGGGAACATACCCAGCCCTGCGGTCACGCACGATTCCAGGAGAAGGATCCTGGGATAGGGGCCTGCGTATGTCCATCACCCGAGGGGCAGAGATGCTAGCCTCCAGCTATACTGGACCCAGAACGCGATTGTTCAGGCGACTCCTTCCTCATTATGGGGACGAGGGTCTAGCTACACATGGCCCTTAGGGAGGACATCAGCATATATCCTTGGTGCTCAGATCGTGGGAGCCTCGACAGACACCATTACCCTGGTTGGCCTGCCTAACGTGTAAAGGTGTACTGAAGGTCAGTATGAAGAGAGTGTCGAGATTCCACTACAACGCACAAAGGCGGAGTGTGATGAGGACTGCGCAACCATTGTTCAGAGCCTGAAAGAGCCGACATGGCGATCAAGGATGTCGCTGACCATATTCGCAACACAACATCCGATCGCGTCAGCCTAGGATAGGGCAAGAAAACGAGCATCAACCGCTCAAGCGCAGGATTCATATCGATTTGCAGCCCAGGACCCACCGGTAAATCGAC
Organism: Viscum album; assembly: GCA_963277665.1. Classification (NCBI taxonomy): domain Eukaryota; kingdom Viridiplantae; phylum Streptophyta; class Magnoliopsida; order Santalales; family Viscaceae; genus Viscum; species Viscum album. Next base: position 883,832,501 of record OY728130.1, read on the forward strand.
CCGGAGCGGTAGGAGAGCACTGAGGCATCGTACCCAAATCGCTAACGAGGATCCCTTTGAGTGAAGGCTCGAACAAGAGAAAGCGCGCAGCCCGACAAGCAACACAGGACTTGTCGGGATTGAATCCGACACCACGGGTCATAGACCGAAGTACCCAAAACATGTTAACAGATCACCGGAAAGGGCCGGAGGACTCATCTTGAGAGCAACCAAAAGACAGCAGATCCCTGTGGTCAACCAAGAGACGGGGCTGGACCTGAGACATAAGCGTCCAGGCGGTCCTACGTATCCCATAAAGATGGGAATCAAGCCGTACGTATTTCTTGAGAGGCAGTTTAACGTCATGCAGGACGATGAGGGGTGTGAGGTAGTCTCGCACACGGGGGAGGCGTACGGCGCGACCAGTAGACCAACGTGAATGAGGACATAATCCCCCGCTCACGCCACACGCCTCGCACAAAAAGGAGGGGAAATAGGGCCAGAGGCCCAACGCGGGATAGAGATTCCCGAGAAATGGGGCTGGGCCTGAAACATGAATGTCTAGGCGGTCCTACATATCCCATTAGGATGGGAATCAAGCCGTACGTAGTTCTTGAAGTGCAGTTTAACGTCATGCAGGAGGATGAGGAAAAGGGGGGAGCAGAAGGCATCCCCAAACGTGGGGGGCGTACAATGTGGCGAGCAAACCGACGTGAATGAGGGCATAGCCCCACGTTAACACCATACGCCGCATACCCAGAGGCAACTGGGCCAAGGGCCCGAGATGGGATGGAAATTCCCGAAGGATGGGGCTGGGCCTAAAATATGAATGTTCAGGCGGTCCTACGTATCCCATAAGGATGGGAATCAAGTCGCACGTAGTTCTTGAGGGGCAGTTTAACGTCATGCAGGACGATGTACAGTTTAACGTCATGTTGGACGAATGCTGAACAGTTTAACGTCTTGTAGCTTGGACGAAGTACAGTTTAACGTCGTGTTGGATGAAGATTCTTGGCAGTTTAACGTCTTGCAGCGCGGACGTAGTACAGTTTAACGTCGTGTTGGACGAAGATGCTTGGAAGTTTAACGTCTTGCAGCGCGGACGATATGCTAGGCATTTTAACGTCATGCAGCCTGGACGTAGTGCACTCTGGCAAAGTACTGCTTGAGGAACCTAGCGTTGGTGGGAGGAGTGACACGCTCACCATCCATAGTCGCTAGTGAGTACGCGCCATTGGGATAGACCTTGTGGATGAGAAAAGGTCCCTCCCACTTGGGCTCCAACATGGGCAGCTTCCTGCCGGGGATCATTGGCGCTCTTAGGGCCAGTACTAGGTCACCCTGCAGGAAGGAGCGGAGGCGAACCTTCTTATTGAAATTTCGAGCCATTCTGCTTTGATGCCTCTCCAAGTTGTGCAAAGCGCGAAGCCTACTCTCATCCAATGCTTCCAACTCGACTAGACGGGCTTCAGCAGCTCTGTCCGGCGCTTGATGGTCGTAGACCGCAGTGCGCAAGGACGGTAACTGGATCTCGATGGGCAGGACGGCCTCAGCTCCATACACCAGGGAATAAGGGGTCATCTGGGTGGAATTGTGAGTCGTCGTCCGATAAGCCCAGAGGGCGTTGGGGAGCTTGTCCGGCCAACTCTTCTTGTTCTGACCAACCATCTTTTGTAGAATGTTAGAGAGGGTTTTGTTAAACGCCTCGATCTGTCCATTCGCCTGCGCATGATAGCGAGATGTATGGTTCGAGCGAATGTTGTACTTGGCGTACAACTTCTTCAACTCGGCTGCTCGGAAATTGGCTCCGTTATCCGTGAGGATAGCGTGAGGCACTCCAAATCGATAATTGATGTTGGAGGTCACGAAGTCAGCTATCGAACAGGATTTGACCTCTCTGAGCGGAATCGCCTCTGCCCATTTGTAGAAGAAGTCCGTGGTGGTCAGAATGAACCGGCACTGGCGAGCCGTCGTCGTCGGGAAAGGTCCCACAACGTCCAGACCCCAGACTGCAAAGGGCCAGGAATACCTAGTGGTATGGAGAGGCTCTGGCGGCCGATGCACAAAGATCGCATGAACCTGGGACGCGTGGCACCTCCTGGCATACTCGATGCAGTCATGGATCATGGAGGGCCAGAAGTATCCCAACCTCCGAATCTGGTGGGACAGCTTCGGCCCAGTCTGGTGTGCACCACATGAACCAGCATGAACCTCTTGCATGACTCGTGGGATCTCAACTCCCTGAAGGCAATGGAGGAGAACACCATTAAATCCGCGCCTATAGAGGATCTGCTCCAGGCCGGGACTACTCTGGAGGACAAACTGCGATGCGCGGCGTCGAACTCGCTCGCGCTCGGCCCGATCTGATGGGAGAATGCCATGTTGGAGGTACTCAACCAAAGGCGCCCTCCAATCAGGGGCTGGTTCGACTGCCATATCTGGGGTACACGGGGCTCCGGGCACGGGGGAAACTGCGGTGAGATTACTTACCGAAGGGTCGTGATCTCCCTCCGGCGTAACGGGGGCGATGAGCCTGCGGTGCGTCATGCGGACGATCAGGTTGTCCTGTTCAGGCTCTGCAAGTGACGCAGCAAGGCTGGCCAAAGCATCTGCTCGACCGTTCTGCGACCGGGGAATGTGGACAATTTCTGGCCGAGAAGGGAACTGGGCCATCAGAAGGAGGGTGCACTCCAGCAATGGCACAAGTTCCGGCTTCCTGACAACATAGTCGCCATTGATCTACTTAACGACCAGCTCGGAGTCCCCTTTCACACACAGATGGGGCACGTCGATCTCGAGAGCTAACTCGAGGCCGGTGATGAGGGCATGGTATTCCGCCTCATTGTTGGTACAGCCCTCTGACAACAGGAAAGAGTATGGCAGCACGACTTGGTCCGGGGTAATGAAGACGATACCCAAGCCCACTCTGTTAAGCTTAGGATTATCGAGTCTTCTACCGGTGGGGCTCCGGGAGGCACCATCAAAGTGCATCCGCCAGCATGGATCGGCTCGATCGACCGAGAGAATGGCCTCATCAGGAAAGCCTAGATCCAGCGGCTGATCCGCGGAGGTCGGGTGAGCAGCCAGAAAGTCTGCCAATGCTTGCCCTTTGATGGCCTTCTGAGACACATACCTGATGTCGAACTGCTGGAGAATCACAGCCCACCGCGCTAGATGGCCAGTCAACATAGGCCGGCTCAGGATATATTTCAACGGGTCTACCCGAGAAACCAACTGTACCTCATGGTGCTGCAAGTAGTGTCGTAATTTCTGTACGGCAAATACGAGTGCCAGGCAGCTCTTCTCGATGGGGGAATACCTGACATCCGCATCGAGGAGCATGTGACTGAGGTAATAGAGGCTATTCTCTGTTCCCTCGTTGTTCTTCTGGGCGAGAAGGGCACCAAGGGACCGTTCCAGGGCAGTCACATAAAGGACCAGCGGCTTCCCGGATACAGGCGGCATCAGAACCGGAGGTTGAAGCAGGTACTGCTTGATTTCGTCGAAAGCGGTCTGACACTCTTTATCCCATACATAGGTGGCACCTTTCTTCATGAGCCGAGAAAAGGGCTTACACTTGCCGGCCAGATTCGCGATGAATCGGCGTATATAGGCTAAGTGGGCTTGGAACCCTTGCAGTTCCCGGAGGTTACCTGGGGAAGGCATCTGGCTAATCGCCCTGATCTTCTCCGGGTCGATCTCAATACCCCGGTACCTTACCACAAAGCCAAGAAATTTCCCGGAGGTGACCCCAAAGGCACACTTCAACGGGTTCATCTTCAGTCTGCGAGACCGGAGGAAGCCGAACACTTTCTCAAGATCTTTGAGATGGTCCTGACGCTGGCGCGATTTGACCACCAAGTCGTCGACGTAGCATTCCATCAGTGTGCCGAGGATTGGCTTGAATATTCAGTGCATCGCCCGTTGATAGGTGGAACCTGCATTCTTCAGGCCGAAGGGCATGACCTGGTAACAAAAGATACATTGGGGGGGCCTGAAGGCAGTGAACTCCTCATCCTCAGGGGCCATCCGGATTTGGTTGTATCCGGAGTATCCATCCATGAAGGAGAGGGCTTGGAACCCTGTCGTGGCGTCAATCAACAGCTCTGTCACTGGAAGGGGAAAATCATCCTTCGGACAGTGGCGGTTGAGATCGCGGAAGTTGATGCAGACTCTGATCTGCCCGTTCTTCTTCCGGACCGGCACAATGTTGGCCATCCATTTGGGGTACTGAACTTCCCTCACGAAGTTGGATTTGATAAGCTTGTCAACTTCGGCCTCAACCATGGCACCGTGGAATGGGTGCATCTTCCAGGGAGGCTTCTTGAACCCGCGATGGTTCGCCGGGAGACCAAGGCGGTGGACGACTACCTGAGGATCTAGCCCCGGCATCTCGTCATAACCCCAAGCGAACACATCACGGTGCTTCCAGAGAAAGTCCACGTACTGCTGCCACTCCTCAGAGGGCATGGCGTCACTGACCAATGTGGGTCTTGGATCTGCTTCGGTTCCAAGATTCACCTGTACTAACTCATCGACAGTGGCAGAGACGCCCTCCTCAAAGGCTGGGGGTGCATCTTCCACGTCCTCCCCACTCGGGGAGGGATCGTCCACGGGAGAGACTGCGTTGGAAACTACATTGGGGCTACCAGATCCTGCTGGGCCACTGGTGCTGGCACGGGCGGTCGCGGCCATCTCATCAGGAGACTCATAGGCCGTCGAGACCATGGCTACGTCCAACCGTTGAATCGGGAGGACGTAAGCGTCATCCAAACTTTCCCACGGATCACCTCCAACAGCGACAGGCTCAACCTCACCTGCCAGGATCTGCTTATCCTTGCTCTTGTAATAGTCCGCGTCCAGATAGCGGGCTTCACACGAGGAAAAAGGAGAGGCATCTCCCTGAAGCACGCCTACTCGACCATTGAGGGAGTATTTAAGGCATTGGTGGTATGACGAGGGAACCGCCGCATGAAGGTGGAGCCATGGCCTGCCCATCAATGCGTTATACGCATTTTCCTGAGAGACTACCATGAATTCGGTGTTGGCAACCAAGTCACCGAACTGGGTCTTCAAGCGTATCTTGCCGACCGATGTTTTATCGGTGCGGTCGTACCCCTGGATTCTGAGGTTGGAGGGAATCAAGTCATCCTCAGACAACCCCAATCTCTGGAGCGTCCGAGTTGGAATCAGGTTAATCCCGGACCCCGTGTCGACAAGACAGCACCGGATTTCAAGGCCATTGAACTGGCCGGTAACATACAGCGGATGAATGTGCCCTTGTATAGGAGGGTCTTCATCCTTACCAGAGAACGAGATAACTGCCTGACATTCGGCGTCCTCGATCGTTTCGGCGTGAAAGGCCTCTGCAGCCGCAACCTCTGTCTCAAACTGAAGGGGGCTCTTCAGGGCTTCAGCAAGTGCCTCGCGCATCTCAGATGACATGCGCAGAGCCTCAAGGATGGAGAGTCTCGATGGTATGTCGGCCATGTGCTTCAGGACATCATACTTTTTGGCCAAGCACGAGCCCCTGGTTGCAGGAGGTTGCTCTGCGGTTGGAAGCATGATGGGCCTTGCCGGTTGGGCCGGCGGCCGACTGGTGCTTGGCGCATCTCACTGTTCATTGGTTGAAGCCCGGGAAGTAGTCACCGTACCGGGGCCAGGAGGCCGGGATGGACTCGCGGCAGGGCGGAGCTGATCGCGACGCGGCTGGGGCGGTTCTGCCTGGTCCCACACCCCAAACAGTGGCGGAGGCGAATCTGTCATCCCCGGATGGGGGGGCTGTGCACGTTGAGCTCGGTTTTGAGCCTGCTGCCCAGTCTCAGTGGCGTGCACGGCCTGGCTAGAGGTACCAACTGCTGTGCCCCGGCGACTCCTGTTGTTGCGGCTCCTCCGACGGTGGCGACGACCGGGGACACTAGGGAGGTCCACCTGGTGTTCTTCAACGTCGGGAACTGAAAAGGGATTTACCAGCTCGACGGTATTAACCGAAGCGTACCCAACACTGTCATCAGACGAATCATCCATCGTCGGGCGGATCCGAGGAGGGACCCCTATCTCCGGGGGCATGAAATCGCCGAGAGTGCGGGATAGTGGCGGAACTGGCGGGGCGCGCTCTTCCTTCTTGTGCCGTCGCCGTTTGCTCTTCTCGGAAGAGGCAGGCTGGGATGACGATGCCGAAGCAGCACCCGCAGATTCTGGGGGCTCAGGCTGATTCAAGCGTGCACGGATGATTCCATGGGCGCGAATGATCGTCTTGCGGGCCATCCAGTTATTATACTTCTGGGATCCGCGGTCGGAGACCAGCTTCCATTCGTCCTCGTTGCCACTACCGTCATCTGATCCCACGAACACGCCCGCCACTTGTGCTGGAGCTGGGCCCAACCAGATTACATTGTTGTTAATCTGGTCTTGGAGCCAATCCTTAATCACATAGCACCGCTGGATGGTGTGCCCCAGGGCCCGATGGTAAGGGCGGTAGCGGGGGTTATCCGTGAGATGTGCCTCCTATGGCCTCCAACACTCAGGCAGTCGCACAATCCTATGCTCCAGGGCGCTCTGGAAATAACCGGGGACCTGATCCTCGTGAAATGAGTAAGTCAGGTATCGCGGGCCCCTGGGAGCGTGGTCTTGACGAGGGGATGGAGGGGCCTGCCGAGGAGGTGGACCCTGATTATCTCGCCTGGGTTGTGGCGGTACATTACGCGGAGGGGCCGACCGGTTCTGAGGCTGCCTCTGCTGTGCCGGGAACTGAGCCTATGGAGGCGGATTCCTGTGAGGCTGTGGAGCTGGCCTCGCCGGCAGCAGCTCCAACGGCCTGGGGGCCTCTATCTGGGCAACAGTAGCGGGCTCAGCCCTGCTGACTCTCCTTGCATGAATCATAGGAGGCAGCAGGTGTGCCTGGCTGGCCTGTTGTAGGGCTTCCTCGAGACGTTGAGATTTGTCCGAGAAGTCCCTGAACCCTCCGGGGTAATTCTGAGTGATCAAGGAAGGGACCAGCTCGGTCTTGACGTTCCCGATGCACATTGTCAGCAACTGCTCCTCAGTCAATGGCATGTCAAGGGAATACGTGAGACCCTTCCATCGGGCGACGAAGTCCGCGACTCGCTCATCAGGCCTCTGCTTGCACTTGAAGAGGTCTGTGATACTCGTCTTCCGGGTCGTGGAACTGAACTGGTAGAGGAATTCTCTACGAAGGTCCTCCCATCTAGTTATCGACCCAACGGGGAGCTGGCTATACCAGACGAATGCTGGCCCTTCCAGTGTCTGGACAAAGCATCGAAGCTTAGCAGCCTCCTGCTGCGCCGGAGTCCCCAACATAGGCCCGCACCACGAGTTGAAATGGGCCAAATTCTGTGGCGGATCTCCAGTCCCGTTGAAGGGGGCGAAAGTGGGATTCCCGAATCCCGGAGGTGCCGGCATGTCATCCACCCATGCTGGGTATGGCTTGCCTTCCGGTGGGATCACCACTTGCCGAGTCTCCAAGGCTTCCAAGCGGGCGATGAGTGCCGCCATCGGATCGTCCGGACATGGGTTCCAGTCCTGGCGAGGATCTCTAACCACGAGCGCATTGCACGACCCTTCAATCGGGTCGTCGACCGGGTCGTCGAACTCGGCAGCTCGTGGGATGGCAGGCAGAGCGGCCCTTGGGGCAGCGGGAGGAATCCGAGTGGGGTCTCTCAGGTAGTCACGCCGCTCGGGAGGATGCGGTGAAACATACCGCGCCCTATTGCCATAGGCGATGGCCTCTCCCCAGTCGGCAAACACGACATAATCATGGTTGCCCGGGAGAGCCTCATCGAGGGGTTGTTGTTCCTGTCCCTGCTGTCCTGGCCTAGGATCACCGTAGTCAGGCCGCTGTTCTGCAGTGCGCTCGGCGAGGAGCTGGTCAACTAGCTTCTTCTGCTCGGCGAGCTTTTGACGTAGCATAGCCTTCTCGGGATCTTCATCCGCCCTCTGCATGGAGGCAGATGGGTCGGCGGGCTTTACAGCCCCGCCGTGCTCTTTACCTTTGCTGACGTTTTGGCTCAACGTCAGTGCTTCAGTGGGTGTGGGGAGACCCAGGAGGTTCCTCTGGTGATGAGTAACTCTCACCGATGGATCCAATGATGGCTTCTCTTCGGGGGGAGAGCCCCCGTCAAGATGTTCTAAGCCGTTCCCCTCTCCCGACAGGTCAGCCATATTGACCGTTTCCGTCCCTGGGGATATACCCTCAGGGCCCCCCAGTGAATCGGGCTGTCGGTGAATCGCACTGAAGCATAGGGCAGCGTACTGCCCCCATCCACGGATATACACGTGGGGGGTGGCTCCCTCGATAACCTTGCGGAGTACTTGAAAACACTCAACGCATCGTTGTTGGAGGGCCTCGTGGTGCCCAAATGACCCGGGGTGCCGAACCGCGGGGAGCGTGGCCAGGTCAATTTGACGGCACTGCTCACGAATATCCTCCAGGTGTGCTTGACTCCCGGTATATGGCATTTGTAGGCGGTGAAGACGGGAGTGAGTCTCCCGGAGGGTTCAGCGGAAGCATTCGAACTCATCCGGGGTGAGTGATTCGGGTGCATCAATGTCCGGTCCTGCGACTGGCCAAAACTTCTCAGGGAAGTGGCCCTCTGCAAGGACGGTCCAGAAGCTCCACGACTCAAACTCGGGACCCAGGTCTCCTCGGTCCTCTTCAACGACTGGGAATGGACGGGGAACCGGCATTGGTGCCGAGGCGGGCCTCCGGGCCGACGGGCTAGCCGGCGGTGAATATGGCGAGCAGGCCGATTGGCCTCCATATCCCGGGCCGCCCCCTGAGGGTGGCGGTGCCCCAGCTACCACATCACGATAGGACGGGCCGGCGAGCGAACATCCTGCCGTAGCGTCGGTGCTCGCCGAGGGTGCACTAGATCGTGGTTCGACCGTCGGTCCCCAGAAAAAGTCTCCGGCTTCTTCGATCGAGGCAGAAGGCGCTTCCAGAGGGGCCGGTACCAACGGCAAGCTTGATCCTTGGGGGTCTACCAGGCCCTTGCTACTCCGGATATACCTTCGGAGACAAGCGGGGATCATATCGATCTCACTCTCGGGAAGTACGAGGCTGACGTGCCGCATTCCTACCCCTTCCCCTGACTGGCGGGACTGGGGGGAGGGCTCCGTCGCCGAAGCATACTCCGCCTCTGTATCTGAGAAACGAACCGGTCGGATCTCTGTCCGGAATTCCGTAACATTCTTCCCTCGGCGTCGACGCCTTGCCCTCCTTCCCCTGGGTGGTTCTTCGGGGCATGGATGATCTCTATCCTGGCGTCCTCCGGCCGCACCGGTGTTGGGGCCAAGAGGACTGGAAACCAAGGTGCGAGGAGCACCGGGACAGATATCAAAGGGGACGCGTGGAGAGATGCTTTCGGGCAGGCCTCTGGGCCGGGATCGGGAGGTGGGATGACCCATGCCTCTTGGATCTGCCACACGGAGTAGACCCTGTTGGTGAATAGCGCTACCGCGAGGTGGTCCGCGGTGGATATTGCCTGTACCAGCAACCGGGAGAGTCAACCCAACCTGCCTTTGGGGCGGTTGGGGCCTCGATCCGGGTCGGGCATAGAAGTGCCCCTGTTCAGGATGCGCATGGGCCAGGTGACTGGAGCCAGCAGTGGCTTGAGCCAACGCGGCCGCTGCCGCTAGGGCCCCAAGGTGGGAATCCTCTTCCGCTCGTGCCCAACGTTGGCGTCGGGACAGACGAGTTGGGATGAGCGGCGCGAGCAGGTGGAGAGCATGTTCCTCGACTTGAGAGTCCTGGCGGCGATGTCGCCGTGGCCTGACAGGAGCCCTTATCGCGGATCCCTGGAGCGAATCCCGGATAGGGTGGTCCCGGGCATCTTCCACCTCATCCGCATAGGGGAAGGAGTCGTCGGAGCGTTCTGGGGATAAACTCCCGAAGCGGTTGGACGTCAAGGTAGGCAGCGGTGCCTCCCTGCGCGGCCCTCGGGGGCGGCGTTGGTGGCGAGGTGCAGCTTCCTCGAGGTCTAGGCGAGCCATGTCCCTGGTGGGGATGACTCCCTCTTTCTAATATCTCCGTACCAAGTTGTTGATCACCCTTCTCTGGATGACCTCTGAGGGGGAGAGAGGGCGTATTTTCCCCGCAGCTGCGGCTGCTGGGATGGCTGTGGAACGGGCGGGACCGCGCGGAGTAGCCGCGTCGGTGTTTCCCCTACCCATGCTCCAGTGGGCGGGTGGCGATCGGGCACTGGATTGGGCGACTTGATTTTTGAAAGCAGGGAGAAAAACCCATTAACACTGACATGAAAAGGAATCGACAACCAACCATTAGTGCCACGATGCCTTCCATGGGGGGAACCCAGGCCCTCGACGTCGTGAGACGGAGTGCCCGATTTCCCTTCCCCAGCCCCTGGCGGGTTCCGGGCCCCGGTGCTGAATGCTAGGTCGATCAGCATGCTGGTCATCCAACACCTCTGAAAGCAATCAGTCTTCGTATTGAGGAGAAGAGATTCACGTCGGGTTCACCATTTTTCTGTTTCGGTGCGGATGTTCGTCAGGTTTCTGTTCCGACGCTGTTCCGCCAGGACGCATTCGCGCGTGCACCCGTCGACCCGAGGGGATGGGCGCACGGCTTGTGGCCCCGCAGTCCCGCTTTCCAAGGGCGGGCGGAATTCGTCCCTTATTCAGGGGCGTCAGCTCCTTGATCGAAACCGGGATGATGGGATGTCGGATCCTCCTTCTGTGGACGTCTCCTCGGAACTCGTTGCCTAATCAGGGTCTCCCTCATAGATTTAAGAATGTTCGTGAATCTCATTCCCGGCGCCATATCTTCATGGACACCGGTTAATTACGCTGCTTCCGCCCAGACGCTCCAAGGAGTCTGGTCGGGGTAGCAACCTGCGGTGAGGAGACCGGGTGGCTCTGGGTGTTGGGGGCGTGTCGTAACACTGCTGCTCTGCATGTCTGCCTTCTGTCCCTAATAGGGCTTCTCGAAGGAGTGATGGCCTGAGGCATCCTGCGCTGGGTGCAGGGAACTGCGTTACCTGAGGTTTTCCTCAGCTTCCCATGACTAACACGGGGTATGCCGCGAGTTTAACGTCCAGCGGGGACGGCATCGGACTGATCAACACGAGAAGTGGATCAGGTGACAGAACCCCTTGTGGGGAACCTCCAACGTTGGGGCCAGCACATGGGCGGCTTCCCGAGTGAAGTGGAGTGGAATGAAATGGCATGACCCCACCGGGATGTGGCGGCCCGGGTAAGGATCAGGGTGGATGATGGAGTGAAGATCTTGGACCCCGTAGAGGCTTCCTACGTACCGCGCGTTAGCGCGGATCAAAGTCAACGTAGTTCCGATATACAGTTTAACGTCATGCTGGACGTCGGCAAGCCGACTCACGAAGAGGTCGAGGTCGCCGGGCGGAGGATTGAACCGAACCACCTCGCATAGAGGGGGATGGAACGGCCGGGTGGATCACAGTTTCACGTCATGCTGGACGTTGGCAAGCCGACTCACAAGGAGGTCGAAGCTACCGGGCGGAGAATTGAACCGAACCACCTCGCACAGAGGGGGATGGAACGGCCAGGTGGATCGCAGTTTCACGTCATGCTGGACGTTGAAAGGAGAAATAGGAAAAGGGAAGTGGGGGAGCACAATGGAGATACACACGTGCAGTCTCCCACAATGGCGGTTTCATAGGTGAATCGACGCAAGTGTGAACCCGGGAGGGGTCCACTGATGGACGAACCGACGTAAATACGACCGGGACGACCAGGTGGCGGGCTTGAACCTCGGAGAGGCTTCCTACGTACCCTGTTTAGGAGACAGGGATCAAAGTCCACGTAGTTCGTTCGGTTTGTAACACTCTACCCCCATGGGCGAAGGCCACTCCATGAATCGTCCCTAAAGAGGGGCAATCCCGTCATCCCTGCAGAGACGAGCGGGTGGGGGCCACATCCAAACCGGGGGGACCCTGCGTGCAGGGCACGGGATCAGGTGAAGCAGACAGTTTAACGTCTTGCCGGACGAAGTACAGTTTAACGTCGTGTGTTGAGGACGAAGCGGACGGTTTAACGTCTTGCCGGACGAAGTACAGTTTAACGTCGTGTGTTGAGGACGAAGATGCTTGGCAGTTTAACGTCTTGCAGCGCGGACGAGGTACAGTTTAACGTCATGTTCGACGAAACACTTTGTAGTTTAACGTCTTGCAGCGCGGACGATGGGGGCTAGGCAGTTTAACGTCATGCAGCTTGGACGTATGCAGTTTAACGTCGTGCAGGACGTAGAAGCCGTCGATAGGTCCGTGTCACTTCGCGCAAGCCTAGGGGGGCCGCACGGGAAGAAAATGCACGGTGCGGGCACCCAGGATGAGGATCATCGGGCGCCACGCAGGCGGGTACCCTCAGGGGGTCAAAGGGGGCGACTCCAGCGGATTGCGCGCAAAAGAGGAGCTTGGCGCGCAATACCGCGGGTCGGCGCGCAAATGGACGGGCTGGCGCGCAATTGGGGCAGCACTTTGCGCGCGGATGATTGATATTGCGCGCACCGGGATTCGGATAGCGCGCGGGGGCAATGGCTCATTCCTTAACGAATGGCCACTTTGAAATGGGGGGGTGCGCGCAATCGGGCTGGATTGCGCGCACCCGGAGGCAATTGCCCGCAAGAGGCTTCTTTTGCGCGCGAAGGCCTTTGGGTGAAGGGTTAATTCAAAAAGAAAGGAGCCAAAGGGATTGCATGCGAAGGCGAACCCGGAGGTTTTCTTGCGCGAAAGAAAGGAGGTTACCTGAAGATCGGCATTGCGCGCGGAAGGGGTTGGATTGCGCGAACGAGCGACTCTTCGAATTCCGGCAACCTTTAAAACGTCGGGGGTCGCCTTATATTTATAGGCAACCCCGGGCGCGGAATCCGATTCGCGGGCGCGGAATTTTTTTCGCGGGCGCGGAATAGGTCCCGGCGCGCAAGGGAGTCGCGCGGGCCACGGGCGCGCAAAATTGCGCGCCGGCCCAGCGCATTGCGCGCATCCCGGGAGGTTTGCGCGCCTTACTGCAACTTTGCGCGCGGGTCTCCAAAATTCCGCGCAAGGCCTCCGGGCCCTCCGAAACGTGCTTCTGACTCCAAATATGACCTCGCTTTCCGCATCCGGAGCTTTGTTTGGGAACAACGGACTTTTCCGGCGTCTACAGTAACAAGAATGAAGTAAAATGATTATGTACATTATTCTTGAACATAATAAATAATATAATACAATTTCATTATTGTTACTTTGTAAATTGTTTTTAAAGCGCCAATAGTATTTTTAGAATATATTCTACTAAGAAATATTTTTTTATCAATTAATGGGTTTTTGAATTAAATAATATTTTAAAAATATATTATTATTATTATTAAAATACTTTTTATTAAATATAAATGAAAGTATAATTTTATGAATGAAATTTTAACTTTTATTAAGGTTTGAATGCTATTTTTGTCAAAACACGTGAGTTTTTTATAAATGTCAGTTTTTATTTTGAAATTTAAAATTCAAATAATAAGAAAATTATTTATATAAATTGAATATTAATTTTGGATTCAGCAATATAAATTATCTAATGGTGATTTTTTCATAATTTTCTAAGGTAGTTGAAATATTGGATAAAATGAAATACTGTTTAAATATATAATGTGATTTATCAAATCATAATGACCAAATAGTGATATAATAAATTACTATAAGCATTATGTTTGGAAAATATATGTTTTAACATTAAAATAATGTGATTTTAGATTATTTTGATTTCTTTGACAATGTTTTAGTAGACCTTTCAAGACTTTTAAAACATTTTATCTTTTTAAATTTTTTTCCTTGAGAGTGTGACTCACCTACACATATTCCAACCAATAATTATAAGATGTTCTTCCATTGGCCTTAGTAAATATAATTTTCCACACACCTTGGGAAAAAACCATGCGAAAAATTGTGGTCTGGTTTTTGGTTTTGATTAGTTTAATGTGATGTGTCCCAATCCTAATTAATAAAGAATTCCCTCACCATTCCTATATAAACCCACCCAAGCTCCCACATAATATTCACTGAAAGGATTTTGAGTTCATCCAACCACTAAAATTATCTCTATAGGTTCCTCAAAAATCTCCCCAAGATTGCAAGACACCTCTCTAAGGCTTCTCCCAAGCCTTTGGAAGTGCACATCCTCGTAAGGGTTTTCTCCTTTATCATTTTTGTTCAAATTTCATAAAGTGTTATACACTTTTAATTTCAATTTTAAATGTTGGGGTATGGGTTTTCACCTCTCCCATAATAACTGAATTATGTTTGAATTATGAGTTACCCCTTTCTATCTAAATAAATTCCTCCCATGTACACCCATTACTCTGCCAATATTTCGAATGAAATTTATCTCTTCTCACTTACATTCAAACAATTATTTTGTATCATGATTCTAAATTCCATTAAAATTATTAGGAAATATATCAATATGACCCCCATAATTTCCATTTCATTTTAAAATTATGAGATACCACTTTCTCTCTCATCAAATATATTTAATAATTCTTACGTCAAGTCGTTACACTTCAGAAATTGCACCAATTTTCCAAGACAATGTCATTGTGTAGTGAATACCATGCCCATTTATCAATCAAGTGTATACACATTATGCACATTTACTTATTGAATATAAAATTTTCATATATGAATTCCACATTCCTTACTGTGTAATAAATGATGATGTTTTATGAAACAATGTTATATGATCCCTGTGAAACACTTATGCATGAAATGTAATGTTTATGTAGGGTGCGCCATTAAAGCGCTCCAATCCACTGGGTAAAGTATAGTATCATGCTATGTCATGTGCAATTAGTGTTGACTAATTCTAATTAAATAGAAACAAGTGTTTACTTGTGATTCAAGTGCAATGAGGTTTTAGTCATTCTTCATATGCAATGAGCATTGGCTCATGGTAATTCCATGTTAAGGGTTGTTGCCACATTTCCATGTTATGATTATCAAAAATCATCGTGACTTTATGTTTATGTTTCTCTTCGGATCCATTGATATGCCTATTTACTAACATGTATTGAATTCCTTATGTTATTACATGTTTATTCCCTTATTGGGATTTATATATATCCCTTTTATATTCATGTCCACAGGTTATCCCAGGAAATGCAATGTGCGAGGGAATGTAGAGGTTACATAAAGGAAGTTTTCAATAAAGATGTTGTATGTGTTGTTTTAACTTGTTATGTAATGATATTAAACCCTTAAGACACTATACCTATTGATATTCTATGTTTTATCAAGTGAATTTTATGTAAAAAATCATGTTTAAGTGTGTAATGAAAATCAGGGTTGTCATAATCATATTTAACAAGTATAAATAAAATTGTATATCACATTCAAAATTTTATTGGGAAAAGTTGATTCATCACTTCATTATGAATAATACATTAACAAATACTTATTATCTGTCTCATTCGTCTTATATTTTTTTTGGATAATCACATAATATTATTCTTTTTTCAAATACCCAAAAACTATTTTATTCAATAATCGCTTTATTTTATATTTTCGTTATATAATTTACAATTATTTACTTCATTACATCTATCAAATTTTCAAAACATTTAAATGGAAATTTGACATTAAAATTAAAATCATTTTATTTAAAAGCATCCCTCAGATCATAAAATAATAAATCTACCTTCTAAAATTATAATTGTTATTTATTATAGGATAAAATTATAACCATATATAATTGATTAAACTGGTCATCATGTTTTCAAACAAATCTAACTTAACTCATCCTGATGTATCCTCCCACTTTGCAGTGTTGTGTAGTATTTCAAAATTTTGATTTTTAAAATCCTAGACACATTTGGTGGGTTGTAAAAATATGGGGTAGATTTATTCCAAATTTTATAATTTTAATTGAAATTTCCAAAATAATTTGTATTATATAAAAACTCCAACATCATAAATATTCTTCTTGTGACATTGTAGACAATTAAAGCATAACCTCCTTCAAATTTATGTCGAAACAAAAATAAAAAAATTCTTCCACTATAAATTACGGTCCTACATCAATGAAATTAACCTCATATAAAAATTGCATTATTTAATGGTTACTCATTTATTCCATATAGGTCCTTAGGATTAAAAAAACATGAAAAAATGTTCAAACATTATTTTCGTATAGTCATATACTTACTATATGGAGTCTATGAAATAGACATAACAAATAGAACCAGAGTTAGTCTCCTTTAATAAATAGTATGCATTCAATGGATAAAAATATTCTCACCATATGATCATATATGCTGAAAAATACATATTTTATTCATGATAATACTTTCATAAATAACATGCATCTTGCATTTTTTTCCTGATATGTACTAATTACAAGTTTATGAATTGTATGAATTATGTTTGGAAACATCTTCACCTCAAAAAAAACATGGTGTTCCTTATTATTTATTCAATGAAAAAAATCCATATAAATTAATATCATAAAATCCTAAAAATTCTTCAAAAAACTTCTTATTAAAACATCCCACCACCTATTGGACTCAATTGTGAGTTTCTTTTGGATATTTATGAAATGGTGGAATTGTATATGATTAGTGAATATTGACATTTAAAAAACTATACCTTTTATAAGAACGAGATGATATAAGATTAAAAAAATATATGAAATAATTTAATTTAAAAACAATATATTTATGGAGTAAAATAAATAATTTAGAAGCAGTTTCTTTAATTTGGAATCACATGATTGCCCTTTCAGAAAAAAATTTAAATTTTTTTCAAATAAAAACCTTTTTAGTCTATTTCCTTTAAATAAGTGTTCAAAATGATCTATTCAGATATGGATTTTTCTAAAATTCATTATTATATTAATTTTTGTAGTTAGAATAAAATTTCCACTATTTAAAATGTATTATTTTAAATTATATTTAATATTTAGAATAATCATCTCTAAATTTTTTTATAATGTCATTTTTTCAATCATAACGATTAGTAACCATAATAAAAGTTAATTCATCACTATAAAGTTTAAAATGTGTGATAAGGGGTTAAACGAAGGGATACTGTTTCCAATATCTATAATAACATATATTTATTTAATTTTATACGAGGATTTAAACAACTCGTCACCTTATCTTAAAATTGGTATCATTTGGGTCCATAGTTACATGAAATTGACTACTTATTAATTTAATTTTATGGATGTTTATATGGGTGCTACTCCTCTCACTAATAAAAGGTAACCCTCTCTCCATACCTATTCACAAACCATGGTAACCTTATATCAATCAATATTTACCAAAATCAAATCCTAATTCATATACCCAATCCCAATAGGTTCATATCTCACTATATTTCAAGTCAATTATGTGTTAAATGGTGATACAACAGAGGATATATAAGGAAGAGTTAATCAATTTCACCATGTCATTTTATGTTTATTTTTTATTCCACCACACACAAATATTCTATGACCATCTAAAAATTATGAAACAATTATCATTTTTATAAAAAAAATATTATTAATTTTATATAAAAATCCTTATATGCCTCCTCTCCAAATAATTGAATATGAAACATCCACAATGAATACAAGAGGACTGCCAACTCTATAAAGAGTTTAATATCATTTTTCATTACAGACTCAAATTATTATAAATATATTAGAATAATTAATATATATGATATTTATGACATATTTATGATTCTATAATGATTAAAAAAATTATATAATTTCATTCTTATTCATATGTTGAAAATTATAATTTCTCTCATGCATATATGAAAACTACCACCTCTATGATGTGGTGTATTTAATTTTACATCATAAACACACAAGTACAGTTATTAAAATTTATATAATAGATAAATATAATGTTTTTTAAATTATTATGTTTTTTGAACCATTACAATGGATCATGGAATGGAACCATTGAATTGAAATATGCATAAATATGGAACTAGTAACACAAAAATATTGATATTAACAAACAATTAGACATAAATGTATAATTATAAAAAATAAAGTAGTTATATATACTAATATATTTATGGTTAGTTTTCTAGAATATATTGATAATAAAGAAAAATATTTATATATAATGTTATAGAATATACGAAGAAAGTTAGAACATTAGTTAAGGGATTGTATTGTGATCAAACGTTTTATCAAGATTATCTGTGATTCAATCGCATTAGAGGAATTTATATGTTCTCTAAATCACAATCAGAATTTATTTTCTTATTATTTTTTATTTTATTTTTTTTAAAGAATTCTATCCATTTTCCAATATCTTATATTTAATGGAGTGAATGACCATTTTTATGAAAAGTTAGTTACATTACACATTTCTGAATAGAAATAATTTTTTTCATGGCTCTATTCTTTGAAATTTTTTAATAACAATATTTTATATAAAATAATTAATTTTAAAATTATTTTTAAATTATATTTTACATTATTATAAAATTTTTAAATATAATCTAAAAAAATCATTCTATGTTATATTTTATAAAAATATATGTGTAAAAATAATCCTTTTAACATTTACTAATTGAATAGATTTTCTCACTATACTATCTATTAATTATTAAAAATATCAATTTAAATTTTTCTAGTGTTTTTTCAATTTCAATGTTATTCCCATTTTTATGTGAATATTTATTTTTTTAATAGCTACCAATAGAGATAGATATTTCAAAATTTTTGTTCAAATCAAGTTTCTAATGAATTTAAAAATGTTATTCTCATTTGAGTGGACATGTTTTATTGATTTATATTCTTCACTAAGGATATTATATTTTAATATCATACATGTTATATCAATATATGTCTTATGATAATGATGTTTTTATGGATTTTTTCAAAAAACAACTTTTCTTTCGCATGATTAAAGTATTCTATGGTGAAGTAATGAATGTTATTATGATCATGTGGCATAGATAAATTTTGTTTTCATTATGTGGTAGGTGATCCTTGAATTATATTTCAATAAATTTAATTTTCTATATTTTGATATATAATTAGAAAATATTAAAAGGAATGTTGAGTGAACCCAATGAACTATGGAACAACAACAACTACGTTGATTTGAATGGGATGTCAATCAAATCCATAATGGGTATCATTAAAATATGTTATCATGGTATTAAAACTTATCCTTATGTAATGAATCATTAGTATATCCATATATTTACAACATAATGATTTTTCTTATGCATATGTTATGTTCTCATGGATCATGATTTATTATTGTTGATCTTTCACTCTTATGAATCATGGTTTTTATTATGATAAAGACTTTTATATTACCTGAGAATTATCATTGTAGATTGTTTGGGTACGTTATCATATGTTATGATCATGTTATCATTAAATGAGGTTTATTTTATAATCTCTTATAATAATTGACTGTTTGCACCCTTCTGTTACACATAATGTGCCTTTGAACACTCCCCTTATTATGTTTCCATTTATAATAAGATATGATCAATATAATAAATAATACATGCCTTTGAAAGGTACTATATGATATGAAAATTAATAGAGATTTTGATGATCATTCATTAAATAATTTAATTGTGTATCTATTATCAAATTAAATTAAATCATTACGGATATAATATTTTTATTATTATAAAATATAATATGTTTCAATCTAAAATAATGAGATATATATGGTTTTTATGATTGGTTCACCTCATTTTTTATCATAGAAGATTTTTTTTATTTTTGGGGGTAAGAATTATAAAAAAATTTAGCATGAAACCCAGAAAAAAGTTTAGATATTGGAAATATTCTAATATTTTTTTTTAAAATGATAAAGTGTGTGGTTTCAGAACAATTACACCAACGTATGGAAACAAATAGGTTATTGAGGGATCATATTCAAATAAACCATTGGGTAATAATCCAATAAACATTTATGGGTTTTAACTAAATCTTAACTAGTTACACAATAAAGAGGCCTAACTTCACAACTTGTTTGACACTCCTAAAATATACGATTTATTCAATTCATATTTTCCCTATGGAATATTATATTGGATTTTAATATATTTAGGTTAAAAATAATTTTAGGAAATGACAATTAAAATCCTAGATTCAAATAGTGAAGTTAATAAGTTAGGTTATAGATGTTATTTAGGCATTATTTGCTGTAAGATTACAATTTTTCTTTTTATAATTAACCTCATCTCCAATAATAATTTATTTTAAAAATTGGATAGTACCAGGAGGAACTGGGTTAAGAATAGATGTGTAGGACAATTCAATGATATTCATAGTAAGGAACCAAAAGGTATGGGGGATAGGGTAAAAACACTCATGGAAATTACCTCCCATATTTCAAATGAAAGGAAAATTGATGTAAACCATGTTAAAATTCAATACACACCAAGGAAGGATAGACTTGCTATCATGTCTTTTATGAGACTATGTTCATCCTCAATTTTTTGTTATTCCCACATACTAATTATATATAAATGGAGTAATTAAATATGGATATTATTTTTTGTTCTCTAGTTACCAAAATATGATAATTTTATTTTAATCATAGATATTTTTCGGGGAGAAATTGATCAGTGGTGGAAACTTATAGAGTATTTATATCAAGAGGATAAAATTAACCCCAACAAACAGAAATATATTAAAATTTTATTTTCCGATAAATATTCTTCATGACATATTTATACTAAAATGGATAGGAAATTCCTTTCAAACAATCAAAATAATGATGAATCCATTAGTGCTTGTGATAAAATTTCCTATGACATGAAATGGACCCTACTGGTTTTTTTCATATACCCTTAATGTAAAAATCATTAATTAAGTATTGTATTAAAACCAATTCAATGAATGTAAATGGTTATAAGATACATTGATATATATGAAGTAATTTTTAGATGTGCTATGATGGTGAAATGATAGGACGGAGACTCTGATTTTTCTCATGGTTTAATGGAAAATTGTTGAATGATATAGTCATTTAGAAATTATTATAATAAAAGACATAGAAGAAATAAAACTAAAAATTGTTTATTTAAAAAATATAGGTTGAATAATGGATGAAATTCCTAAAGGTAATGGCTAAATGCTTCATGTGTGGCTAAAATTCCATATACTAAAGAGATGATTATGTGTAATGAAGAGTATTATCATAGAGAATTATG
This sequence comes from Viscum album, assembly GCA_963277665.1. Lineage (NCBI taxonomy): Eukaryota > Viridiplantae > Streptophyta > Magnoliopsida > Santalales > Viscaceae > Viscum > Viscum album. The sequence goes on from OY728130.1 coordinate 883,853,653, forward strand.
AATAGAAATAGGAACCTAATTCCCCACAAATACTCTATTTATACAATTTAAAAAAGTATTGTTGTTAGTTTAACCAGTCCAATAATCCAAGAGTTACTAATGAAAATGATTATCAATGAACTTCTAAGAAAGAGGACAGTAGTAATACCTATGAAATGGAAACTATTTATATGTGTCATCATAATTATAACAAACCCTCATGGGATTCCATATGAAGGTTTCCAAAACTGTCCTACCACATGCCCAAAGGGCATTACCAATCCCCATTGTCATGAAACTATTGATTACTAATCCTAGAAAAAGACTTGGGAATGATTTTAAAAAAATAGAGTCAAATAGATAGAAAAAATGTATAAACCCAGTATGACGCATATTTATTACAGACATCTATTCCAAATTTGATCTGCTAAAATAAATAAAGAAGAAGAAAATTGAAAAAAATACCTCAAAACAACCAAAGTATCCCTCCCATGCAATTTTTTAATCCACCGAAAGCTCCCTCCTCTCATAAAATTAATATACATTCCCTCCCTTCATAGAATGAAATAAAATCCAAATTTGTTTATGTTATAAATGGAAACCCATAATTAAAAAGAGAAACATTAATTTATCAATGATTCTGTAGTTATTATGATCTAAATAAGAATTATATAAATAAGATAACATATGAATGAACACAAATGCACATTGTAGGCCAAATAACCCACTTAAACATTATAAAAAAATAAGTAAAACAATTTATAAAATGCTATAATCCCCATATGATTTAAAATATGATTTCACAAAAATTATAAAACAAATATTGGAAATATTCCAAATGAAAATTTTTAATCAATCATCACATTTATAAAATTATATGAAAATTATTAAAGAGTTAAAATTATACTTTGCAACCTCATAAAGAGGGCCTTTAAACCCTGGATAACAACCAAAAACCTTGTTTTCACTCTTTCACAAGAATCTTAAGAAAATGACTTTCACATAACAAACATAATGGAATAAAATTCATAAAAAATAATAAAAGAAATCTGAATATTTTATTTCATTTCACACTACACATTTAAAAATAATAATAATTACCCATTTAAATATACTTAAACACACACTCAAGGTGATACATATGACAAACATACTATACAAGAAATCAATTAAACATAATCCAATGAGTATAATTAGGAAGTGATATTTGTGTTAAAATGATCTTGGGGAATACATTGTAATTATAAACTAAATCCACGAATGTGTCCAAATAGACATATCCTCATGGAATCCTTCATTAGCATTAGAATATAAATGTCCGAAATTTTTCATAAGGAACATAGTTATAATCTATAGAACACATTCATATCATTATAATTCAACTAAAACTACCCAATGATAAACATATCTAGATAAACTTTATCTGTTGTATCAAATAAGATAATTTCCCTTGAGTTCCTTCATCCACAGGACTAAAAATGACTATTAGGGTAATGTAATATTATTCATTCTAGTATAGACGTTGAAAATTTTCTTGAAAACTCTTCCCTTTGAACACACTATCTCAAATATGGGTTTGCCTCACAGATAGTATTTAATAGAACCCTAGTTCACCCATTAAAATTCATGATATGAGTTGAAAAATCACACAATCACATGAGTCCTTAATATACATTTTCAAAATAACTCATTCCTCACCTCACACACTACAAAACCCATTCCTTGTAGATATTTTAATACATCATTCATAAACATAAATATCCATTAATACAATACATGAATGTTAAAGACCTACTATCATTGTAATATAATGTTCATGTTATATAAAATTAATCTTAAACAATATAATGATTACTTTATTCTCCACAGTGTTCTCATAAAATTGTTTTGAGATACATAAAATCCATTGGATAACCAAAGAAATAAATAAATAATGTAGTGATATAAAAATATTTGAATTATAATAAATATAATTAGGGAACATAGCATTCGAGTCAACTTTATAACATGACATGAATGAAGATAAGGTTCACTAGTAATAACATGGAATAACTAAATAAATAACATGGTATCATAATATCATGGAGTCATAGTAAATGTGAACAAAATATATAACATGAAAAAAACATAGTTCAAGGATGACTACCTATATAATATCACATAGTGAAAAAGTCCCTTATATAATTATGTTTACTCTCTAATCCCAGACATGATGACTCTTAAGACTAAATATTTACATAATACATAGTTGATCTATCATGGAAAACCCATAATAAAATGTTCATGATCTATGTTTTTCAAAAAAACTTATCAATCATAATTCATAAAATAAATATTACCCATGATAATAAAACATGTTTCCTCATATTGTTTTCTATCAAAATAAATGATATTTCTTAATGAAGGTATATAGGAACTGATCAAAAGGTATGTATTACAACTGTAAAGGAAGGGACTGTAATCTTGGTATATTTATGAGAGATATGTATATATAATTTAGAATTATTCTATAAAAATAATATAGATATAAGGTGAGTTAGAAATATAATGTCTATAACCCAAAGAAAGTGAATTTTAGAGAGACCCCAAACATTATTCTAGATTCATCATGTGAATTCATTATATTTATATATATTAGACCTAAGTAGATGAGATTATTCATTACAAAAATATTTCATCATTATTGTTCCTTTTATTTTATTCGTTAACATGTTATATTAAATTACATAACCAATTAATTACTCATTGGAAACTTTAACGATAAGGTGTTGATATGTCCAAAATCACATTGGTATGTTGAATTACGTTGAATATATTATTATTTCTTCATCTCAAAAATTTTAACATAACATACATATAATTGTTATACATAAATTATAATTTTTAAGACAATAAAATCCATGCTCTTTATTTCATATATAAACATGATTATTTTACATAAAAATGCACTTAAAAAAACTCAAAAAATAGAGGGGTCTAGTGTCTTTGGGAATTAGTCATGTCACATAACAACATAAAACATTAAATACAACATATTTATTTTAAAATTATATGACAATTCCAAATAATTCATTCATACATAACATTGAATGGGATAACATGAGGATATACATAAAAAGGGCTAAGATATAATTCCAAATAAGGGAAGACATGGAATAACATGAGGAAAAAAGTACATGTTTGACAAGGCACAATAATGAGCCATAATAGACAATGAATAATAAGGCACATCATTGAACGATAATCATAACATGGGAAATGTGGAAATAATATAGAAAAAGATATTATCATGAGTCAAGGATCATTTTATATGAAGGAGCATGCATCAAGGCTAATTTGACAAGGATTATCATGATTCAAATATCATTTAACATAACTTATCATGATATCAAATAATACCCAATGAATTGGAATTCTATAATGTAACACCCTCCATAATCATTTCGATTACTTTCTTACGTTATCCCAGTAGATATTACAAAATAGATTCATTATTCATCATAATTTAGATCATGATTAGGTAAATGTGAAATACATACATTTAGATCAACAATAAATTAGTATATGTTCATAATGGAGAATACCATTGATAGAGAAATAGGTATCATATTCACTATATAATGATTTTGTCCTTGAAAATCGCAGTGCAATTTCGGTAGTATAACGATTTCATATATAAATTCATATAATGGGTTGATGAGAGGGAATAGGGTCTATCATCATTTAGACATAAAATGGAATTTAATAGGGATATAGAAGGTAATTCCCTAACATATGTAATTTTAAATTGAAATCATAACATAGTACAGAGTCTTGAAGTAATAGGATAATGAATTAGAACCCTTAGGGAAGTTCGGTATGGAAACAGGTGAACATAAATGATCATATAGGGGATTAATGACATTTAAATAATGCTCCCAACTTTTAATCATCAAATGGATAGTAAAAAAATTATTGAATTTTTTTTCTAAATTATAAAAATATAATTTAAGAATTATAATATAAAAGAAGTTATGGAATGTAAATAAGAAGGGAGAAATCCATTACTGAATTTTTCCATACTAATGGCTTAGGTAAGGATCCAAATAGGGGAAGATAAATGGTCCGTCATTCAGATAACATAAAATGAACATAAATTCTATGATTATAAATTAATGAAATTATAACCATTTTAAACTACAACAACTAATTTCAAATAATATTATTGAATATAAAATGAGGAGAGGAATGTGAGGATATGTTACATAGATGTGTGACTCTAATGGCTTAGGAGAGGCCTCATGAGAGCTTGGAGGCACCTTGGGTGGACTCCATGGAATAGATAGTAGAGGGTGGATGAACATAAAATAGTTTGAGTAAAGTGAAATGGTATGTTGGGTGGGTTGGTTGGGTTAATATAAGAACAAAGGGGGATTCACTACTACACATATGTCCACTAACAGCAAAAAATGGCCATTATCAGTGCCAAAAAACACTGATAAAGGGGATCCATTAACAATGATAAAAAAAATATGATAAAGGAACCCTTAATGAAGCTTCTTTAGTACAGATAAAGACCACCTTTATCAGTTATATTTTTATTACATATAGAGGCCCATCCAACTCAATGTGATGTTAATATAACACTACTACAAAATAGGGTAAGGGAACAACTTCCCTTTATCAGAGCTAAGATCAAATCACTGATAAAGGGGTGGGACTTTATCAGCACTAGCAAAAAGCACTAATAAATGTCCCATTTATCCACACTATTATTAGCGCTGAAAAAACATTTTATTATTAATTTATAAAAAAATGTTATTTTATATTCAAATGTATTGTTAATTTGTACACATTAAATTAGATACAATTTTTTATAATCAATATAGTTTTTTTAATATTTCAAAAAAATATATATAATGTTTTATTTGAAAAAAGTTTTTCTATAGTTATACTTAAATATATATATATATATATATATATATATATAATAAAAAAACTATTAGACTATAATAAATTACATTAATATAAATATATTAACAAATTATATTCAAATATTTATAAATATATACTATTTATATTTATATTTATTAAAAAATAAATATACATTTAGCCTATATATCATTTTAATTAAATATATAATAATATAAATAAATTATATAAATTATACCTTTATCATTGTTTTTTAGTGCTGATAAAGGCTTATATGTATCAAAAATAAACGGTCTGATAATATAAGTATTTATCTATTCTATAATTTTACAGCTAATAAATAGGTGTTTTATCATTGCTAAAAACGCGCTATTAAAATACCTATTTATCAACGTTATAATTAATGCACAAATAAATAGGTCGTTTATCACTGCTTTTTCTGCACTGATAAAACATACCTTTATCAACACTTTTAACTATGAGTGATAAAGGTTATAGTGGTTTTTATAAAATATCCCTAATAGGTCCCTCCTCCCTCACCCCCATTCAAGATTTCGTGGAAGCTGAACCCTGCGCAACCCCTCCTCCACTGCAACCCCTCCTCCTCCTCCTCCGTTGTTGCTGCATTTTCCTCCTCCACCATCGTGACCATTCGCCTCCTCCACCGACTCTGATTTCTCCTCCTCCTCCTCTGTGACCCCTCATCTACTACAACCCTTCTCTTCCTCCACCCCCACAACCACCACATTATCCTCCACCACCACCTCCTTCTGTTGCCTACTCATCATCATCCGATGTGGCCTCATCCTTATACTCCTCCTCTTCGACATCCTTATCCTATTCTTTGTTACACCATTCCCTTATCTATGTGAACTGCTTCACCGTTCCCTCCTCATCCAACGACCATCATTGAAGCCTCATCTACACTACACATATCCCCTCCAGTGAGTTTCTTATGTAATGAATTATTAATCTTATGATAGTCAGTGTGTATAGTTACGTCCAATAGATTCATGTTATTAGTTAACTATATCCTAGGTCGAAACTGTATGAATGGTATTGTTATCAATCATGTTGTAAGTTTCATGGGTAATGGTTTATATGGGGGAAGAATTATGGTAATCCGAGGGAATGAGAATTTATATGGATTTTTAATTGGTGTAAAGGGATAGTTATGTGAACATTATTTGGTAAATACCATTGTTTTATTATAGTTTTGGCTACCCTGAGTTTCGGTCCTTCATGGTAGTATTTCATAGTGTGATTGGAGGGATGCCTCGTTGGGTACTAGTGATTGAATAACTAGTGGGTAAGTTATTTTTTGAGATATATCAAGTATTGTTTTAAATATTTTATCATGTTGAGTACATGGTTTAAATTGATTATCCCACAAAAAATATTTATCATGGATATATGAAATTTTAACTTCTCCCTTATAACCCTTATAGGTATAGTACATGGAAAGGGGTTGATTATGATGTTTTTGGAAATGATAATGTGGATTACTTATAAGATAGGGAAATATGCACATGGGGGTGGTGTAGGTTGGTAAATAAATATAAATAAAGATATTTCATGTTGATATAATCTTACCTATAGGTCTTTGGATTATCATGGAATATTATTTAACTATATGATATGCTAATTAGGGATACGTTTAGTGAGGCTTCTTAGGATGGGTCATGTATGAGAATCTTATGTAATAGCCTCTTCCTCGATGATCAGTATCAATCATTGGATAGCTAAGATCTTGGATGATGCTTATTTTCCATGGTTATTCATTATATATTAATTTTTATTTTATAAATATGATGTGGATGAGGAAAAGAGACCTTGGGATTACAATGAAGAGATACTCCACCGAGGTGAACATTTTGTCAAAAAAATTTAAAGTGTATAATTGGCTATACATCATTGGATTTATACGATTTTCCACATGACATAAATTCTTTTATTGGTTTGGATGGTATTAGAGGATAGTTATGTTATACCATCCCTATGATCTGCTTTATGTATGTTCATTTAGCCAATGGATCTATCTTGCAGTGGTAGTCCTTCTCAGGCAGTATGCTTGCTCTGTTATGAGTGTCTCATGATCCACTTCTAGTATATCTTTTTATCAATGAGAAATACATTGTGTTATTGATTTTGATTATGTTACTAGTTAGATTTTTTATTCCACTTTAGGTCCTCCTCTCTTTATGTGAGTTTATCCATAGGACCTTCCATATGTTAATGGTTAGGATCATGTGGGAGGCTGGCTATGTTATGCCATCCATACTATTTTTTTGGGGGAGGATGTTATTCCATGAGGCACATAGTCACATCACAATTCTTGATCAATAATTAATGTTTCTTCCTACAGTAGGAGTGTTGTAGTGTATACCATATAATAATTTAACAATGTGATGTCATAGGGTTCACTATGCAATAGACCCTTAGGCTACACAATAATGTACCCTAATTTTGAAATGAAAAGAGATTTTTTAGACTTTTTAATGAGGTTCCTTTATTCCTTATTAGCCTCACGACCCCATCACCAAAAACCCTATTCAACATAATATTTCCCTCTCATAATTCACTCTTTAGGATCCCTAATGATCATTTAATAGTGGACATCACCCCATCCCTATACATCCCAGACCCACCATCCCCCCATACCCCTACCCCCCTCCCAACCCCACCTAGATAGCCCCCCCTCCCTAGATATCCCACCCCCTCCCCACCTCCCCTGCATCCCCTTACCCCCCAGATATCCCACCCCCATCCTTGGACATCACCCCCTCCCCCACACCCCTACAGACCCCAACCCCTCCTACAACCCCCCATAGATTGGCCACCCCCTCTTTGGACAGCCAACACCCCCCTCCTCCACACCCCTACAACCCCCAACCCCTCCTGCAGCCCCCCAGACAACCCAAATATTCCTTTGGGATTCTCTGTAATGGTGAGACCATTACAAATCAGTATATGGTACATAATTTATATCTTTTACTCCATTTATTTTAGTTATTTTTATTATTTTTCACTGCAATTGTTATTATAGTATCTCATTTGGGTTCTCATTATTTAAGGTGATATGTTTTGAAATGTTTTAACTAAATTTACACTTTTTTAAGGTGTTTGATTCAATGAAATTATTTAATTTTGAATTAAATTTTTTATTTCATTCTAATTTTATTTTTATTGAATGTATGGAAATATGAAATGATCTCAAAATATATATATGTTTATCTTCTAAATTTCATTTTTCAAAGTGAATATTTTTGTTTGTAAGAATTTATTTAATACGATTGAGACATTTTGATTTGGATTTAATGGTGTGTGATTGATTATGATCATATTTCATTATTCCTAGAGTGAAAACTATTTTTTAAACATAAGTTTATTTAATGTGATGTATTGAACTTGACTTGTTTTAAAAAGTTATTTCTAATGAATTTGAAATGTTTGATTGAAATGAGTTTATGGTTTTCCCCATGAGATAATTAATTAATTGAAATTTGAAAATTGATTTGGGGGAAGATGAACGCATTGGGAAATGCTAATGAATTTCAAATGTATGATTGAAATTTTTTATAAAAAGTTAAAGAACTCAGGATTCTGAACCATGTCTTATTATTAAATACCTATTTCGATTTTTTTTAAATAGTTTGTTGTGAAATAACATGTTAATTATTACATGGATTTGTTCACCCATTTTGTTGGTTTTTTTGGAAAGAATAATGCTTGTTTCTCAGGTGTGCTTGGGTACATATCATTGTTAGTGGAACAAGATGTGTCATTAAAATTGTGAAAATGGATTTTTGTAATAAATTTTGTAGGGAGGAGGATCCATGGATTGAAATTTGTATTCATGAGTTAAGTATTATCATGTCGAGTGTCTTAGACCAGGTGACTGGCTAAAAATTTACATGATATTTTCTGAAAATGAGAAAGCTTATGTATGTACCATCTCATCATCTCAGTGATGGTAATGAGCTTTGTCTCAGGATCAAGTGGCAATATGTCTTCTATTGGGTACTACAATTTGAAAGCATGTTGGATGTTCGGGAATAGAATTCATTGGTTTGAATCCAAATAGAAAACCAATAGTTGTGATTAAAAAGTATTACCACTAGGTCATATCGATAATGATATGAACAATGGGGAAGTGTTTGTAATGCCTCATATATATTTTCATTTGATTTTTCTGGCGGAGATAGAAATTTTATCAGTTAGTGGACAAGAAACTTTTAAAAATGAGGGTTGGATATAGAACTCGGATGATAGTACATCATAAAAATGTTTCTTTTGTATTTTGAGGCTCGTGAAGTGTCTTAGGTTCTTAACAAAGTCACAGACACTTTAGGAGTCAAAATTTTGGTTTTGGAGGTAGTAGCCTTGGGAGCATGGTTTGAACACAATTAGAGAAAACCATGCACCACAATAGTGGAGATTGGTTTTCATAAGGCACACAGTTTTTTAAATATTTTGATGGGCCTTAGAAAACCTTAAAAAATTATTTAAAAAATTATAAAGGTATTTCACATGGATTTCACACTTTTTGTTAATCTGTGCTCATTAACCATGTGAAATGTTGTGTCATGGACAGTGAAGACTGTATAGTTGGCACATGGTATTGAAAAATATATGGACAAACCTTAAACCCCATTAAAAGGTGATGTTTTAAAAAAATACCCCTCTAATCCTTTTATGTTTTACTGTATTTTCTCTTTTTCTTGTCCATAACCCCTCTACTCTATGCCACCATCCCCATCTTATCCTCTTGGGTGGTTCTCCCTCACCCAATGTATGTTTCAACTTTCATCACTTGTATTAGAGAGCATAGGAAATTTTTTAACTAATTTATTCTTATAAATTGGTGTGTGATCTCTCCCCCCAATCATATATTTAAATAGACAAGGGTCAGTTACAATTGGAAATGTAATTATACGGCCCATAATTATATCATTACCAAAAAATAACCTAACTTTCCACTAACATAAGTGGCATTCATGACCCCTATGGGATAACAATGATCCCTCTAGAAAAAAGATACAATTAATGTGTAATATTTTAACCCTAAATTAGAGTAAATTAAAAGTGATATTTCTCCTGAATACAAGACATGTCCCATTTATAAGTTGAATATCTAGAAAAATCCTATATATGCAAAAAAAATAAATCAACAAGAAGTAGATAACATAGATGGAAAATAAAATCCCACTATTGAAAAGTAATTTTTTTAACCAAACATGTAACATTCCTAAATCTCATTGGACCTATCTTGGATACGTATAACATAAGATTTATCATTTTATGTTTTCTTTTCAGTTGGAAATTACCTCTACTGGACACCACTCCTCTACTCTGAATGCAACTCTACCCCATGTTAAACAACACCTTTGCGATGAGCTTTCTCCTCTTAATCATTGGTTTTCTCATGTTCAGATGTTATTACTATTTGATATTGATGGTTATGTTGTGAAATGTTTGAGCTAAATTCCCCACTAAAAATTGTGTCTGTTGGTGGTCCATGTTTGTACACTAAATTAATTGAATGTTTGTTGGTTCCTGTTGACATTTTAATATAAAAAATTTCAATTTACATATACTTTACTAATGAATGAATGACCCAGGATGATAAAACATGTGTGATAACCCCTACATTAACAAACGGAATTTGATAAGAGATGCTTTGTAAAATCAAATATTGTGTTTTTTGGTTTGTATGGTGTTGTGTTTGTGAGCTCTATTGCGCGTTTCTATAGTGTTGTGATTTTTTGCACGATTTGTATTCAATTTGTTTTCCATGTTGTAGTTCATCCACCATTGGATATCAATCCAAACCATACCCATTTTTATGTCAACACCACATTGTTACTAGTGAAATTGCACTAAATCAAAGAAAACAACTTCAGTGGAAGACTCTATGAGACACTTCATATACACCAACCTCAAGAACCATAGAATCACATGTTATGTATTCTTCTACATGCAAGAATTATATTGAAAATAATATCTTTTATTAGTTTCCTACCATATTTCTTTACTCGAGACACATTGTTTCTTGAGAAACACTAAAAAACGTATTTAAAAACAATGTAAATATATCATATGCGGGACACTAAAACATTCATGTTCATGGGATTTTCATATCTAGTTCAATTGAACAGGTGGTTGGTATGATGGGTGTGATATAATTTCGTCCTGAGTAATTCATGGAGAGGTAATGATATTGTTTACCATAGTTATTTCCACTAGTTATAGTTGGATGATGACTGTAGTTGAACATATTTTGTGTAATTATTTTATTGAATATTAATATTAATTTATCAAATTGGATGAATTTGAATAAATAATGGATGAATGACAATTAGTTGAAAATAGAGAATGAAGATGGTGTGAACGATTTTATGTAATTCTCAAAAGATCATGCATATGAACCTTCTCAAATCCATAGTATTTGTTTATGCTATTGTTATTCAAGACAATTTAGTCCATAAGAGTTGGATTAACACCTGATCTATCACGTAATATATTGAAGTTAAACATTTTAGAATAAACATGGGGATGGTGATTATCGTACGGAGGAAATGACAAGGACCGTTGAAGATGAACTTCTTGATTTCCCAAAATTTTTTGAGAAGTTAAAGAGTTGTGAAAAGACGCAATTGTATGATGGTTTCACTAAATATATAGCATTATTAGTTGTACTAGAACTATATAATTTTAAAGTAGAGAATGGGTGGAGTGATGCTAGTTTTATGTAACTACTTTATCACCTAAATGACATGCACCTAGAAGATAATGATCTCCTAAGCCGATCATATGATGTAGAATGAAGGCTACGCTTGATGTGCATGATCTCAGAAAGAATACACGCATTCCTGAAAGACTGTACACTACTTCTCAAGGACCACAAATCACTTAATGAATACCCAATGTATGGTGCTTCTCGATACAAGAAAGATGAATCCAGTCATAAGAAAAATGTATGGTACTTTCCTATAATTATAAGGATTAGGGGCATATATATAATTGATGATACTATAAGAAAATGGGAATGGAATGTAGATACAAGAATTAAAGATGTGAAACTACGTCACCTGGTAGACTGTCTTCAATGTAAGGGAATTGATCACGAGTATCCTGATTTTTGGAAATGATTCAAGAATCATTATCCTTACATTATATATAGATGGAGTGAATCCTTGTGGTTCTCAAAGTAATATTCATAGTACATGGATAGTTATGTTGGTAAATTATAATTTACCACCGTGGTTACGGATGATAAAAATATACATCATGTTATTTGTTCTTATATTATGACCAAAAGAAGTGGTTAATTATTTTTATGTTTATGTGGATCCATTGATCAAGAATTTTATATTAATGTGGATTCAGGTGTTACATTGTATGATGATTACAAAAATGAAGAATTTACTTTGAGAGCCATATTGTATTGGACGATAAATGAATTTCATGCTTATGAAAATTTTTCAGGGTATATAATTAAAGAAATTAAAGGTTTTCTTATTTTCACACAAAGGTACATAGTCAATTAGGTTAAAATATTTATCGAAATCCGAGTTTCTAGGACATCACATATTTCTACCCTGACAGCATATGTATTGATCTTGGACGTCATCATTCGATGGAAGCTTAGATGAATGTACATCACCATCTCCACTGATAAGTGATAAATTTTTTGAGAAAGTAAAAAATGTTGACACTACATTTGGTAAAACATTTTTGGAAAACCATATGAAAATTGGTTGGAATAAGATATTTGTTTTTTTTTGAATTACCATACTAAAATTTTCTGTATGTCAGGAATTTTCAAGATGTTTTTCATGTTGAAAAATAATCATGTTAAATTGTAATCATCATTTTTATAAATGCACCTAGAAAAATAATCGATGGAATTAAGACTAGATTGGACATGGGTGAGTTGGAAATATGAGAAGATTTGGCACTAGTGAAAGGTGAAAAATAAAAAAAAAATTCCTCCTTCTGCTAATTCTCTTCTAGAAATGAAAGCTATCTATTTTTCAATTTCATGAATGACGTAAAGGTTCCATAGGGGAATTAAACAAATATAAAGAACATCACGTTGATGAGAGATTTAAAGTTAAAGGGTTTGAAATCAAATGATTCCCATGTTTTGATGAAAAATCTAATTTCTATAGAATTATGTTTCATTTTTTCCCAAGAATATCTTCCATACATTAACAAAGATATTTTTCTTATTCAAAGTTATATGATGAAAATTTATAGACCTGTCAAAATTTCAAACTATGGAAAGGGAAATTCTCTCATATTATGTGAATTGGAAGTGTTCTTCCCAAAAAAGTTCATTGATATGATGGTTCTTTTGATGGTTAATTTGGTAAAATAAATTAAGCTATGTGGTCATGTACATTATAGATAGATTTATCCCATTGAATGGTATATAATGATTTTGAAAGTTTATGTCCAAAATCAAATTTGACCATAGGGTTGTATTACCGAGTGATATATTGTTCAGTAAGTCATTAAATTTTGTACCAAATACCTGTCTCGAGTAGAAAACATTGTCTTACAAAAATATCATCACATTGGGTAGAGTGTGGGTGAAGGAATTTATGGAAGAGAGGCTGTCAAAATCAATATTACATATTGAGAGCAGTCCCACCTTTAAATTTTGCGTAATAGTTTTGACATTGACCCCCATGTTCAAACCTACAATGAAATTCTTTGGCATTTGAATCCATCTAGGTATGAAAAATGGATATCAGATACAAATAAATGATAGTTTATAGGATGGTTTTGGGACAATATTTATTATACGTTAGATGAAAATCATGACAAAATTTCAGAATTAATTCAATGGCTAGTCGGAGGACCAGTTGTGTATGCATCATCATACAATGCTTATGTAGTTAATGGTTATACAGTCTATACTAATGAACATAATGAAGAGAGTATCATGTAGAATAGTGGGGTTAAACCTATGGATGATGTGATTAATGTCTCCAGTGATAATGAAAAAAATCCAATTTATGCAAATATGTCATATTTTAGCATCATCAAACAAATATAGGAGTTTGATTGTGCAGAATTTTAAGTGCTGAATTTTCAATTCAAGTGGATTGATAACAAGAGTGTAGTTAAAAAAGATGAATTGGGATTCGTAAAAGTTGATCTTAGTAAGGAAGGATAGATGAAGAGCCACTTATAATGGCTTCACATGCAGTACAAGTATTTTATTTTCTAGATCCTACAAACCGAAACTGTTTAATTGTTCCGCTATCGACCAAAACAACTGAAGGGTCCGATGAAAGTCCAATGTAGGATGACCATTTCATTGGGACTTTGTAATCATTTCGTAGCAGTCCTAATGTAGATAGAATTTTTTATGTCAGAGGAGACAACAATGAATATATTTATATAGTCGATAGAGGGGTCAAATATACTCAGCCTTAAAAAAATAGATTTCAATAATTGGGTTATTTGTTTATTGTAATATACATTGTGTTACGTTATGTAAATATTTTTTCACTAAAGCATTTATTTAGTCTAAATTAAATTTTAATCCATTTATATAGATACTTATTTCAGCAACTTTTGATGCACCCAATCCCAAGGAACAACAGGTCTCTTAACCAGCTCCTACTGGTCCCAGTGTAGAGCATTAGTAGGTTTTTCAACCTGTTTCTTTTGGTCCATATAACGACCCACACTTTACATACATTGTTAATACTTCAAAATTGAATCACACTTATTACAACATATGACAAAACCAGAAAGGACCGTATAGGTATAGTGTCTTTAGAAACTGGGAAACATAAACAACTGGTTCATAAATCTTCTACAGTGTCTCCCATTTATTTCATCATATCTAGGGTCCCTTTTTGCATATTCTACTTAATATCCATCTTCCTGGCCTGGGGAAAAGAAAACATAAAAGGGTGAGCTCAAATGCTCAGCAAGGGCAAATAAAGGAAATAAAAATCATATCATATCTTTTTGAAAATTAAAACCTGCAAAAGAGATCATAATATCGTAACATGGAATAAATCATAGAAGTGAAAATGAGATCCCCATAATCATAACATTAAACTTGAATCTTTGTGGCATGCACACATAATCATGGAAAATCATTTCTTGTTAGTCATGACTCATTGCCAAGACTATCTTAGTGGACAAAGTCCCTTTCTGAACCGAGTTCACTCCTCGTTTCAGTCCTGTATCACTGAACCGAAATAACCTTCCATTCCAGCCATGTCTATCTCATGAGATATAAAATCATTACCCAATGCATTGGAGGGAGATATAGGTCCCACCCATCTTATAATGAATCCTTTCTTATGTGTGCCACATAATCATAAAACATACATCATCGCATAACACATATAACAAAAATGGGATTCTTGAAACATCATGACATAATAAATCAATTCATATATGATAAAGGAATTCATAAACATAATTCCATCACAACATAGTTAAACCAATGCAAAAATATGGATAGAAACAGAACCCTTTATTATCTTAGATGGAAAATAATTTTGATAAAACACTTGAATTGAATTCTTGAGGAAAATATCATTTCTTCTTCAAAAACATTTTTCCTTTCATAACATGTAATACAACTTTAAAATAAAAGAAGTTGATTAAAAATAAACTTGAAAACTTGTAAAGGAAGCTTCTTTGAAGTAATGTTTTAAAAATCCATTCATGTCGTATAAGTTAAAAGAAACATTCTTCGTACTTTTGTCGGAAAAGTCAAAAAGTACCTCGTACAGAAAAACGACAAAAGATTCCTTTCATATTCTTTACTAAAAACTCACCTAAGGGTAAAATTGGATTTAAACTATTTCAAGTGGATGGAAACAATATTACATATTGAGGGAACATGGATGTGGATGATAAAATACACCCCAGTAAATACTTACGAATAAACAATCTCGGATAAAAATGAGATTGTGATATTTCCCTTACCTTAGGTCCGATTTGCTTTGTTCGTGTCCGAAGCTCCTGTATAATGGTTTAAATAATGTTATTGACTTATTCCAGAATCATACATATTGATATGAGATCATATATGGTCATATTATTAGCTTCTTGTTAGTAATATTTCATTGTTACTTGTTACTCGGGTCTTTATAACTTTTTGTTCTTATGCGTGTTTTGTCGAATAAATTCTTATTCTTATCTTTAGGTTATAGATAATTCATTTCCAGAATGGTATTAGTGTAGTATATACCATATTCATTCATTTAATTCATTTATAAAATCATTATGAAATGAAGATCATGTAGAACGAGTCGCATCACATCGTAGAGACGGTATTCCGTACGTACGCACGAGTGATGATATCTTTCCTATGATCATGGAATTGTATTAGAGTATATATATATTATTTCAGTATCAATATTACTTCATAATAATCATATGTAGTTACTCCTTACACCATTATACCCATCCTTGTAAGGTGATGGTGGAAAATAGATTACACCACGGCGTGGAGACGGTATTCCGTACGTACGCACGCGTGGTGATTTCATTTTTCCGTAGGATGGATAGAAGGTGAATTAGGGTTGTTTCATATTTATAATAACATATCAGTATGTAAGTAATACTGATGTTATTACTTTATCATGAAACAACTAAAGAAGAAGAAGTTGAAGAAGAAAGAAATTGAAAAGATCGGTAATGGATATTACCTCTTCTTTGGAACGCTACTTTGAATCCTCCACTTATGGAACTAAGATTGGTCTTTGGAGAAGACCAGGACCTCTAGGATTATTCTAGGGAAGTGGAGAAGGGAAAATGGCAGGGGTTGTCCGATCTTGAGTGCTCAAATTGGTGTGAGGAGGAGGGGGAGGAGGTGCCCTTTTATAAGGGAGGAGAGGGGCACCTTAGGAATATCTCAAAATATTATTTTATATTAAAGTCAAAATCGGTTTATAATGGTTCCAAAGGGTCTTATTTCGAAGCTAATGTGGGGATGGGTCGAAATCCTATCAACCAATAGGATTTAGACAAGTTTAGGGTATTATTTTAACCTTATCAATTAGATTTAACTCTAAGTTAATTAATTTAACTTTTACCGTGTCTTTTTGTTTTCTTTCACTATATGGTTAATACACTTACTATAACATGCCAAACGAACCCCAAATTGTTTATTATTAATATATATATCCGTATCTAAGTCATTTGGCCGAACCTTAGATTTTTAGGAATAAAATAACAATTAATAATATAATATTTGATTTAAAAACTATTTTGTGTCAATTTTGACACTATTTGATATATGATTTTTGTGAAAGTCATAACAGATTTATATGTTCGAACCAAGTTGATTAAATCAATACTAATATATCATAGTAACCTAGAAAATTAGTGGAATTCATAAAAAGTCTCAAATTACATTTATTTTGGTATTTATATTATCAATTTTGTCAATATTTCATTAATAAGATAATTACTGCATCATATTTGTGTCATAAATAAATTAAATTATTTCATGTCTAAAAATTACAAATAAAATATCATCATGTAGGAAATCGTTTTAGCTTTCTAATGAATATTTACAATCTAATTTATCTTATGTATAAACCTATATTAAAAATGATTTACTTATTAAACTTTGATTTTAACTATTTTAACCCTTCTTTAAATAAATTAATAATAAATGTCCTAATCTAATCCAAGTGGGCCTAAATGGTCATATTTTATTCCTAAGTTTGTTTTTGGTCGAATTACACTTGTCCAATAGAATTAGGACATGTGTTAGGGTAATATTAATATCATATTTACCCTTAGTTACCCTATTTACTATTAATCGCGGTAAAAATAGTAAAAAGTTACTATTCACCAAAAAATTATTTTCATCTCATTGAACCACATTTTAGTCCTTGATATTAACCGTGTCTCTCGGATTTTTGAAATTCCATTCACAGAAGCGGTAAAATTAAGTTTTATGAAAAATTCAGTTTTTAACCTACCACTTAGTGGTTTCACTATTCATCAAAAATTGAAAGTTTTCAGAAAAATACCAAAATTTCACCCAAGGATAATTTCGATATTCTGAGTCCAAAAATGAAGTCCATTTGGAAAAATAAAATTTATAAAATTTCAAAAAGTGGTTATTACTATTCATAACGGCTAGTTTTAATAGCATATTGTTGTTTAGTGAAACTCGGTATTGCGTACGACGCAAGCTATCGAGGAAGGTCGCGATTGCGTGTAAAGCAAGCCAAGCAAGTGTTGTGTAGAAAAAGATTCCTTTGATGATTTATATAACATAAAAGTCTCGGGTGTTACATTCTACCCCCCTTAAAAAGAATTTCGCCCTCGAAATTCGTCACTTTGCAACAAACAAATGAGGATACTTCTCCCTCATCATATCCTCAAGCTCCCATGTAGCTTCTTCAAGTTGGTGGTTTCTCCATAAAACTTTCACCAAGCGAGTGGTCTTGTTTCGTAGGACTTTTTCGCTACGATCCAGAATCTCTATCTGTTGTTCTTCATAAGAAAGATCTTGCTCCAGCGGTACAACTTCTGAGCTGAGTACATGTGAAGGATCTGGTATGTACTTTCTCAGGAGAGATACATGGAACACATCGTGAACTTGAGAGAGATTCGGTGGAAGCGCCAATCGGTAAGCTACCTTCCCAACACGATCCAGTATTTCAAAAGGACCGATATATCTAGGGCTCAACTTCCCCTTCTTTCCAAATCTCATAACCCTCTTCCAGGGAGATATTCGTAAGAACACTTTATCACCCACTTCAAACTCTAGGTCTTTTCTTCGTTTGTCGGCATAACTTTTCTGTCGACTCTGAGATGCTCTTATGTGTTGTTGAATAGATCTGACCTTTTCTGCCATTTCATCCACGAGATCAGGTCCTAATAGCTTTCTTTCCCCAACTTCATCCCATCAAGTTGGGGTCCTGCATTTCTTTCCATAGAGAGCTTCATAAGGAGCCATCTGAATACTGGTGTGGAAGCTATTATTATAAGAAAATTCCACCAAAGGTAGGTGTTGATCCCAACCTCCTTTGAAATCCATAGAGCAAGCTCTCAACATATCTTCTAGGGTTTGAATTGTTCTCTCAGACTGACCGTCTGTCTGGGGATGATAAGCAGTGCTGAAACTCAACTCTGTATCCAGAGTATGCTGAAGACTTCACCAGAACTTCGAGGTAAATCTCGGATCTCGATCAGATATAATAGAAAGTGGTACTCCATGCAATCTTACCACTTCCTTTATATATATCCTGGCAAGCTGATCTAGAGAGAAATCCTCTCTAATATCAATGAAGTGTGAAGACTTTGTAAGACGATCAACTATGACCCAGATAGCATTATTGCCTTTGGATGTTTTAGGAAGTCCTGTGAAAAAGTCCATAGTGATGTTTTCCCATTTCCATTCGGGTATGGGTAATGGTTGTAACATCCCCTTAGACTTCTGTCTCTCAGCTTTAACTTGTTGACAAACCAAGCATCGAGAGACATATTCAGCAACATCTCTTTTCATGCCATCCCACCAGAAGTACTCTTTCAGGTCCCTATACATCTTCGTGCTTCCAGGATGAATAGAGAATGAAGAACTATGAGCCTCATCCAGCAGCTCTTTCTTTAATTCGGGGATGGGAGGAACACAAACCCGATTCCTGAACTTTATTATCCCATCACAATCAAGGTTGAATTCAGAAACATTTCTCACCTTCTTTTGTAACTCGACATCTTCTTTCTGTGCCTCTTTAATCTTCACATGTATAGATGGTTGAACATTCATTTGAGAAATATAAGATTTTTCCCCTTCCATTATAATTCCAAGATCCATCCTTTGTAAATCCATAAATATTGGATCTTTTGTGATCTTCATCATGGATAAACTAGCATGGTCTTGTCGACTTAAAGCATCTGCCACCTTGTTTGCTTTCCCAGGGTGGTAATGGATTGAGCAGTCATAATCCTTAATCAGCTCCAACCATCTTCTTTGGCGCATATTCAGCTCCTTTTGTGTGAAAATATACTTTAAAATTTTATGATCAGTATAAATATCACACCATTCACCATAAAGGTAATGCCTCCAAATCTTTAATGCAAAGATTACCGCAGCCAACTCCAAATCATGTGTTGGGTAATTTTGCTCATGGATTTTCAACTGTCGTGAGGCATAAGCTATCACCATATCATTTTGCATAAGAACACACCCCAATCCCTTCTTGGATGCATCACTATAGATCACAAACCTTTCTCCACTACAAGGCAGTGTGAGCACAGGTGCACTGGATAACCTTCTTTTCAACTCCTTGAAATTCTCTTCACATTCCTCTATCCAGACAAACATAACTCCTTTCCGAGTCAACTTGGTGAGTGGATTAGATAATCGTGAAAAATCTTTTACAAAACTTCGATAATAACCAGCCAAACCAAGAAAACTTCGGATCTCAGTTATTGTTGTTGGTCTCGACCATCTTTCGATAACCTCTGTTTTTGCTGGATCCACAGATATCCCCTCTTTTGAGATTATATGACCAAAAAATGCAACTTTTTGAAGCCAAAATTCACACTTGGTAAATTTGGCATAAAGCTTCTCTTTTCTCAGGGTCTTCAATATAATTCTCAAGTGATCTTCATGCTCTTCCTTGCTCTTTGAATAGACAAGAATATCGTCTATAAAGACTACCACAAATTGATCAAGATAGTCTCTAAAGACTCTATTCATTAGATCCATGAAGATAGCAGGGGCATTAGTAAGACCAAATGGCATCACTATAAATTCATAGTGTCCATACCTTGTACGGAAAGCCGTCTTTGGTATATCCTCCCTTTTGACCCTTAATTGATGATACCCTGAACGAAGATCAATCTTGGAAAAGTATTGAGCTCCGCGTAGTTGGTCAAATAAGTCATCAATGTGTGGGAGAGGATATTTGTTCTTGATAGTGATCTTGTAAAGTTCTCGATAATCAATGCAGAGTCTCATTGATCCATCTTTCTTCTTAACAAATAGAACAGGTGCTCCCCAAGGTGACGCACTAGGGCGTATGAATCCCTTATCAAAATTCTCTTGGAGTTGCTTCTTCAATTCCTGCAACTCAATTGGGGCCATTCTATAAGGTGTCTTTGAAATAGGCAAAGCACCCGGTACGAGTTCTATTGAAAACTCAACTTCACGATTTGGTGGAAGACCCGGTAATTCCTCCGGAAAGACATCATCAAACTCCCGTACAATGGGCATATTCTTAATCATGAGTTTCTCACCAACTATTTGAGATAAATAACCTTCATTTAGTGGAATCAATACCCATAAGATGGAAGAAATTTCCACTGGAAGGTTATGTTCATCCTTGCATTGATAGACGATCGTAGGTTGATCTGGAATATGAAATGTGACTTCCCTTCTTTGGCAATTGATATAAGCTCCATGTAGAGAAAGCCAATCCATGCCAAGAATCAAATCAAATTCCACTAAAGGAAGGATCACAAGATTTGCAGGAAGCACTTTCCCACAAACTTCGATCGGAGAAGAATTATAAACTTCTGATGCGATTGATGTGCCATTAGGTGTTGTCACAGCTAACTCAACATCTAATTGTTGAGGTAATACGGTGATACCCTTAGAAAATTTTTCAGAAATAAAAGAGTGGGTGGATCCAGAATCAAATAAAACATTTTCTACTTTAGAGTGGATGGTAAGTGTACCTTTCACCACATCGTTATCGTACTCCACATCGCTGATTGAAATTGCATGTGACTTTCCTTTTTCTTTAGCCTTAAGAGTTTGTTGACGTCGACCATCATCATCAACCCTTGGATTTGGGAATTGATTGGCATAATGCCCCATCTCCTTGCACTTGAAACATTGAAGTGTAGCAGGTTCATTCTGTGTATCCCTTCCTTTGTTTGCATCATTAGACATCTTCTTCCCATTATCACGGCATTCAAATGCCCGATGACCTTCCTTTCCACATTTAAAACATTTACTTGTCCCTTTAAGACAACTCCCTCCATGTTTCTTTCCACACTTTGAGTATAAGGGAAAGTTCATCTTCTTTTCCGTGTGCTCTTTAGATTTTTCTTTGAATTCCATCTTCCTCTTCTTATCAAACCCATGTGACTGATGGGTTACTCCAATCTCCATCTCGACTTTGAGAGCACATCGAACGATTTCCTCGTAGCTATTGAAGTCCCTTATGGCTAACGCCCTTCGAAGACTTGGTTTTAAGCCACTAAAGAATCGATCGATCTTACTCTCAGGTTGGATAATAATACCAGAAGCGTACCTTGCAAGTCTGGTAAAATTTGCTTCATAGGTACCAACATATTCATCATCTCTTTGCTTCAGTTCAAGGAACTTTTTCTCCATCTTTGTTCGGAGAATACGAGGGAAGTACTAATTGAAAAATAAGTTCTTGAACTCGTCCCATTCCATAGACTCAATTTCATCCCTTTGCCTTGTATTCTTAACAAGATTCCACCATTGATCAGCATCTCCTTCCAAACGATACACTGCTAGGATGACTTTATCATGCTCAGAACATTGAAGAACTGAAAATATCTTTTCAGTAGTACTAATCCATTGTTCAGCAACTAATGGATCAGTAGACCCGCTGAAAGATGGTGGACGCTGCCTCATGAAGGATTCAACAGAATGTTGCTCCCACCTGTGTTCGTTTGGAAATCCTGCATGATTCATAGCTTGAGAAAGTTGTGTGAGCATGGCTACAAGATTTTGCATTCCAGCTCCCATATCGTTTGGTTGCTCAGGGGGACAATCATTGCATTGCCCATCGCATTCTGCATTAACACGGTTCCTTCGGGTTCCATCCATTGACTAAAACCAAGAAGAATAGTGTGAGCAACACTAATTATAATAGGAAACCACATAATTCAAGAATAAAATTTTCATGCTTATGGTCTTATCCTAGGTTATTCATGGCCATTTCTAAGATTGTGTTCTATGCTTAGACTTATCCTTAGGGTTCTTACTAAGGCTTTCACATCCTAGTTTCCAAAGGTTGACTATACCTTTCCTCTAATACCAACTATAACGACCCACACTTTACATACATTGTTAATACTTCAAAATTGAATCACACTTATTACAACATATGACAAAACCACAAAGGACCATATAGGTATAGTGTCTTTAGAAACTGGGAAACATAAACAACTGGTTCATAAATCTTCTACAGTGTCTCCCATTTATTTCATCATATCTAGGGTCCCATTTAGCATATTCTACTTAATATCCATCTTCCTGGCCTGGGGAAAAGAAAACATAAAAGGGTGAGCTCAAATGCTCAGCAAGGGAAAATAAAGGAAATAAAAATCATATCATATCTTTTTGAAAATTAAAACCTGCAAAAGAGATCATAATATCTTAACATGGAATAAATCATAGAAGTGAAAATGAGATCCCCATAATCATAACATAAAACATGAATCTTTGTGGCATGCACACATAATCATGGAAAATCATTTCTTGTTAGTCATGACTCCTTGCCAAGACTATCTTAGTGGACAAAGTCCCTTTCTGAACTGAGTTCACTCCTCGTTTCAGTCTTGTATCACTGAACCGAAATAACCTTCCGTTCCAGCCATGTCTATCTCATGAGATATAAAATCATTACCCAATGCATTGGAGGGAGATATAGGTCCCACCCATCTTATAATGAATCCTTTCTTATGTGTGCCACATAATCATAAAACATACATCATCGCATAACACATATAACAAAAATGGGATTCTTGAAACATCATGACATCATAAATCAATTCATATATGATAAAGGAATTCATAAACATAATTCCATCACAACATAGTCAAACCAATGTAAAAATATGGATAGAAACAGAACCCTTTATTATCTTAGATGGAAAATAATTTTGATAAAACACTTGAATTGAATTCTTGAGGAAAATATCCTTTCTTCTTCAAAAACATTTATCCTTTCATAACATGTCATAAAACTTTAAAATAAAAGAAGTTGATTAAAAATAAACTTGAAAACTTGTAAAGGAAGCTTCTTTGAAGTAATGTTTTAAAAATCCATTCATGCCGTATAAGTTAAAAAAAACATTCTTCGTACTTTTGTCGGAAAAGTCAAAAAGTACCTCGTACGGAAAAACGACAAAAGATTCCTTTCATATTCTTTACTAAAAACTCACCTAAGGGTAAAATTGGATTTAAACTATTTCAAGTGGATGGAAACAATATTACATATTGAGGGAACATGGATGTGGATGATAAAATACACCCCAGTAAATACTTACGAATAAACAATCTCGGATAAAAATGAGATTGTGATATTTCCCTTACCTTAGGTCCGATTTGCTTTGTTTGTGTCCGAAGCTCCTGTATAATGGTTTAAATAATGTTATTGACTTATTCCAGAATCATACATATTGATATGAGATCATATATGGTCATATTATTAGCTTCTTGTTAGTAATATTTCATTGTTACTTGTTACTCGGGTCTTTATAACTTTTTGTTCTTATGCGTGTTTTGTCGAATAAATTCTTATTCTTATCTTTAGGTTATAGATAATTCATTTCCAGAATGGTATTAGTGTAGTATATACCATATTCATTCATTCAATTCATTTATAAAATCATTATGAAATGAAGATCATGTAGAACGAGTCGCATCACATCGTGGACATGGTATTCCGTACGTACGCACGAGTGATGATATCGTTCCTATGATCGTGGAATTGTATTAGAGTATATATATATTATTTCAGTATCAATATTACTTCATAATAATCATATGTAGTTACTCATTACACCATTATACCCATCCTTGTAAGGTGATGGTGGAAAATAGATTACACCACGGCGTGGAGACGGTATTCCGTACGTACGCACGCGTGGTGATTTCATTTTTCCGTAGGATGGATAGAAGGTGAATTAGGGTTGTTTCATATTTATAATAACATATCAGTATGTAAGTAATACTGATGTTATTACTTTATCATGAAACAACTAAAGAAGAAGAAGTTGAAGAAGAAAGAAATTGAAAAGATCGGTAATGGATATTACCTCTTCTTTGGAACGCTTCTTTGAATCCTCCACTTATGGAACTAAGATTGGTCTTTGGAGAAGACCAGGACCTCTAGGATTATTCTAGGGAAGTGGAGAAGGGAAAATGGCAGGGGTTGGCCGAGTTTGAGTGCTCAAATTGGTGTGAGGAGGAGGGGGAGGAGGTGCCCTTTTATAAGGGAGGAGAGGGGCACCTTAGGAATATCTCAAAATATTATTTTATATTAAAGTCAAAATCGGTTTATAATGGTTCCAAAGGGTCTTATTTCGAAGCTAAAGTGGGGATGGGTCGAAATCCTATCAACCAATAGGATTTAGACAAGTTTATGGTATTATTTTAACCTTATCAATTAGATTTAACTCTAAGTTAATTAATTTAACTTTTACCGTGTCTTTTTTTTTATTTCACTATATGGTTAATACACTTACTATAACATGCCAAACGAACCCCAAATTGTTTATTATTAATATATATATCCTTATCTAAGTCATTTGGCCGAACCTTAGATTTTTAGGAATAAAATAACAATTAATAATATAATATTTGATTTAAAAACTATTTTGTGTCAATTTTGACACTATTTGATATATGATTTTTGTGAAAGTCATAACAGAATTATATGTTCGAACCAAGTTGATTAAATCAATACTAATATATCATAGTAACCTATAAAATTAGTGGAATTCATAAAAAGTCTCAAATTACATTTATTTTGGTATTTATATTATCAATTTTGTCAATATTTCATTAATAAGATAATTACTGCATCATCTTTGTGTCATAAATAAATTAAATTATTTGATGTCTACAAATTAAAAATAAAATATCATAATGTAGGAAATCGTTTTAGCTTTCTAATGAATATTTACAATTGAATTTATCTTATGTATAACCCTATATTAAAAATGATTTACTTATTAAACTTTGATTTTAACTATTTTAACCCTTCTTTAAATAAATTAATAATAAATGTCCTAATCTAATCCAAGTGGGCCTAAATGGTCATATTTTATTCCTAAGTTTGTTTTTGGTCGAATTACACTTGTCCAACAGAATTAGGACATGTGTTAGGGTAATATTAATATCATATTTACCCTTAGTTACCCTATTTACTATTAACCGCGGTAAAAATAGTAAAAAGTTACTATTCACCAAAAAATTATTTTCATCTCATTGAACCACATTTTAGTCCTTGATATTAACCGTGTCTCTCGGATTTTTGAAATTCCATTCACAGAAGCGGTAAAATTAAGTTTTATGCCTAATTCAGTTTTTAACCTACCACTTAGTGGTTTCACTATTCATCAAAAATTGAAAGTTTTCAGAAAAATACCAAAATTTCACCCTAGGATAATTTCGATATTCTGAGTCCAAAAATGAAGTCCATTTTGAAAAATAAAATTTATAAAATTTCAAAAAGTGGTTATTACTATTCATAACGGCTAGTTTTAATAGCATATTGTTGTTTAGTGAAACTCGGTATTGCGTACGACGCAAGCTATCGAGGAAGGTCGCGATTGCATGTAAAGAAAGCCAAGCAAGTGTTGTTTAGAAAAAGATTCCTTTTATGATTTATATAACATAAAAGTCTCAGGTGTTACAGTCCAAGTTCTGATGTTAGTGCTTCGGATGATCATAAGGATGATTCTTCTGAGAAAATGGTATCAAATGAAACCATGACTGCACAATAAAAAATGAGTATTGTAGTTTGTCAGTGTTAGCCAAAATCATTAAGGTAAAAGAAGAAGGCATCAAATTCAATGTAGGATGGAATAAGAAAGGCCAACATGTTAACACCGCAAATCCATCTTTATTATCTACATTAGAATCATCACTCTACAATGTGTGTTGATTGATGTACAGCCGTGGAACCATGTTGTCATTGAGATTAAAACACTACTAAGGGAAGAGATTATGGGAACATTATGATATCATTTCTTTAATTTATTAAAAAAATAAAATACTAAATCATTGACTTAATGTTCATCATCCATTACAGAGTGAATTTATATTAGATTCCTCGCATAAGGAATATGTATTATGTGTTTTTTGAAGGATTCATAGATTTTTCTGCACGATTTAAAAAAAACTCATCTTAAAAATGCTGAAGGGAAAATCAAGATGCACCCACATCCTCTTTATGTAAATTTGATATCCCATGGAGTGCGGGATGTGTTTTGCAGCTATTGTGCATAGAAGAATTTTCAGGTACATTGTTTTCAGTAATTCTTTTTTTTAAAATTTTCTTATATTCATCACTTTGGTTGAATGTTTTTTATTTAAAAAATTATAGATTACTGCTGAAAATAATGAATGACCAACCAAACCAGCATACCCTTAGCATAAAGAATTAATGGGGTATGCTTCACTTGTAAAAAAATGATACATATTTTAAATATACCACAATAATTTTATGTTACATAAAACAACACCGTAATCTTGTTCCTCCATTTATATGACGATTAATGAATCGAAATAAAAATCCAATAAAATCCCACAGCATTTGCTATAAAAGGATTCTCGTGTAAATAATGTCGGGTTACTAATAGATTAAAACACGAAAAATGTGTTGGAAACATGTGTAATTATGACATTATATAAATTTGATTTCGTTTAAATAACTAGTACATAAAAAGGAAAAAATAATTTCTTATATTTTATATCTGACATATTCGCAGGAATCAACAACACCCACACCAGATGTAACACCCCAAGCTTCCACGATACGTTTCCCTTCGAATAATGCGATAGCGTGTGTTGTACGCAACCTCGAGTTCTAACACATACCACAACTAATTAAACTAGCCATTGTGAATAGTAATACCTACTTTTTGAAATAATATATATTTTATATTTCAAAATGGACTTCATTTTTGGAATCGGAATATCGAAAATAGCCTAGGGAGAAATTTTGGTACTTTTCGGATAACTTTTATATTTTGATGAATAGTGAAAATTACTAAATTTTAATTAAAAACAACTTTTTTAATCAAAATAATTAATGGTGATAAATTGTGAATTTGAGTGGTTTTAAAGTATATTTAGAATATATTTTTACCACTTAATATAATGTTGGTCATTGGACATAATTTTACAATTAAACCGAACATAAACAAGTGTCAATCTTTTGATAGTTATTATCTCTTAAAAACACGCTTTTTGTTTTGACAGCGGGAATTAATTTTAAATTAATTTCTGCCACTTCTGTGTTTTGAATTTAGAAAATGGATTCCATATTTGGAATCAGGATTTCCAAATTGTGTAAATAGGTAACTTTTATTTTTTAGACATTTTTGAATAATTACTGCGGTAAATATTTTATTTACCATGGTTAAGGGTAAATCCGGTAAATAAGGGTTAAAAAATAATATTATAATAATACAAAATTACCCTAAAACGGGTCCTAACCTTATTGGTGGACACATACCCGACCATGGGCATCCTTGGGTCGATTTGGGGACCCCTTGGAGCCACTTGTATGTGGTAGGGACACATTATATTAATAAAGTTAAAAAAAATAAAAATGGCATAAGCTTACATCTTTTAGAAGAACAATTTTTACATAGGGTTATACATGTTGGATTTTCGATTATAAATATTCATTAGAAGGCTAAAACGATTTCCTACATAATGATATTTTATTTATAATTTTTAGACATTAAATAATTTAAATTATTAATGACACAATAATGATGCAATGTTTACCTCATTAATAAATCATTTAAATAAATAAGATTATAATGATTAAAATATTATCTAAAACCTATCCAATTCTTATTGGTTGATGTAATTTAGAATATGAGTCATCTTATCTTCGACCTCAATGATTTTTGGACCATTATAAACCTAATATAAAAATATTATAAAGTAATACTTTCACTCTTTCCTAAAGAGCCCCTCCTCTCCCTTATAAAAGGAGACCACTTCTACTCATTCCTCACACCTCTCAAGCCACTTGGCTCGCCCAAACCCTGCCCAAATAAGCTGCCCACATCCCTCTCCTCCTCCTTGAAGCTTCCTCTCAGGCAGAAAGCATTTCAAGAAGTCCTGTGGTTCCAACCAAAGTGAGTTACCTAAATTAAAGGTAACGATTTCCCTTAAATTATTTTCATTTATTTTTCTTCTGCAACCCCCAAACTCTTTTAATTTCCTTTCTTTTGTAACAACACCAGTATCCACAATATACTAGGATCTTTTTATAAGAAGTATTTAAACTACACATACACAAAACTCCATCTAATGGATGATGAACATAATGTTTCTGTGGATGGCAAACTAACGCCTCTCGAGACGACGATTGTTCAAATACATCTTACCACCTCTCATGGTGGCCATTATGATGGCACTGTAATTAAATATGATATTAATGATATATATTTTATATATAAGTTTCTGTAATTCCATTCTATTTCATACCATTATTCGTTTCATGTTGTATATACATACGATAATTTAATTTGAGGAAGTGCGGACTACCGCCCCCTTAAAATGATATGACTCGTTCATACCACACATGGAACGTATAAAGGATGGTGTTAATGAACTTAAGTAACATATATAAAATATTATATTATACTGGAATAGTAATATACCTATGTATCATTTGGATTCGATTCTTTTAAAATAAAAATTAAATGGAAGTAGCGTTCGTGCGTACGTACGGACTACCGTCTCCACGAACGCGATGAGATTCATTCTCCATCGTATCCATTCAAGTCTTATTCTCATTTTAGGGTTAAAAATAATGTTAATATCATTCTGATTATGAATAAGATATAATCTATTCATTACAAACATGTCTTACGTAACCAAACATTTAAGAAGAACGAATCGATTATCATCCGAAACGACGATAATACTAAGATATTATTAATAAAGAAATGTTAAAAGATCATATATGATATCATATTAATGTATATTATTCTTGTATAATTTAATAACAATTATTTCACCATTATGCAGGAGGTTAACCTATCCCAACAAAGGAAAATTACAAGGTAAGGGATTTTCTAATCTCACTTTTAATTTCGTGAGAATTCTATTGTTCACCAATTAATTATTGCATGTGGTGTATGTGTACTGTCCATGATTGTATTCATTGTGTAATATAGTTTAATTTATGGGTATTTACATCATCATGGTATGATACTTCTTTCATGGGTGTATGTTTCGAAAGTTACCTAATCGATAAGGGAATTTGAGATTTCAATTTCCACTCATTTGGCTTTACGCATATTTCATTGATTATATTACCCCAAGATTATGTGTGGAATAACTATTCATTTTATTATGTCATAATTTCCACTCCACTTCCTGTGGATATAAGTTTGATAAACATAATCACTCCATTGATAATTCTCAAGTCATTGATATGAATTTGATAAGAGTAATTTTAACTCATTCTCCATTTGTTGAGTTAAACATCCAATTCGTCGGTATTGTTTTTACAAGAATATGTGTGAATATCCTTTGATTGATTTACACTGAATATCCAATAATTTTTAGTGTATTTATATTTGTCACACATAATTATGTCATTGATTTATCCTTAACCTAAGGATACAACCTTTACAAGAGATTTCATCTCAATTTACATTCCATTGAGACTTCTTTGTTGATATACACCAAATCACTTTTATGTGGTGTATATAATGTACTTTGACATAGTATATCATGAATCCCTTTATTCTCATGATATTACAATGTTTTGATTACCACAATTATTTGTATTCAAGTGTCTCTTTTGGTTGGAATCTCTAACTAAAATACCATTTTTAGAATGATTTAAAGAATTATTCATCTAAATCTTTCTCATTAATGTCCATGTTTTAAAAAATGGTTTTAAGGATTTATTTATATGGAAATTAAAGTTTACAAATTAAAACTCCTTTTAAAAAGTTTCAAAGTGGTATGGGACACTTTGATTCAAAAATCTATTTTTAAATGGCTTCTTGACAAATAGTGTGACTTTTAAATGTTTTCAAGAAAAGGGAGATATTTCTCTCAAATAGTTTTGATGATTATTTTCATCTATGCCATCATCCTTAATTATTTTTGATTGAGGTTAATGTGATATAAAAAAATCTTCCATATTGTATCGAATGAGTTATGTTTGACTGTGGATGTGCTATTTTTATACCCTTCATGGTTTGTGGTAGAAGTATTGACATTTCGTATGCTAGTTTTAATACGAATGTTTATGTTATGTCTAAACCTATTCATATGAGGAATGAATTGTACTTAATAAGTGACGGGTGGAGCCCACTATAGCTCCTCGATGCATCGGTAGGTCTCATGAGACAAACTAGTGTCTTGGCACAAGGCCTTGGCAAAATCTTATTTGTAGTCTTGGCATGAGGCCTTGGCTATGTGGTTATGATAGTCTGGAATTATGCATTCCATCATTATGAAAGCGGTTATTGATATTGCATGTGATCATTCGACTAGTAGAATATCCATGTGAGTAAGTAAATGGCATTATTTCATTCTACCTTTGCCATTTTATGCTGAAGTTCAAATTTAAAAGGCTTTTGTTTTAGTTATAGATTGCCTTAAGTGTTTATGCTTATTTATGAAAGCTTTTTCTATAATGTTATCCTTACTGAGCATCCGAGCTCACCCATTTCAATGTTTTATTTTTCCCAGGATTATGAAGAAGTAATTTATGAATGACCTGCAGGGATAGTATGAGGGGATATGAAGACACGATGTTTTTTTTATGATGTAATGTAAAAATTTATGGATGTATCTAGTTATTCAAAGGCTACTAAACCAATCGGTCTTTCGAGACTTGATCTTTCTTGTGATCATGCCAATGTTATGTAATAATGCACCGACTCTAGGTAATTAGGGTCGGGGCGTTACAGTTGGTATCATAGGAAGTTTAGTACAATCCTTGGAAGCTAGATTTAGATAAACTCTGATTAGAACATGTAGACCTAAGATGAACTTTGAGGATTATTATAGAAGAAATTCCTAGAATTTTGGTATTGTAGAAGATTTTGTGAGTTTTCCAAACAATACATCCCTGTCTGGATACGAGCAGGTAGAGGTGGCTCTGGCACATATGTACCTAGGGGTAAAACCCGAAAACACCACTTTGAGCTAGACTTGAACAGGAACTGGTGCACGACAGCGGGCCTTGCTGCACTCTTGGTTACGACACTCCCGGGGGATATGCATTGGTAAATTCACAAGATTAGTATAAACCATTATTAAGGGAATACAAAAAAATTCCCCTAAGAATATATGTCGGCAAATAGATAGTGGATAACCTAGATTTTAACATAGGGTACCCCAAGTTAGGATATATTGTTCAATTACAATATTATCCTATTATGTCTATTTTTTTCCATTCTTATTAGATAAGTATTCAAAAACCCTAATTGTATTTTCTTTTCTTAGTTGAAACATGGAGGGAGCAAGATCACGAACAACTCATCTCTCTCTTCCTGAAGAACTACTTACAATTATTATCTAGAAGTCATGCGCAGACGATGTTGAAACTTTTTCAAATGTCCATGTTACATGCAAACAACTTTATGAGACATCCAATACCTCTAGCATTGAATGATTCTTTCAAGGAACAAGTACCGACTATGGGATAATGTTGCGCTCTCAACATTCTTACCACGCTAAGCGTGGGAAGTACCATCATGGTCTTTTCAAATTATTCACTTTATCTCAAAATTACGATGCAATAAATGATTTTCTAGATGCTGCAGAAGAGGGAGGTCTTCGAGCAGCCTATATGTATCAAATTATATATTTATGTCTTTTGGGATATACGAAAACTGATTTACCAAAACCTTATTTTGAAATATTTGAAGATGAATCAGTGAGAATTTTTCTAAAAAAACATGTTAAAGACGATGTCTCAAAATTATATATAAGAAATACCTATTTTTTTATGATGCATCGATGCTTCCATCGATATAATCCAAAATGGATGAGGAGTTTTTGGGTAAAGGAAGTAGATGATTTTGAAAAATTCCTGAGGTACCATTGTGACACATGAACGCATTCTACCAAAAGGAAAATCCTCCTAGTCTCTCCAGAGTTCATGTTGTGATCCACATATCTCTAGTGACAAAATACATGCCTGACCCAATGCATGTACTCACCTATGATGAATTATAACTGGAACTCGATCTATCTTATTCTGGAGAGCCTATCAGAATTCTTCATACCAAAGATCAAGTGTTGAGAAACCGGATGACTTGTCTGGTAAAAGATCTATGGAGAAATCATAAGATGGAAGAGGCAATGTGGGAACCCGAGGAACATATGATGAAGAACCTATGTGGAAATAAATGGATGGTGAAATGTTTAAAAGTGTTAGTTCTCTTTATTGATGGGATTACTTTGGTATAATTTTCTCTTGTATGTGTAAACCTGCAATTTATCATGTGAAAATGATATCTGAGGAGGAATTATCTTTTCTGTTGCGGATATAGTTATAAATAACCATTTGGTCTTATATGATCATTGGGATTGAGGAAATTATAAGTTATTATAATTTGGGATGAAAATGCAAGGTATGATATAACATTTGTGGTTAAGTTATGTTATTTTTAGGAATTTATCTCATTTTGGTAATATTATAAGATATAGTTTTTGAAAAAGGACAACACGTAGACCATGTGACAACCCGTCGCGTCGGACAAAGCTGTGGGAATCGAACCCACAACCATAGTGCGATTGGGATTTATCGACTACCACTGGACTACGTGAATTCCCTGGTTAGTGTGACAATTTTTTTTAGTTAAATGATTTTATTGATCAATAATAAGTTAATTTGGGTTCTTATTTCTTATCAAATGAATACCCTTGGTATAGGAAAATGATTTGGTGCTGAAGTGATAAATATTATTTTGGAAGATGTTCGATTTGTTGGGAACACTATATGCCCAAGGAAAATAGAATACTATGGGGTTTAATTTGAGGATTAATGGTAGATTTTTATCTATGTTTTTATTGTAGATTTATAGTGATTTGGGTTATTTATGGAAATGATTAACCTATAATAGAGAATATGTGATTAGGTTAATTAATTTTGAGTATGTGACTTTAAGAGTAGTTTATGTCATTTGGAGATACAATTTAACATGAGAGACTACATAATCAAATTCTTTAATTCTTTAGGTTTAAATATTACTTTGGATTATATGGATGGATTTTAAGGACAATTGATTATTGAATGGTATTTATTTAACATTGGGGTATTGTTGGTTTATTTTTAGAAATTAAGATTAGTGCATATTTATCTCAATGGATATCCTTTTGGGGGATCATTAGATCATTCACTAACCATTTTGGTTTTTATTAATCTTCAAAGACAATGTAAATATATGGTTTATCCTACATGGATCATGTGATTCTATAGAAGTTTATTCTAGCTCTTCCAGTGTGTCCAAGTCTTCTTGAATACTCATCGTTTAAAAAAAATTGAGTTAGTGGTGGAAATTTATTAAAGAAAGAAAATCTACTTAAAATTTAAGTATATCTCATAATGTTCTTAGTCAATATCATAAATGAATTCCTCTTCCTTATGTAATGTAACTTTAAAAAAAATGTTGTCCGTTTACTTTCCTACTAGGAGACTAATGGTCATTTGTCCCAACACAAGTTTGTGGTTTTCTCATTGTTAACTTTCTCCTGATCATGATTTCAATCCCTCTCCATTATAACTTGACACATAGTTTATCATCCATATCCATGTTTTCTTACATGGAATCCTAGTATGGGTTATCTTGGATGACCCTTATACCTCTCTTTCTTTCTTTTAAAGTGATAGTTTTATTGACTCTTTTTCCGATGTGGGACTTTCCATTATCTTCCCAAGAAAAATTTTAAAAATTGAGAGGACGCAATTTATTGATGGAGGGGAGAATGTAACACCCCAAGCTTCCACGGTACGTTTCCCTTCGAATAATGCGATAGCGTGTGTTGTACGCAGCCTCGAGTTCTAACACACACCACAACTAATTAAACTAGTCGTTGTGAATAGTAATACCTAATTTTTGAAATAATATATATTTTATATTTCAAAATGGACTTCATTTTTGGTTTCGGAATATCGAAATTAGCCTAGGGTGAAATTTTGGTACTTTTCGGATAACTTTTATATTTTGATGAATAGTGAAAATTACTAAATTTTAATTAAAAACAACTTTTTTAATAAAAATAATTAATGGTGATAAATTGTGAATTTGAGTGGTTTTAAAGTATATTTAGAATATATTTTTACCACTTAATATAATGTTGGTCATTGGACATAATTTTACAATTAAACCGAACATAAACAAGTGTCAATCTTTTGACTGTTATTATCTCTTAAGAACACGCTTTTTGTTTTGACAGCGGGAATTAATTTTAAATTAATTTCTGCCAATTCTGTGTTTTGAATTTAGAAAAATGGATTCCATATTTGGAATCAGGATGTCCAAATTGTGTAAATAGGTAAATTTTATTTTTTAGACATTTTGAATAATTACTGCGGTAAATATTTTATTTACCATGGTTAAGGGTAAATCCAATAAATAAGGGTTAAAAAATAATATTATAATAATACAAAATTACCCTAAAACGTGTCCTAACCTTATTGGTGGACACATACCCGACCATGGGTATCCTTGGGTCGATTTGGGGACCCCTTGGAGCCACTTGTATGTGGTAGGGACACATTATATTAATAAAGTTAAAATAAAACTAAAATGGCATAAGCTTACATCTTTTAGAAGAACAATTTTTACATAGGGTTATACATGTTTGATTTTCGATTATAAATATTCATTAGAAAGATAAAAATATTTCCTACATAATTATAGTTTATTTATAATTTTTAGACATTAAATAATTTAAATTATTAATGACACAATAATGATTCAATGTTTACCTCATTAATAAATAATTTAAATAAATAAGATTATAATGATTAAAATATTATCTAAAACCTGTCCAATTCTTATTGGTTGATGTTATTTAGAATATGAGTCATCTTATCTTCGACCTCAATGATTTTTGGACCATTATAAACCGAATATAATTATATTATAAAGTAATACATTCACTCTTTCCTAAAGAGCCCCTCCTCTCCCTTATAAAAGGAGACCACATCTACTCATTCCTCACACCTCTCAAGCCACTTGGCTCGTCCAAACCCTGCCCAAATAATCTCCCCACATCCCTCTCCTCCTCCTTGAAGCTTCCCCTTAGGCAGAAAGCATTTCAAGAAGTCCTTTGGTTCCCACCAAAGTGAGTTACCTAAATTAAAGGTAACGATTTCCCTTAAATTATTTTCATTTATTTTGCTTCTCCAACCCCCAAAATCTTTTTATTTCCTTTATTTTGTAACAACACCAGTATCCACAATATACTAGTATGTTGTTATAATAAGGATTCAAACTACACATACACACAACTAAATCTAATGGATGATGAACATAATGTTTCTGTGGATGGAAAACTAACGCCTCACGAGACGATGATTGTTCAAATACATCTTACCGCCTCTCATGGTCGCCATTATGATGGAACTGTAATTAAATATGATATTAATGATATATATTTTATATATAAGCTTCTGTAATTCCATTTTATTTCATACCATTATTCGTTTCATGTTGTATATACATACGATAATTTCATTTGAGGAAGTGCGGACTACCGCCCCCTTAAAATGATATGACTCGTTCATACCACACATGGAACGTATAAAGGATGGTGTTAATTAACTTAAGTAACATATATAAAATATTATATTATACTGGAATAGTAATATACCTATGTATCATTTGGATTCGATTCTTTTAAAATAAAAATTAAATGGAAGTAGCGTTCGTGCGTACGTACGGACTACCGTCTCCACGAACGCGATGAGATTCATTCTCCATCGTATCCATTCAAGTATTATTCTCATTTTAGGGTTAAAAATAATGTTAATATCATTCTGATTATGAATAAGATATAATATATCCATTACAAACATGTCTTACGTAACCAAACATTTAAGAAGAACGAATCGATTATCACCCGAAACGACGATAATACTAAGATATTATTAATAAAGCAATGTTAAAAGATCATATATGATATCATATTAATGTATATGATTCTTGTATAATTTAATAACAATTATTTCACCATTATACAGGAGGTTAACCTACCCCAACAAAGGAAAAGTACAAGGTAAGGGATTTTATAATCTCACTTTTAATTTCGTGAGAATTCTATTGTTCACCACTTAATTATTGCATGTGGTGTATGTGTACTTCCCATGATTGTATTCATTGTGTAATATACTTTAATTTATGGGTATTTACATCATCATGGTATGATACTTCTTTCATGGGTGTATGTTTCGAAAGTTACCTAATCGATAAGGGAATTTGAGATTTCGATTTCTACTCATTTGGCTTTACGCATATTTCATTGATTATATTACCCCAAGATTATGTGTGGAATCACTATTCATTTGATTATGTCATAATTTCCACTCCCCTTCCTGTGGATATAAGTTTGATACACATAATCACTCCATTGATAATTCTCAAGTCATTGATATGAATTTGATAAGAGTAATTTTAACTCATTCTCTATTTGTTGAGTTAAACATCCAATTCGTTGGTATTGTTTTTACAAGAATATTTGTGAATATCATTTGATTGATTTACACTGAATATCCAATCATATTTAGTGTATTTATATTTGTCACACATAATTATGTCGTTGATTTATCCTTAACCTAAGGATACAACCTTTACGAGAGATTTCATCTCTATTTACATTCCATTGAGACTTCTTTGTTGAAATACACCAAATCACTTTTATGTGGTGTATATAATGTACTTTGACATAGTATATCATGAATCCCTTTATTCTCATGATATTACAAAGTTTTGATTACGACAATTATTTTTATTCAAGTGTCTCTTTTTGTTGGAATCTCTAACTAAAATACCATTTTTAGAATGATTTAAAGACTTATTCATCTAAATCTTTCTCATTAATGTCCATGTTTTAAAAAATGGTTTTAAGGATTTATTTATATGGAAATTAAAGTTTACAAATTAAAACTCCTTTTAAAAAGTTTCAAAGTGGTATGGGACACTTTGATTCAAAAATCTATTTTTAAATGGCTTTTTGACAAATAGTGTGACTTTTAAATGTTTTCAAGAAAAGGGAGATATTTCTCTCAAATAGTTTTGATGATTATTTTCATCTATGTCAACATCCTTCATTATTCTTGATTGAGGTTAATGTGATATAATAAAATCTTCCATATTGTATCGAATGAGTTATGTTTGACTGTGGATGTGCTATTTTTATACCATTCATGGTTTGTGGTAGAAGTATTGACATTTCGTATGCTAGTTTTAATATGAATGTTTATGTTATGTTTAAACCTATTCATATGAGGAATGCATTGGACTTAATAAGTGACAGGTGGATCCCACTATAGCTCCTCGATGCATCGGTAGGTCTCATGAGACAAACTAGTGTTTTGGCACAAGGCCTTGGCAAAATCTTATTTGTAGTCTTGGCACGAGGCCTTGGCTATGTTGTTATGATAGTCTGGAATTATGGATTCCATCATTATGAAAGTGGTTATTGATATTTCATGTGATCATTCGACTAGTAGAATATCCATGTGAGTAAGTAAATGGCATTATTTCAGTCTTCCTTTGCCATTTTATGCTGAAGTTCAAATTTAAAAGGCTTTTTTTTAGTAATAGATTGCCTAAGTGTTTATGCTTATTTATGAAAGCTTCTGCTATAATGTTATCCTTACTGAGCATCCGAGCTCACCCATTTCAATGTTTTATTTTGCCCAGGATTATGAAGAAGTAATTTATGAATGACCTGCAGGGATAGTATGAGGGGATATGAAGACAAGATGTTTTTTTTATGATGTAATGTAAAAATTTATGGATGTATCTAGTTATTCCAAGGCTACTAAACCAATCGGTCTTTCGAGACTTGATCTTTCTTGTGATCATGCCAATGTTATGTAATAATGCACCGAATCTAGGTAATTAGGGTAGGGGCGTTACACCAGATGCAGAAATACATTTAGTGTCCTGCAAGAAGCCATAACAGTATGGCCGCATCAGAGGTGTGGGTTTTGGGGTGACACCATGAACATATTTTTAGAAAAAAGATAAGAGGATCAAAATGAGGAATTTAAAAAGATGAGGGAATCAATAGCTCTGTTTTAATAAGAATTAAAATACCAGAGAAAGATTATATCAATTTCAGTGGGGGAGAAAAAGAGAATAAACCACTAAACTACAACACATGTGTAATGATCTCACCCCACACACACCAGTTTTAAGGAATGAAATTCCCCTAAAAATACTATCTTAGATGAGTTAATTCATGTTATAAAAATTGATTATGTGAAATGTGATTCATAGAAACATATATTTCTCCTGTATTAATATTCTAAAGGGTTAAAATAATCATTTTTTATAACTATCAACTCCCACTTATCGCCTTGTAGTTAGGACTACAGTGTTCAAAATGAAGAACAACATGCTACATAACAGAACACTTCCAACTGATCATGTTAGAGTTTTGATTAACATAGATAATGAGTTGAGCACAGATCTACCTATTCCAAATGATGATGTCAACACTCATACAGCTGAACAAGCAATTGGAACTTTCATCTCATGGCCATCAATTATTATAAAAAACTAGTCAAAAATTGAAACAATCTAATGAGAGAACCATCACCCAGCCTA
The DNA here is from genome assembly GCA_963277665.1 of Viscum album. NCBI lineage: Eukaryota > Viridiplantae > Streptophyta > Magnoliopsida > Santalales > Viscaceae > Viscum > Viscum album. The sequence continues at coordinate 883,893,325 of OY728130.1, forward strand.
TTAAATATCCACATTTAATATCATTTCATTATTAGGTGGATACAAAGATGTTAGACCGCAATTAAAAAATAGTTGATTTTGAAAAAAATATGTACAGAGAGGAAAAATCAGATTTCATTAGTGCTAAAAATGTAAATGAAATCATCATGTATGAATGGCTAGGTGCCTCAGTAGTAAATGTATACATGAGTCGTGTTTCATGATTTAATTTTACTATAACAGATATATTATGATAATTATGACAAAATAGATTTCATATTTTTCACTGTAGTATATATGAAAAACATTGAATGGATTTCCCCATGAAAAAAAATTGGACACGTTAGTTCTCACATCACCTCCTCAAAAGACGAATTAAATTATCAGAAAGTGGCTGAAATAATGTCATCCCTATTCCAATCATTTGAAAAAAAAATAATTATGAGATGAACTTTTTAATACTAACTATGTCGGGGTAATTCCCTAAAATTTAATCATATCAACTATTTTTTCATTTCATTCATTACGTATTCATTTTTTTGTTTTTAAGCAGCATCTGATACTGATTTTAGTCAATTTGGATATTCCAAAGATTTATTTTCTGGAATCAATATATGGACATGCAACAAACTGACCACACATGATGGCATTTTTCAACTTATAATACAGTAGATAAAAAAATTTAGTACTAAACATCTTGGTATATAATTTATATTATCTTTTAATTGATGAAGATTCTGTTATGGTAGGGTGGTGAATCAATATCATTTACTTTATGGAATTAATCAAGTGCATAAGGACATGAACACCCACAGGATCTAAAATTGTACAAGTATCCTGGTATATAAATTAATATTACACTCTCCAAACACATATCAAAACACATTACTAATTTTTTTTGATGATTCTGTAGTTTCCAAAAAATTAGGCAGAATGGAATGTTTTTATTTAGTTTTTAAATTTATAATAGAGATCGTATTTCATGAACAAACTAGAATACCTAGTGATGTATTTTTAAAATAATTACTAGTTCATTTAAAATATTTCTTAATCTTTTATGTATTTATATTTATCCAGTACTACTATGACTGTCACAAAAACTCATATTCATAAGATGATATTGATGTGCTTAGAAACAAATGGAATGTATACATGATCGAAGATCGTACACTAATAGGATGATGGTGAATTCCTTCTACTTATGTTAAACTTCTGTGATCATTGATATCTCCATTTTTTACCCTTATTGAACAAATATGATCACCCTTTGATATGTTTTATACCCTTTGGTAATTACAAATTGTTTTATAAATGATCTATCTTTCACTTAAATCGTAACTTTATGAGATACTCTTATAAAATATTTCTTCATGTATACATGTTTCCAAAAGCAGTAGACATAAACTATAATGGGATGGATCATTTATATTTTATATTTTGGTCATTTATGTTTCTATTTCTACTGATGTAATTTTTGAGTCAAAAAGGTTTTAATTATGACTTTTTCCATTCCTTCATTCATGGTAGTGATTTATAAGTCATCATGATTTCATTTTGACTTGATCAGTCCTCCTGTTATGAAAGTCATAAACACGTTTTCATAAGGAAAATTTCATTTTACCCATATTTTACTTCCATAATGAAAATTTTCATTTCGAAAGGAAATTTACCCCTACCCTATTTTTAATGTCTATATCAATATTTTTATTAAGTATAAAAATTGGATTCATATCAAAAACCATGGAATTGTATAATACATAGACATGAAGCATTCTGTTTTAGGATAAAAATTATGGATACGAACTCTAATGAAGTTAAACATCGAATTATGGATACGAACTCTCATGAAGTTCCACTCCGAATTCTGGATACTAAATCTAATGAAGGTCAACTCTGAATTATGGATACGAACTCTCATTATGTTCAACACTGAATTCTGGATACGAACTCTCATGAAGTTCCACATCTAATTTTGGATACGAACTCTCATAATGATCCCCTCCAAATTCTAATTACAAACTTCTCTATGTTCTGACTCTGAGTTCTCTGAATTTAGACTCAGAACTCTGATTAGGACTGACTCTAAATTCTCATGAACATAGACTCTGAACATTGTATGTTCTGGATCAGAATTCTAGTGAAACCAAACTCCACATTTTCAATAAATTCAGACATTGGATTTCTACATAATTCAGGTTCCGAATTCCTAAAAAAATAATCCAAAAAATCTTAAGATTATACACTCCGAATTTTTTTACCTTTCATTGTGAACATTCATTTTATACCCCATTCCAAATATCTGTTTAGTTAAGCTTACAATTGTTTTATTGCAAAACGATTTCATGATTTCAGTTATTAACTAACCGTTGTTTTAGTGACACGTTTACAGTTCCCTCTTAAATTCAAGGATGAATAGGACCATTGGAGGAGGGAGAAGACCATTGGAGCTTCACCTAGAAATAAGATCTCATTTGAATGTGCTAACAACTTATGGAATTTTTGGTGATAAGAACATCCTAACGTGATTTCTATAGAGAGAGGCTCTTATAAACTATCTATCTTTGTGCAGAAAGTTTGAATGGTTTGTTTAAACTTTTCCTTGTGTAGATTTTCTTCGTGTGACTCTGATTGTTTCCATGTATAATCGAGTGCTTCCGAGGACAGGAAGATAGAGGTTACAACACCTTGAATTAGAGGGATTCATTGTTGAGTATGATAGTGGTGCTGAATACCTGATAGTTGAGGGCTTGTGGGGAAAGCAAGACAGACTCTGATCTTCATATCGAGGGCTTACCCTGGTGCGGGTAAGACAAAATTTCTTCAATGTATAAATCAAGGGACCTTTATCCAAGGTTTTTGGATACCCTTCTCTTTGGGTTAAATGAATTATTACTTGTTACATGTTTTTGTTACAATTTTTTCCTCTACATTTTGTATTGTTGAGTAAAGTATAATTCTTGTACATCCTCATCCTTGTACTCTAATATAGTTAGATTCTATATGATTTAAGTTATAATCTTAATCATTGTACCTTTAGTTATGTTCCATTTTCGTAATCACTTTTCCCGAATCAAGCAAGCCATTAGAACTCATAGAGGTCTTCTGAATTATACTATTTAACCTTGTTAAACATAACCAACCAAAAAAATTTCCTATTGGAATTTTTGAAATGTACAATTCACCCCCTCCCCTATTGTATCTGAGAATCTCATTCTTAATTTGATACTACATTTTGTATTATAGAGTATATAATACTCTGTCACATACCATCCTAAAAATTCTTATTAGATGATTTGGTTCAATCTAAATTAATCTCACGATTTTATTTAGAAGAGAATTCATGGAATAACATTTTCCGGATTCATATTTTTCAGAATATTTTTTATTCATATTTTTTATATTAATTTTTGTCCAAAAATCCGGACTCATATAGTTTGGATCCTGGTTTTCATAGAGTTACAATATCTAATTTCTTCCATAGGATATTTCCTCTAGTTTTCAAACTCATACTACTAACAAGTTTGTGTGCCAAAAATATTTTTAAGAATGGAAGGATTTAATGTTGGATCCCTTGATAATATTAATTCTACTAGACCACTGATCATTGATGTTAATGATTACGAATATTGGAGAGCGCGCAGGATGAATTTCATTATCAACAATGGGGTTGAAAATTTTGTTATATTTATTGGTTGATATAGGATTCCTGATAAAGAAGTAAGTGCCTTTAAAAATCAAGAAAAGCATGATTACCAAATAAACTATAAGGTATGAAATACATTACTTTTTTCAATGACTAGAAATATATATAGCCAAATTTCATCTTGTGTATTAGGAAATTCTATATGGGTGAAACTTGAAGTTACTCACTTTGGAACTTCAAAAGTAATTGAGAGTAGAAGTGCCATTCTTGGAGCTGAATATCATGGTTTCAGTTTTCCTTATGGTGAACCCATATGCAAGGTGAAACAAAGATTAATTACTAAAGGTAGTTGTTTAAAATCACTTGGTGAAAATTTTGTGTAATATTAAGCTCTTGTTGACAAGATTATTGAAATCATGCTGAATGAGTGGGAATCTAAAAGGACTGCAATTGATGAGAATATAATGGTTACTCAGATTACCCTTGATGAGTTGATTGGAACTCTTCTTCACCATGATACTAGAATTCAGAGAGATACCGATATTGTAAAGAAGAAAAATTAAAATGGTAGTGTAGCATTTACTACCACTATAAATCATATGAAATTCAATACTCATAAGAGAGTTACGAGATCTAAATCTATGATAGTTGTCATCCATTCCGAATCTAGTGAGTGTGACATCTCAGAAAATGAGTTAGATAATCTTTCTCGAAAGATGAAAAATATAGGTGGACTGAGAAATTTTCAATCCTTGTATAAGAAGAAGGAAAGGAAACATAAGAAATATTCAAAAGTCACATTATATGAATGTAACAGAGCTGCACACATTAGACATGAATTCCATATGCTCAAGAGAAAAGAAAGAAAGGAATGTATTTCTGAGAAAAACATAAATTGGTATTACAAGTCCAAAGCTATGGAAGTGTTGAAAGCTAATGACACATGGAGTTCCAGTGGTGGAGACTCTTCAGAAGAATCTTCAGTTTATGAATCTTTTGAATAGAAGAATCTTGGTCTTTTAGCCAGGCTACCCATTGATAATCATTTCTTGATGGATATGTTTCACAATGCCGAATCATTGACCAATGTTTCTTTGAAATCTAATTATAGTAAATATTATATCTTATCAGATGAAGATTCATCTTCTGATGAAGTTAATATTTTACCTACTTATGAAGAAGGTTCTAGGTTTTCCAAACTTCTTGAAAATGAGAATTCAAAACTGATGAAAAAACATGAAAAAGAAAATTTTAGAAATATTAATCTTAATAATGAAATATCATATCTTTCTAACAATATTGATAAGAAAAATTATTATTTTTAAAGTATTTCAAAAAAATCTTGAGGAAGTATGTTATAAAAAGAATAAACATTCTAAAGATCTAGAAAATGTAATTTTTAAGAAAAATGTTTTTGAGCCTTGATCTAGTTCAAATGTTTTTGAAAACAAGAACGTAGTTATGAAACTCAAATATGAAATATTTTATTTGAGGAAGTGTTTGTCGAACGTTAACCTTTGTAAAGAAAATTTTGATAAAATTTATTCACAAATCCGACCTCGAAGAAATACTTCAGGTTTTGGTAACAGAAGTTCTAAACCGATTTTTAGTAAAAACTACTTTGTTCCTCAATGTGACCCATTATTCATAGAGTGTTAATTTGTTGGTCACTAGTCAAATAATTATTCCCTAAAAACCCAATATTTATGATTTCATAAGGATTATTTTTCTAAGAAGATGTGGGTACCCAAAATTTTAATTTCTAAAATTTTAAGATCCAAGCATGTATGGATTCTGAAAACCTAAAATTTTATTATTTTAAGGAAAATAGGGAAAGTACCAAAAAAATACATTGTACATGGATAGTGGACGATCCTAGCATAAAACAGGTATGAAAGAATATTTTGAAAATATTAGAAAACGAAAGGAGTAAAAGTAACTTTTGGAGATAATGCTCAAGGATAAATTATTGGTATAGGTAATATCGTTCTTCTTTGAAAAACTTTGATTTCGAATTTTTTATTTGTTAAAGGCCTTAATCACAACCTCATCAGTATAATTTAATTATGTGACGAAGGATACCTTGTGAGTTTTAGGAATGATAAGTGCCTAGAACACAATTCCATGGAATAGTTTATTCTTTCTGCCCATAGGTAATAGAATGTTTAGACACTAAACATAGTAGACCTTAGGATCTAGGAATTACTTTGACTTTTTGTAATGAAAGATCATTCTTGGTTATGGCATATAAGGTTAGGACAATGTAACCTTAGGAACTTATGTACACATTCTAATAAAGTCTTAGTTAAGGATCTACCGAAGCTTAGATTTGATTTTTCAATAGTTTGTGGCCCTTTTCAATATGACATGAAACATAAATCATGTTTTATATTAGTTGGTGAAGACTCAACTACTAATTAATTATAGTTAGTGCATATGGATCTTTTTGTTCCAACACAAACTTGTAGAATTTGGGGCAAGTACAATGTATTTTTTTTGTTGATGATTACACTACATTTACATGGGTCTATTTTCTAGCAAAGAAGTCTGATGCTTTTTCTAAATTCAAAATATTTATAGCCCAAGTTAAATATGAGAAAAACCTTCCCTTGAAAACTATTCATAGTTATCATGGAGGAGAATTTCAAAATTATTATTTTGAAACTTTTTTTATTAGAAAATTTATTACTCACAATTTCTCAGCACCAAGAACACCTCAGCACGATGGTGTTTTTGAAAGAATAAATGGAATTATTCAAGAGATAACAAGAACCATGTTGAGTGAGTATTATGTTTCCAAACATTTTTTGGTTGAAACTATAAGTACTGCTTGTCACACAATAAATCGAGTTTTAATTAGAGATTTTCATAATAAATCTTCTTATGAGTTATGGAATGGTAGAAAACCTATAATTTCATACTTTAATGTTTTTTGATGAATGATATTCATTATTAATTCTAAAGATGACTTACACAAATTTGCACCAAAATCCGATGAAGGAATCTTCTTAGGCTACTCCACAACTTATAAGACTTATATAGTTTTCATCAAAAACACTTGTATTGTTAAAGAAACAGTACATGTCAAATTTGATGAAACCAATCCTTTTGATTTTAAAAAACCCCAACCTACATCTTTGGATGTGTTTTCAAAAACTGATTATCAACCACTGATAGAAAATTCTTTTGGTAAAGAAAATGATCAAGAAGATACTTTTGAAACATTTACCCTAGATGATTTCCTACCCTATGTTGTTGAACAAGTTTTACAAAACCCATACCAGTCGTTTCGTAAGAATCATCCCATTGATAGTATCATTGGTGATGTAAATCATATTGTAAGGACAAGAATTTCATTAAGAAATGAATTATAACATCTAGAATTCTCTTCCCAATTGGAACCAAAAAGTACTGATGAAGCATTAGGTGATGATGATTGGATAAATTCCATGAAAGATGAACTAAATGAATTAAAAAGGAATAATGTTTGGACCTTGGTTTAATGACCTAAGGAAACTTCTATAATTGGAGTAAAATGGGTCTTCAGAAATAAGTATGATGAAAAAGGAATCATCATAAGAAATAATGCTTGATTGGTTGCTAAAGGCTATAATCAACAAGAAGGAATAGACTTTGAAGAATTCTATACTCCAGTATCTAGACATGAATCTATTAATATTTTACATGCCTTTGTAGCATTCTTCAATTTCATGATTTTTCAAATGGATGTAAAATGTTCATTTCTTAATGGTTATGTTCATGATGAAGTTTTTGTTTAAAAACATCTTGGTTTTGAAGATACAAAACATCCTGATCGTTTTTTAGACATTCCAATTCTTTTTATGTCCTTAAACAAGCCCCTCGAGCTTGTTATGATAGATTTACAAGAGTTTTTCTTCAAAATAACTATGTTAAGGGTAATGCATATCCAACTATTTTCGTAAATAAAGATAAGAAAAATGTTTTGATTTTTCATGTTTATGTTAAAGAAATTATATTTGGTTCAACTAAGAAATACTTAACTAATTTCTTTACGGATATAATGAAATCTGAGTTTGAAATGAGTATGATGGGTGAGTTAACATTTTTCCTTGGTTTTCAAATTTCTCAAACACCAGAATGAATCTACATATCACAACATAAGTATATTAATGATCTTCTTAAAAAGTATGAATATCACAACACTAAGAGTATAAGTACTCCCATCAGTATGTCAAACACACTTGATCTTGATGAAGCTATGAAACCAGTAGACCAAGCATCTTTTATAGGTATTATAGGAATTTTTACTTTACTTGAAATCTAGTTGTCGAGATGTAATGTTTTTAGTATTCTTATGTGCAAGATATCAATCCAATCCTAAGGAATCTCATTTAAAGGAAGTGAAAAGAATTTTTCACTACTTAAAGGGAACAATGTATTTAACACTATTATATAATTCTTGAAATTATTTTGTTTAAAATATATTTTCAGATGCTGACTTTGGTGGATGTATAATGAATTGAAAAAGTACATTTAGAACTTGTCATATCTAAGGAGATTAATTCGTTTTGTGGTCTTACAAGAAACAACACTCAATATAACTCTCTACTACTGAAGATGAATATGTAGTAGCTGGAAGTTGTTGTTCTCAAGTGTTGTGGATGCAACACACACTCACATACAATGGATTGTGTTTTACAAAGACTCAAATTTTTTGTGCTAACACAAGTTCCATTTACCTCAGCAAAAACCTTGCACATCACTCTCGTGCAAAGGACATAGACCTTAGGCATCACACTCTTAGGGATCACACACTAAAAGGAGATATCATTCTTCAATTTATCGGAACACAATAACAACTTACTGATATTTTCAATAAATCTTTACCCTCTGATAGATTTGAATACATCAAACAGAAGTTAGGAATGATAACCGCGAGGTAATATTCCTTCATTAACTTATTGTTGAATAATTCTCCTTAAAGTAATAATCATTGTTTCATCGGAAGTTACATTTTCTTATATGTGTTTCAATAGTTCTCGTATTGAAGTTTTCATATTTTTCGTAATGATGTTCTTATTTTTCGTAATGATGTTCATATTTTTCGTAATAATGTTATCATATTTTTCGTAATGATGTTTTCATATTTTTCATAAAGATTTTCATATTTTTCATAATAATTTTTTCATATTTTTCGTAATGATGTTTTCATATTTTTCATAATCATGTTCATATTTTTCGTAATGGTGATTTCATATTTTTCGTTATGGAGTTTTTGGAACAGGAAATTTTTTGTAAAGCAAATTTTTTTAATGGAAATTTTCATAAATTAAATTTTTGTAATGAAAATTTCAGTACTAAATATTTTTATAATGTGAAATTTCGTAATAGAAATTTTCATACTCATAATTTTTGTAATCGAGTTTTGGTACACTATTTTTTTTCAATAAAGTCTATTTTTATCTTAAGTTTTTTGTAGTATGCTTTTTTGTAGTGGGTTTTTTGTAGTCAAAATTTTTCAAGATGAATATCACATATTACGAATAAACATCCTAGCCAATTCAAAAGGGATGACTTCCTTAATTAAGTTTTCGTAATCATTTTTAACTGCTGGTAATTTCATTTTCTTATTTCTTGGATTCATTTATTCCTAAATACGAATGATTTTCATAAAACCTCAAATGATTGGATTCAAAGTTTCCTTGCAAGAATGTTTTCAACCATTTAATCAGATCAGAGAGTTTTTCAACTGTCAGATTGTTTTTGGAAGTTGAAAGGTCACCACCATCGCCTATATAATGGTGACCCCTAATGCTATCCCATATCGACTTCCAAGCCCTTATGTCTCGATTCTCTGTCTTAGTTCATAAAGACCGTTTCAAATATCTCTGAATTCCTCGAATCTGAATGCCTGTAGATGCCACTTCTCAAGATATGTCTACCACGGAGCCAATATCTAAATAGAAAGTATACAAGGAAAGGTTGGTCCATCCGAACCTTTTCATGTATGATTCTATAATCTCTATGAATATCAAGTTAAATGGTTGGGAAGATGTATGCAAATCTGAGACAGGTGTTCAAGATAGGGTGTATATGTAATTGCTCATAGAGTTCTAAGAATCAGTTTTCTTTTTCGAGGAATAGGTTAGAGAAAAGATTTCTTTAACGTATTATGAAAAATCCTACAAACATACATACACTAAGGCTATAAGCTTGGTGGGGCTGGAATACGAAAGAGAAGCTGAATTTTTCACACACAAACTCCCGTATGTTCTAGGTAGTTTTGTTAAGGTACATTCCTAACAATGCCCTGGACAAGATGTTGTCAAGACAACCAAAATTGGTCACCTATATTTGAACAATTGGATTATTCAGTTGTCAGTACAAGGTTTAATAGTTCCAAGAAAGTTTGATAAAGATACTCTCATGAAAGGTGATATATATTTCTTAGACTTTCTGGTGAATCTAATAAAAATCCATATGATGAGGAAAGTACCTATTATAATCAAGAACATCAACGATTGAAAAATTAGATCCCAAATTATCATGTATCATGACTTACATTCAAATATTATAGTTTGGTTTCTTATATAATTCAAGATTTCATGAAAATACAAGTCTAAAAATTGAAAAAATAGGCTTGTTAGTGATGACACCATGAAAATAATTATTATTTTTTTTTGTAAAATGAAAAAAAAATTTATGATCTTCCAGTGGAAGAGGCAGAAGTCAATCTAGAAATTGTGGAAAAGGTAGAGCCATCTAAAAAGGCCGGGAAGAAAATGAAGATGAAGGAAGTGGAGGAGACAGAAAAAACTCCTAAATATAAGGAAGCTAAGTCCACGCCTCCCAAACCTAAGAAACAAAAGGCCTACCTGGATGCTGTAGTAGAAAATTAAACAGAAATAAAGGAAAAGAGGAAGGAAGGGGAGCCACAATTCAGATTCGACCGAGCTGATGCAAAGTCTTTAAGAGAGAAGACTGATAAATACATTGAGAGGATAGAAAAAGAGAAGAATAAGAATAAGAAAATGTCTGAGACTGAAGTTGTACAATCGCTTCTGAAAGCCACAAATGTTTCTTCCGAGAATATTCTAATACCAGACACATTTCTTGTTGTTCCATTGCCTCAGACTCCAGGGAAAACAAATTTCACTCCAGAAAAATCTAATGAAAACGAAGTTGGTGATGAAGTAGAAGAACAAGTTATTGATGAAATTGAATAAGAATAAGAGGAAGTAGTAGAATAAGTAAAAGAAGAAAGTGGTGATTTAGATGATCTTATTAAATAAGTTGAAGAATATCATGACAAGGAAAATCCATCAGAATATTTACCACTCCAAATATCTGAGGCTGATTCCTCAAATCTTGTCACTCCCGGAAAGGGAGATGAGAAAGATGGTAAGAAAGATGAAGACAATGAAGATGAGATAGAGAATGAATTATATGAGTAAGAAATCTATGAAAATCACTTTGTTGAGGAAGGATCAGAGAATTAAAAACCTGATGAAGACAAGATAGTTCAATTATCTGAAAGTGAGGAAGAATATCTTGATGAGGGCACCATTCTGAAAGTTGATAAGGGTATGAATATGCTTATGGACACCCAAATTATAGATATAATAAGGAAGAAGGTTGTTGGTGTCTCTTAAAAAATATAGATTGTGGATATTTAAGAAGAAAAATATCTTAGAAAGATGTCGAATTCAGAGTCATCTACATTGGGAAATGATTTTGTTGTTGATTATCTGAAGAAATTGGTGGACACAGTTCCGATATTTCCTACAATAGACTCCAGGTGCCAGATTCTTCAACAAAGCTTAAATCAAAATTCAAAATCCTGATCCATGGTTATGGATAAATGTGTGAAGATTGAGGTTGAACCTAAAAATTTCTTTATCAATAATGAGGTCCACATAAAACGATGCAGAAAAATGAAATTATGGTCAAAGAAAATCGATGGCGATTTGACCAAGCTTGATACCTTTCATAATGATGTAAAAGAATCATTTGATATTGAGGATGCCAAGATGAAGAATATTTAGGAAAAGTTTAACCTTGAGCTAAATAATCAGAACCAATAGGTGAATGATCTAAATGGGAAGCTCATCTCTGTTGCTCAAAGCTAGAAATTGGAATGAGATCTCTGGATTGAGATCAAAGAAAAGCTTGCAATGTTGGATGAAGATCATAAGGCTCAGACTGATCTGCTGAAGGATCAAGATTATAAGATTAAAGCCATAGAAAACCAAGCTGAGGGGGACCAAAAAGACTTAATGAAACTGAAAATCTTTCTGAAGATGCTAATCCCCAAGGAAAAAAAATACACATAGACCATTCTGATCTTTCTTTATACTGTTTATTTTCCTTTTATTAATACTTCTAATCATAATGGAATTTTTGATGCTTGTTTTCTTTTATGTATTTAGTAATGTTTTAGGTACATTACTATTTTTTCATTCCCTCAAATTCTTTTTGAAAATCAAAAATGGGTTGAATGAAAAAGAACTCAAAAGGGAGAAGGAAAAATCTAAAAGAGGGATGAAAATTTTCTAAGTTAAGAAGAACTATCCTTAAGTAAGGGGGAGTTCTCATTACGAATTCTTCATTATGTAAATATTTAATATGATCCTTATAGTTTCAAAGCCTAAGAATGAGTTAGTCGTACTCACCATCGATCATAAACAAAGGGATATAATCTTTAATTACAAGCCTAGTAATTTATCCTAAGTCATTACATTTTTTCCGTAAGGATGATTGTGCCTTCCAAAAAGTGGGATATTGTTGAGTCAATAAGGTTTTACATAATACTTTTTCCATTCCATCATTCATGTGATAGATTAATAAGTCATCAAGATTTTTTTATGACTTGATCATTCCACTTGTTTTGAAAATCACAAACACTTTTTCTTAATGAAAATTTCATTTTACCACGGTTTTACTTCCATAAAGAAAAATTTCATTTACGAAGGAAATTTACCCCTACCTTGTTTTTATTGTTCATATAAATGTTTTTCATATGTATAAAAATCTAATTCATATCTAAATCCTTAGAATCATATAATACATAGATATGAAGCATTCTGTTTTGGGATCCAAATTATTGATATGAACTCTAATGAATTTCAACTCCGAATTATGGATACGAACTCTCATGAAGTTCCACTCTGAATTCTGGATAGAAACTCAAATAAAGATAAACGCCAAATTATTGATACGAACTCTTAATAAGATTATCTCCGAATTTCGGATATGAACACTCATGAAGTTCGACTTCGAATTATCGATACAAACTCTTATAAAGTTCCACTCTGAATTCGGATTACAAACATCTCTAAGCTCTGACTCCGGTTTATCTGAATTTAGACACTGAACTCTGATGAGGACTGACTCATAATTCTCATGAACTTAGACACGAACTTTGTTAGTTCTGGATCTGAATTCTAGTGAAATCAGGATATGAATTTTCTTGAAATTCAGATTCCGTATTTCTACAGAATTATGGTCCTGAATTCCAACAAAATAGAATCCAAATATTCTTAAGATTAGAGACTATGAATTTATTTTAAATTCCATTCCAAAATTTTATTATCTACAGCATTCTGAATATCTGTTTTGTTATGATGAAACTTTTTTTATTTAAAAATAATTTCACGCTTTCATATATTAACTAATTATTGTTTTTGTGACATGTGTACAGGACCCTCTGAAATTCAAGGAATAATATGACCGTTGGAGGAGGCAGCCGTCCATTGGATTTTCAATTATAAATATGAGCTCATTTGAACATGCTCCGAACATTTGAAATTTTTGGTGATTAGAACTTCCTGAAGTGATTTCTAGAGAGATATGCTCTTATCAAATCTCAATCTTCATGCAAAAAGTTTGAACGGATTGTTCGAACATTTCCTTGTGCAGATTCGCTTCATGCAACTCCGATTGTTTCTATTTACAATCGAGGGCTTCCAGGGATAGGAAGACAAAGGTTAAAACACCTTGTAGTTACGGGATTCCATGATGAGGAAGACAGAGGTGCTGACTACATGATAGTTGAGGGCTTGCAGGGATAGCAATATAGACTCTGATCTTCGTATCGAGGGATTAGCGTAGTGCGGGTAAGACATACTTTCATAAAAGCATAAATCAAGGTAACATTATCCAAGTTTTTTGGGTACCCATCTATTTGGGTTAAAATACATATTACTTGTTACTTGTTTTTGTTACATGTTTTTTTGCTGCATTGTGTATTGTTGAGCAAAGTATACATTCCTATACTTCCTCATCCTTGTACTCTGATATAGTTAGATTCTATACACTTTAAGGTAAAATCTTAATCAATGTAACTTTATTTTAGTTCCATTTTCAGAATCACTTTCTTGGAATCAAGTATGCTATTAGAACTCATAGAGGTATTGAGAATTATCTTGTTTATCCTTGTTAAACATAACCATCCTAAAAATTTCCTAATTGAATCTTTAAAAGGTACAATTCACTCCCCTATTGCATCTGAGATTCTCATTATTATTTCCATCATACATTTGGTATTATAGAGTATATCATACTCAGTCACATAACATCCTAACAGTAGTGTGTTGTAATAATATTGGTTTTGAAACACACACAAATTTAATAAATAAACTAAGGATTCTTGACTGATGTTTCTTAAGTACCTCTTATCATAACATCTGATATCAAATTTCAATCTAGCTTCCCAGTGATGCTATCATCCGACACCTTCTCTAGGATATCATCATTCATCTTTCAATTTTACTTCTATTCCTGCATGCATTTACTAGGAAAATGGGTGCTGGAAGATAATGAAAATTGAAATATCAATGATGATATCATAGAGATGGTGCTGGATTAGAACATCATGCTGATATCGGATCAGAAGATCATATCAGATTCTATGCTAAGCGATAGTTAACGAATAGTTGTAAAGTTACCAAAGAATCAATAGTTTTGTAACTAGCTTATATGTATTCCAATGAAACCCTTTATGAATATTTAAAGGTAATGTTACGATATAAAATGTCTATTTTAAATAAAATTTAAATAATGAAACTTTGATTTTATTTTTATTATTCCGTGATGGGTCTGTTTATTTTAGAAGATTTCTGTCAATGTGACCTACCTTTGCAGGAAGGGAAACTAATCTGTGTCTGATAAATAAAAGAGTTAATATTTCTGATTTCATAGTAAAATCATTGTCCATAAATCAATTTAATAATCATGTATTTAATTAATTGGGTTCTATCTCGAACAACCCACATAGTGTATATGAACGCACCCACAAAATAGTCACAAAATCAAGGTGAAAGCTAGGAACCACCTACCTTGAACTATTATTCTCTCAATCATTTGATATCATCCTTAAAATCATTTTGAATCGAATAAAAATAGGATATTAGATGAATAACCTAAAAAATGGTTAAAATGGGCCCGCATGGATTTATTACCCAATATGGAAAGATAAATTTAAAAGAGAAGGTATAATTAATCGGCATCCTAAAATCCCACATCTCATATGATGCACCTATATACTTTGGATTCGAGTGATTTCATGAAGGTCGTAGAGTCATGAAATCACATAATGGTAGTAGAGTCATGTGATTGCATTAATGTACGGGATGTTGTGAAACCACAAAAAGGAATTAGAGTCACCTGATTGTGTAACCGGTATTGGGTTAAATGATTACATGATGTGGTCAAATGAACAATATATAATCACCTGATCTCATGACTTGTAGGTTATCATGTGATTGTGTGGTCCCTTTGGGGTTATGCACTGACGTGTGACTATGAGTGATTGTATGACAAAGAGTGATCACCTATCATGGACATATCTTGTTATGTGATACCTTTGGGTCTATGTACTCAAGATTGACTGGGAGGTATAGCCTGAGATTGAGATATTAATGATTTACCCATCATCAATATCCTCTTTTCATATCTTGAAGGCCTCACATGAAGTATTTTATGATATGAAATCATTTTTATCTTATAGGATTATTCAATTGTGTAACCCAATCAAATGACCTTAACCTAGACATGTGATCTAGGCATATAATATACTTCCCCATATAAATTAATTTTTCTCAAATTGGAACATATATTTTGGCTATCTTTTCCACCTGATATTTCCATAATTCAGTTGGTGGACATCAAAAAATACCCCCCTCAAAAACAAATTCTAAAAGAAGAATAACATATTTTGTTTAAATTAAGTGATACATGATTGATTCCATTAGGATTCTATTTTTCATTTTGTATTATATGATATTCCTAGTATTACATGAAAGTTAATATATATAGGAGAGTAATGGAAAATATATTTCACTAATAGATCATTATTGCATAGCTCTACAAGAACTCATAGGTTTTTGATCTAATTCACATAATTCTCATCATGAGATCGTGTAACATAAGATCTTTTTTATTAATGCTACATGTGAACTAATCATGTGATCTCATCACATGATCAAATCACGTTAATAAATCACATAATCAATTAAGGTAATTCATTGGAACCATGATTCATGTATTCTTGTCTTATTTACATGATCACATGAAGCATCAAGGTTCGTGCAATCGTATAAATCTCCCATGTTTATTTGATCATGTGATCCTATTATTTTAATGTGATCACATGACATTGAACATGTCATGAAATTAATATGAAATTTCTAATTAGTTATGTTCCCCTTTCATATTCAAGTCTATTTTTAACCCAAATCATCCATTTTCATAATTAATTTAAATTTTCTCTTTCTTATGATACAAACACATTCATGAATTGAAGCTAATGATGATATAGTTCATTGGAATACAATGGTCTATAGGTTTGAAGACAACCAGCACATAGTCATTAAGTCCACTCACGATCATCATTAATGCATGATGGGAACCAGTATATTAGATTTTATATTTCTTAATTTGTTTCACTTATATGGGATTGTTATTCTAAATGGTAATATGATCTCTCCAACTCATTAAGGGATCATTACTCCCTATACAAACTTAAGACTAATAATATGTTTTGGGAGAACATCTCATTTGTGGGTAATTTCGTCTTCAATGAAGACATCTCAATAATCTGGCTAGAACATCTCTTGGGAAGGACACCTATCCAGGGAATGACTTCCCCTTCACGAAGTGGGCTGACATATTCAACAAGGAGACTCCACATGAATGTATGAATAATAATACCAAGGATTTTCTATCATGAGAATCTTATGGGGAATAGGGTTATCACATTATAATAGTTTAAGAGTTTCAATTCAATGACTAGGGATTGATAGTCACTTCTCAGGGCCATCACCTTCGTCATCTATTAATCTTCATAGCAATGTACCTAAGTGGGTAATTATTCAAAATGAATTAAAAGGTTGGAGTTATGGTCTCCACCATAATAATGGTAGAGGTTAAAGAAGGTTGTACGATTATCATATTGTTTGTTCCCATGTTGGCTAGGTTTTATTTCAAACATCACCACACCTATATGTCTATGCCCCATTCAGAATATTCAGCATCTTTTAACTGTGGTGGTTTTGGATGGGGCCCATATTGGTTGATATGAGTTACTTAATACTCATAACATTCCATGTTACCAGTTCATGAAATTTATAAAAAGTATCAGTTGGTTCTGGCAATCCATCAACCTAAAAAAGAGCATGAATCAAATTGATCATAGTGTTCTCAGAATATTGGGAGATACAATAACTATGATGGGTTTAGATATACATTCAACAAACTTCTAATTTTCCAAATTTAAAGAGAAATCCTAGAGACACCAAGAGTTCATGTAAATGTAGCATCAAATATTTTATCTTAAGATCAATATGAATCCAATTATTTATATGCATTATTTTAATTCAATTCAAAAAAAATTAAATTGATGTTGATAACCATTTTGTTTAATTAAGAGGTGGATCCCAGTCTTCTTGGAATAAAAATCTATATACAATTATTATTATCCCTCTATATAAAGAAGTATAAATATAATTGAGATTACCCCCACATACATCATACAGGTTCTCTACATTTATGATTTGGCTAGAACGAAATTCTAATGTAATAGATAGGTAGAGTCAGACCCTTGGTTTCTTTGTCACCTAGCTAAATAAGTAGTTGAAGGTAGCATGTCCCATAAGAAAAACTAGTTCATTTATAATTCTAACTGACTAGTAAAATTCAATTTAGTTGATAAATTAATTAATACATAACATGGTGTTGTAAGATTGGTTTAATTTTATAACTTTTATTATCAACACTCTCTTCCAAGAATAGATAGCTATTGAGATATAAAGAGATATGATGATTTGATGTGGATGTGATCACACTAACTTTGGGATAGTCTATTAATGATCACCGACTTGGGTCCTCTCAGTCTACACATATGTAAATGAATCCATCTTGGGATCCTTATATTTGATACATATTAGGGGCCATCCATTTTTCGACGCATTTGGTCAAAAACGAATTGGATTATTTCCTATTGGGATCCTGGAAATTATATATATGTAGAGGAATCCTTATTGGAAACATCTAGGTTAAAACTTAAATGGAGGATTCCCACTAGGGATCCATAGTTATAGATTTGTCTCTAGATCCTTTGAACATTTGTCCTGAAAATACACTTCTTGTCAGCACCAACACATAAGATATCTTCTTGGGTTTAATGGAAAATCCATCTAAACACTCGTATATGTGGATATCTCATGACCCATATTGGTCCCAATGTCCACATCTAGGTTGGCCTAAACACCCAAATTATCCATCTCCGTGATTTGAAACCAAATCCTAGAAAACTAATTCTATCCCAAGTTACACAACTGAAGGACTTTGGTGACCCCTTGATTTCTTCTCTACCATTATTAGGACCCTCAGTTGGGTCCCATCCCTCAAACCACAGTAGATGCCTCTAAATCCATTTACAAGAGAAGTAACCTCCCAATCATAGTTAAATCTCCCTAATATGCAACATAGTAGTACTAATATCGCCCCAAAAAAAGATCGAACATCATATAATAAATTAAAAAACGATTAAAATTGACTAATGTAATGTGTAATTCATAAATTAGGGTGAAAAATCACCCTAAACTCTCAAATACATTATAATAGAGTAGTATACGATGTGTACCTAGAGTACATGAATTTTATTACTAAATATCAACACTGGACAAGTACTTATACACAGCCTCGGAACAATTGAGTTTTGGTCATGTTCTGAATCATGACCATAGAAAACATGGGGTCATGTCATATACTACTACCTAGCTAGAGAACACAACGAGTATGTTCATTTATGCAGCACCAACCTGTGAAATTAACAATAATGTAAAGGGTTATACTATATCATAGGTCAATCATTTAGCCATATGTGAGGGTGTTTTATCAACTTGGATTAACTAAAATATATTATGTGAGTGGTACGCATCATTCCACATTGGGATATTGTTCAGTGCATTCAGATGAAATTCCCCATTCCTCCCAATTTTTATTTAGAAATGAATCCAATTGTGTCTCACAAATTATGGATAATGTTCAACTGATGATGTTATGGTGAACTTCCCTCAGTATAGTGTGGGTTTTGGCCTCTCCAAGGCTTATTTCAATAACTTGGTCCGACAATACCCAATTGTTCAGTTTGCTCCATTGGTGATAAAGCACCTAGATCTTCTAATAGTGGATGAGGAGGAGGACACCTGGGCTCTAGAATTATCAAAAAATTATATTACAGAAAAAAAAACATCTTCCAAAAGACCCACAACCCTCTATATGTCATAAAGAAAATGATGCACCTGGATACAACCCCGTCAACAAGGAGGGTTCTAACGGATTTGCTAACAATGTATATGGTTCATGTGAAATATGTTCTAGTTGGTGGGGGATTTCTTCTAATTATATTTTTGTTTCACATCACATTCCAACATGGGTACCACAAGATGAGGAATACATTGACCATACAGGTTTAGAGAGTGTTGTGTCAACTATAAATAGAGCTAGAGGGATTTGGGACTATGATCGCTCCCAAAGGAATCTTATAGGCACAACATCCCATTGATGTCAAATAACTTCCCCATGATCTTAGTCTGGTGATTCATTCTATCAAATTATAGGACCATTACATGCCCCTATTCTAGAGAATGGTAATTTCTAGAACAATGGTAACTTGTAAAGATAAGGGAGAGCATGATCTCTCTAGTGAAGATGTAAGATATGTTTTATCATGAAATCCATATATTAATTTATATTGATAGGAATATGGTGAAAATTCATTTATCATGGATATATCAAGAGGTTAGTAAAATTTGGTCACCTACAACTTCTCTAGTTTACTTTTCCAGGGACACGATGGCCAAAATTGGTTCAAAGTGTGACTGAGAGGCTGATGATCAAGGACATCCCAATCAAATGCGCTCATTGATGTCATTGTTTCTAATCCAAAGGGAACACCATTTGTGCCTCCATCAGTTCCATCTTCTGAACCTCAAGTTCCCATATCAGTTGAAAGTCCATCCTCTATGAGTACTAAGATGAGAAAGTGGGAAGTCCATACTCTATGAAACCTCTAAAAATATTTAATTTTTGTAATTTGTCGACTTTTTTCATTTTCATTACTCTAGTAACTTATCATGCCCTATATTATTTTGTAGGTACTAATCAGGCCCGATCTAAAACTGAGAAATACATACCATCCATACCTTCAATGGGATCATATATATTGAATAGGGTCCTTGGAGAGGCATTAGTGGTTAGGGTCAATGCAGGGTTGGAACTGAGGTCTGATGTGGACATGCTAGCACTCATTTCCATTGACATGGAATGAGAGAGTACACTCCTATGGTCTAATAATATATATAAATATTATATTTATAACCTATATATGATGGTGATTTCACTAGGAATGTGTTATAATGTTTTCTAAAATTGAATACTCCTATGAAATTTAATACACCAGCATGTATCTTTATTATTCAATAACCTCAGGACTAGAACTGAGTTGAGTTTCGAAACACCCAATATTTAATCAATAGTTTCAATGAAAATTGTAGTGGATATTTGGAATATAATCTTGGATGTAACCTTAAAAGAGCTAAAATAGTTTTTTGGAATCATTCAGTACATGTTCAAAACCATTGGTTAGAGTGAGTTATAATAGCAAGAACAACATGCTAGAGTGAAGAAGGTGGTAACCATGAGGGAGAAAAATAGGCTCATCGAGTTGAGAGTATTGATGGGGAGGCCTAAAATTAATACATTCATCATCACAATGAGGACATGAATGAAGCATCCATGTGTATAATAAAAGTATAATCTCATAATTATTTAGTCATTGATGGAAGGTATCCTCTAACATTAATTGTATCACCTATAATTAATTATAAATGTTGTAGTGAAAAAAGTAATAGAGATGCATAATCTTATCAATGTGACAGAAAATTCCATATTTGATTCTTCTAGAAGGGAAGAGGCACTGAAACAAGTCGTAGAGGTGGAAACTAAATCGGTTGACCTTTTCCTCTAATCCATAGCTACTCTAGAGAATTGGATAGAAGAGCATGAGGGAGAATTATGAGCGCATTATATATTGAGTATTATTTCATTATCATACCCCCCATATTTTGGGAGTTAAGGGAGAGACTCTAGACTGTAGAGATTCCACCCTTTTTATTGTTAATGATTAAAACATTTTGGATTACTTTTTGTGGTTAAAAATTCTTCGTCATATTTTCACATCCATGTAATATTAACAAAACAATATTTGTAATTCAATGATTCATGTTGAGACTCTTCTAAAATATTAATTCAATCCAAGTAAATATGGACATGTAACAGTTGTAATATGTAACACATCTGATGATGTTCAAACAGTCGTATCACTGTATATATACAGATATCACCAATAGAAATTATTGTAGTAGGTAACACAAATCACCACCCTACACTCCCTTACCACATAATTACACACAACATATTGTCTCAATGATGCTTACTTACCCATATCATGGTCAGGTATCAAGTATCATCAAGTCTTATGGACCCATACCTACCCAAATGTGTGTTTTTTATTAAAAATTCAGATTTTATTAATATATTAATTCATATTAAGGTTTAATTTATATCATTACTTTTTTACGAACATAATATTTGTTTTCATATGCAGGTATAATTTTTTTATTGAGTTAGGATGCTCTATTCGGCAACTAATACCATGGATGACAATTTTTGAGATTGGATCACACATGCAAAAAGAATGAAACATTAAGTTTTTGTTGGATAATTGTAATTGTAATCATAGAAAACATTGTTTGAAATGTATATAATAGTGTTTTTTTGTATTCATGATTTAATGTAAATGTATATAGAATTATTTTTCGAAACTCTTTTGTTCTCTATTTGGTTATTCTAGGATTTGTTTGTGTGTATGTGTTTTTTTAGTTGTTTTTTGCTGTGCGTGAATGTGCTATTTGTGTGTAGGTTTGCTATTTGTGTGAATGTGTGTAGGTGTACAAGTGCTACGCAGGTGTTGTGCAGGTGTTGGGTGTGCTGTAAAATAAATAGAACATCATACGCATCTTAGCCTTAATTAGCGCTAATTAATCACTTATAAATTGTGACATTATTATTTCTAAAAATAGAGCTGATAAATTGGTCTTTTTTCAGCACTCAAAATTTCACTTATAAAGGTTTCCCTTTATCAGCACAAAAAAAAATTCACTGATAAAGGACCTCCTTTGTCAATGTGTTTTGTAGCAATAATAAAGGCCAAAAGAAACAAAATGTTATATATATTTTTTGTATTGTAACAACACAGCCACAAGAAAAAACCTACAATTGCCTTATAATTTCATAAAATCAAATAATTTATAACAATGCAATATATATTTAATTAAAATAATGAATAAAAAAATTTACACCCATGGTATATACCAAAATACTACTATTTAAATTACAAACAAAATGTTATATATATTTATATCTACAATTATCCAATAATCATTCTAGAACATTAATATTTCATATTTTGTTGTTTGTGATATCCTCTAAAAAATGTCTATCCATGGTATCAGTGTTTGAATAAATCATCTCTACCTGAGAAAAATAATCTTCCTATTTAATAAAACAAATACTGTGTTATTAACAGTATAAAAAATAAATTATTCATTAATATGAAATATCACATTAATAAACTTTCAATATTTAATAAAAATAAAAAATTTGGAGTATTATATTTCAAAAAGTGCATCTTATTGAGGTGGGATTGATTTCTAAACATTGAAATTTAGTTATGGATCATTTTCCTAAAATATCAAACCAATCAGAATTTGTTTTCTCAATTCTCAGTATGTCATATGTGCATTTACTTAAATCAATGTCAATTTTAAATAATGATACATGTATAGTTATACTGGCCACACTGTGAATCGTATTAAGGTGTGGCTAAATCATACCTATCAAAAATTAGTAATGGATCATTTTCTTAAAGTATCAAAACAATATAGATGCATTGTCATTGTTTTTATTATATAAGTTGTGTTTGTTTAATAAAATGTAATTTAAAATTTGAAACATGCAATTTTAGTCATATGTGTCACATCATACATTGGTTACATGTGATATATAATAATACAGAAAAAATGTATTATTATTTTTTTTCTTCAATTATCATTACAATAAATGTACACTTTCTGGGTTTTCAATGAGTGACACATTTTAAACTAAATTGAAAATTTTAAACATTCTGTGGATACTTTTAGTCCTAAGGGTCACACAGTTGGTTGGATTGAGGCGAAGATGAATAATATGTTTCAGAAATGAATCTTGGATCTTTTCCTAAAGTATAAAAACAATACTAACATGTTTTCATGATTTTCAGTATTTCACTTGTTGTTTTCACATAAATTAATGTCTATTTTAAATAAAAAGATACAATTTGATTTATATTGTCCACAAAGTGCATTGTATTTGGGTGCCGCTGACCCCTACATGTCCCAATTGACTAATATTTTTTTTTCCGAATATAAAAAAATAATATGAATTCATTTTCTTTATTTTTAGTATGTCACTTTTTGTCATTACCTAAATTATATTCAATTTCATATAAAAAGAGATATTTTTAGTGATACTAGCCACAACATGCGATGTATTGAAGAGTTTTTGATTCATACATGTAAAACATTCCTAGTAGATCATTTTCCTAAAATATCAAAAATATCTTTAATCTGTTTCCACAGTCTTCATAATGTCAATTGGTATTTTTACTTATATTAATGTCAATTTTAAATAAAAAGAGACACATTAAGTTATACCGGCAACACCATGTGTTTTATTTAGGTAAAAATGATCCCTATACATCATGAATGACTAATTTATCATTTTCCTAAAATATCAAAATAATTTTAATTTGTTTTCATGGTTTTGAGTATGTCACTATTTTTTTGTTAAATTAAAATTAATGTTAAATAAGAAGAGACACTTTTAGTTATACCAGTCACACAATGCATTGTATTGAGGTTGGTATGATCCCAAGAAATCAAAAATTACTATATATCATTTTCCTAAAATATTAAAACAATGATAATTCATTTGATCTTGTTTTTATCTTGTCACATGTTGTTTTTAATACAATTCATGTCAATTTAAAATAAAAATATACAATTTCAGTTATACCAGACACATAATACATAGTATTGTGGTGAAGCTGACCCTAACACATCATAAACATCTAATAGTTCATTTTAAGAAAATATAAAAACAATCTGAAAACATTTTATTTGGTTTGGAATGAAACTTATTAGTTTTATGTAAATTACTTTCAATTTTAAATTAATACACACATTGAGTTACATCTGAAAAACCATGTATTATATTGAGGTGAGACTAATTCTGAAATGTCACAAATGACTAATAGATCATTTTAATAAAATTGCACAACAATGTGAATGTGTTTTCTCGGTTTCCAGTTTGTTATGTGTTGTTTTTATTTAAATTCATGTAAATTTTAAATAAAATGACACACTTAGAGTTACACCATCCACATAATTTATCTTATTTAACTGAAGATGAGTCCTACACATGAAAAATGGTTGATGGAAAATTTTCTTAAAGTATCAAAATAATGCGATTTTATTTTCATTGTTTTTAGTATGTCACATGTTCTTATTAGTTAAATCAATGTCAATTTTAAATAAAAATACACACTCATAGTCATTCCGGTCACACCATGCGTTATAATGAGGCGAGGTGGACTCCAACACATCAAAAATTACTTATGGATCATTGTTCTAAAATATAAACACATTCCAAATGTGTTTCCTTGATTCTCATTATGTCACTTGTTGTTTTTACTTAAATTGATGTCTATTTTAAATAAAAAGATATAATTTTAGATATACCCATAATATAATTTTTTTATTAAGGTTATAATGATTTATAAACATCAAAAACTAAATATAGATCAATTTTCTAAAGTATCAAATCAATATGAATTTTTTTTCTTGGTTTTCAGTACGTTAGTTGTTTTACAAAAATGTCATTTCAAACTAGAAATATGCATTATGAGTCATACATGTCGCATTATGAATTGGCTTGACATGAGAATACTTCATACATGCCACAAATGTCTTATGAATTATTTTATTAAATTATCAACACAATTGGAATGAATTTTCTTGTTTTTTAGTGAGTGACATGATCTGAAATAAAATGTAAATTTATAACTAATAATAGAATCATTTTGTCATACAAGTCACACGTTGTGTTGAATTGATGTGTGGTTGATTTCTACACATCCTAAATTACTCATTGATCATTTTCATAAAGTTTCAAAATAATATGAAGGGATTTTTTCAGTATTCAGTATGTCACTTGTTCTTTTTTCACAATTTAATATCAAATAAAAATAAAAATAAACACTTAAAGTCATATCAGTCACTCTGTGAATCAGATTGAGGTTTGTGTTGATTTCTACACATCGCAAATGACATATGGATCATTTTACAAAAGAATCAAAATAATAAGAATGGGTTTTCTTATTTTTTTTATTAGGTCACCTTTTCTTTTTACAGTATTTAATGTCAATTTTAACTAAAAAGACACACTTTGAGTGATATTGGTCAGTTGTTATTTTTTTCCCAATATTAAGTAGGTTAGTTTCTATTATACCATCTATATTGACCCAAACGTTCCGTTCATAGATTTCACATCTTATTAGATTAATATTCATTACAAAACATATTGATCCTAGACATAATAGTTTAGGTATAGTGCTTTTGGAAATATGAAAACACAATGAACTAGATCATAAGACCCTCTCCTATGTTATTATTTACTAGATACCTTCTAAAAAATATCATTTATAAAACCATTGTTTTTATACTAAGGATATAAAAAATAATAAAGGGTTATCATAGATGCTCAATATGTGTTTAAAAAGGAGATATCAATGATCATATAACAATAACACCAGCATAATGATGATAAAAGGTGATATTAACATTTGAAAATCATTCCCTTTATATCATCAATCGTAATCATGATTCGTGGATCAAATCATGGTAGTTCAAAAGGAAAGAATAATAATAGATCAATGAATATTTTAAACTAAAAAAATATACTATGATTTATTCCATGCACATTCAATATCAGATTGAGGTGTTACTGATTAATATGTGGTTGGTTAGTACACTGTTCCAAAAAATATTCATGGAAGATCATTAGGGTGGTTATATATTTCATTAAATAATTGATATGTCACAATTTCATTCAACATGTTCTCTATTTTTTTCTCATATTGAAGTTAATTGAATATAAAATATTACTTCCCAAAGGATCTGTAAAAAAAATATGTATTAGATAAAATTAATTAGGAAACTAACCTAGAAATAATATATAAAATGATGAAAAAATTTAATAATTAATTAATTACTAGTAATTCACCATTATACATTCTTTTCCCATTTCGTTTTTGTCATTATATTAGTTAAAGCCTCAAAGTCCAATCTCTCACAAGCATGATCATTTTTTAACAAACTACCCCAACTCGAATAAACGAATCCACCTATATAAGAATACATTTATTAGGTGATTAATATATAAAACAATTAAATTAAACATAAATATGAAACAATCCACTTCCTCTATGGAAGTCACATCTCTATGTTATTTCATTCATTCCTCCATCAGGTTTGGTTCCCATTAATTTATTAGAACATCTATATCGTGTTTCGAATATGACCATTTTCGCTAGATATAGTAGTACTGGAAAAATATATATACACAAAGCATTGATAAATATTTTAAATTAAATAGTGATTATGGGGGAAAATAACTCTTTATGGATTCTATATTATTTATGGAATATGATATCTCTCATTAATTTACAAATATAAAAAATGTAATCATTTCCATTGGTTTGTTTCGTATACTGCCGAATTTTTTTATAGATTATGTAATTTGTATGGTTATGTTTTTAGAGGGTGAAATATTATTATATATACATTGATGCTTATCCTGTATATAACATGTATTCGTCTGAGTGGTACATCCCCTTGCCTAATTCTTTGTTTTCTAGGATATTGATGCAACATCCTATCATAACAGAATCCCTATTAAATTAGAATATAAAATATATAACATGATTTTTAGTTATAAAATATTAGATGAAATTTATAAAATAATGATAAACTGTATCATGTCTGGAAGGTTTATTGGATATCCATGAATTTAAAATAGGAAATAAATCTTTTAAGTATATAGATTTTCCTCAAATAGTATCCAATGCTGCCTAATACATAAAAATGAATATGTAAGGAAAGAAATAAATATATATTTGATATGATTGAATTGTATAGTTTTACCCCTAAACTTTTGGTATTAAATAGTGTTTTTCATTCAAAAGTTTTCTTTAAAATGATTTTATCAGACTATCCACTATTTCACCGTTTTTTTACTATCAATTTATTTTTGTTCTGTATAGACGATTTGAGGACGAATGAGTATTAATTTTTATTCAAGGGAAAACCCATTCAAATTTTTTTATATATACTACTAAAATAATATGAAATGAATTTATTCATAAATAACATAGTATTTCAGTTTTGGAAAATCAAATCATGAAAACATACCTCATGTTTACAATTACAACAACGAAGCCTAGTGAATCATTATCAAGGATTTCAGATGCATTCTCAACATCAACGAAGTCTTGATATTTCGATACATATTTTTTTTTTAAAATTCAACTATGTGGTTTCTACTATATTTTAACTTTATATCCACATGAGAATTGAATTCTACAAAATGTTAACATAGAATGAGTGGGGTAATGGTTCCTTGGGTAGATATTTTTGATCATTAGGTTGATCCATTCTATGGTTTGGAGGGGGGTTTTATTTTATCCCCTTGTCTATGTCCATATGTAATAACATAAATTAGATTAGAAATTTTTTCAATAATTGTTAAAGGATTACATTTAAATGTAAAATGGAATTAAGTACCTCCTTTTCTTCATGCTATTTTACAAGAAGTGATAGCCATATGATGAATGTTCCAAAACCATCTTTTACTGTATTTATATTATCCCCATGAATTGGAATAGGTTTCTCAGCACTCGAGTCATGGGAAATGCAGATTAACACTCACACATGACCCATTAGAAGAGGAATTTTGTAAAGAATATCCTTTTGAATATTGAACAATGTAGGCCTCACCATAAAGATATGGGTGGGTGTTTCTAGGTATAAATCATAGTCATTATCACCATGTAGAATATTTTTATAGGAAAGGTATTAGTGTCTGTCTGATTCACATATCATAGAATTATTTATTAGAACCTTTATTACCACTACTAATATATCTATTTAAGGGTGAATGGCTAGCATCATAGCATGTGTGGGGTGGGGAGGGATCCTTACAAAGTGGCTATTCATGAATTTCATTTTCTCTTTGCCTCCCCCTCATTAAAGACTCCATCTTCTCTCTCTAAAAACGGAATTTTTCTTCGACGGTATATATTATATCTCTCATATATTTTATCAATTATTGTTTATTATACTATTGTTTTTTCTCAAAATATGTTGAGGGTGTCACACAAAACCCCACACCTCGGACATGACCATTTTGTTCTGGCAGCTTCAAGGCCACTAATAGTTTTGGTTCATACAGAATAGGTGTTTCTGATTCATGTGATTATTTCAGATATAATTTATTGGAAAATAATATATCATTGTTATGTATTAGATATTTAAAGAAAAAAGCATTATTATGTAATACATACACATGTTTCAACCCATTTTTTGTGTTTTCATATATTATTATACTGTCTTTATTTACACATGCATCATTTCATACCACATGGTGTGGGATTGAAGTGGACTTTGATTTCTAGCCATCAATATCCATATAAATATAGGAACGTAATCATGGTGTTGTCCTATGTCACATAAAAGTATGACAGTTGATTTAAAATACATACAATTTTTCTCAAGTGTAGAATACCCCATACGTTCTTTACATTAGGAAAAAACTTGTTTTATTTCTCATTCTTTATATCTATAAATTAGTTGTTGTTTTGTAAATAATATTTTTAAATAACAATAATGAATACACATATCATCAAACAATGTATTACTGGCCTCAATTTACTTGAAAATACTTATCCGCACAATGCCCAATAAACACATCAACACTTATTTGGTGATCATGAGTGCATAGATAACTGGTGGGTTACTGTTTCTTATTCCATTATTATCTTTAAGATGATGCCCTCTTAGGATTATGTTAAATCTTATATGAATCTTTCCAACAATAATTAATAAAAACTTATTGTGGGATTTATATAATATAAATTCACTCTAAAATGGATGATAAAGAGTAAGTAAATGATTCATTATTTTATTTTTTAGTAATATAACTTAATGATATTATAATGTTACAGTAATATCTTCCCACATAAGTTTATTCATCTCTAGCACAACATGGTGGAACAATTATACGTCAATCGACATGCGTTTCTAAGTGACGATTCCAATATAACACCTAAACATGACCTTCATGGGGTTAACATGATGAACCCACTCATTCAATACAATCTCAAATTTGATACCTTTTGCATTAACCTTAATAATTTTTTCATACAGCAATAAACTATTTTTCTTCTATTTTTTATATGATTATTTTCTATAGGTGCCTACCATTTCCCTATAATCTACATCATCAATTTGCTCCTCTAGAGTGGTAACAATGACATGGAAGATGGACATTGTACCTCTACACTAGGAGAAGAATAATGTTGAGAAACATGTTGTTCCAATGGAATGGGAGAACTAAAACGTGAAAAGGGTTGTTCCACTACACTGTGAGTAGCAATATGTTGAGATAACAATAGTTTCATGGGATTAGGATCACTAGAATTTGTGGATGTCATTGTCTGTAGATGTAATTTAACATTATTTTTAGATTATATAAATTCATCAATAAATGGATAATAACTCTAGGTAACATGATGTATACTAAAAAAATGTAACCAGATTATTGAACACTATATTTCTTTTTTAATGGATGAATGGATTTGACCCCTCTATCAATGATCCAAATCCCTTCATTTTGGTCTTTTCTAACATAAGGAATGTCATATACATTGGGAAAACTATGAAAAGATTATAATATACCAATAAAAGTGACAACCTTTGTTTAATTTTATTCTGACCATTCAATGGTTGTGGTCAATAAAAGAATAATTGAACACTTTTTGTTTCTCCAATCAGCATCCTATAATATTTGTACTGCCTATGATACCATTATAAATTATTCTTCATTTTTCCCTTCCGTACTAAAATCAGAATAAATGTACCCCAATTCATCTATTTTAACAGGACTCCTACTATCAACACACATGAAATTAAAAATCAACAAATGGAATATTTTATAATCCAACTCATATATTTTTTTATGATGCCGATTTATTCACTTAAATTAGATTTCTATCCTTAGTACTTGAAACATTCATCGCTTCATCCATGAGTATAACTACACTATTTTTCATTCATCTCTATTCACCATGATAATTTTTATATAATTTATATCCATTAATTACATAACCATTATAAGATAATAAATATACAGTTGGTCCTCTATTTTTTCATCAATGTTGTTCTAAAATTGAATTTGTATTTTCATATGACTCCTTAAAAATGTGGTCCTAAAACAATAAAATAAACAATTTATTATGTGTTTATTATATCCATCATTCATTCATTGATATATTCAAATGCCTAAGAATTTATTTGTGGGTTTCAACATATGGGGAAACCTCCAAACTGTTATGAAAAACATAATGGTGGGATTTATACTGATCTATAATATTGATTATGAAAACATGTCTTCCAGAAATTATTTAAATCACAAGCCTCTTAGTATGATGAGATTTTGGTATAACAATTCTATCCAAACAAGATAGCTATTCATTGTAGAATTCAATGACTTCATCAACAATATATCGCTCCAAAATAAAACCATTTGAGTCACTTATATTTTTGACATACCCTTTGAAGATCTTCATATACCATTCAATTGGGTACATCCATCTATTGTGTACATGACCAAATAGTCGAATCTCTCTCACCATGTCAACCATAAAATAAACCATAATTTAAAAGATTGACGATGGGAAGTACATTTCCAATTCAAATAATATGTTAGAAATTTCTCTTTCTATAGTCATAAATTTCGCCGGTTCAGAAACATTGATGCATATAGATCTGATGAATAAATAGAGTTTGGTTAATGTATGATGGAAGTTCTTGGGAAAAAATTTCTCATAATGTTATAGGTATTATATCATTCATAAAAATACGGAAGTAATGTGAGTTTTTTCCCTTTAATACTAAATATTTCATTGACATGATGTTCTTGACATTCGATGAATTACCCTAATAAACCATTACATCATTCAAGAATTATCAAAGATGATATATCTCTTAGTTGTAAAAAGTGTATGTAGTTGTAGAAAGAAAATTTTATTTTTACCTTTCACTAGCGCCAACTCTTCTAGTATTCTTATGTCAACAATGTCCAAATTATCATCAATTTCATGCTTCTTTTATCAGGTGCATTGAGCAATGTGACGATGAAACTATCCCATAATTTTTTTTTCAACATGCATAAAATCATGAAAATGTCTTGCATAATGACAATTCAACTATGGTAATTTAGAAAAACATATCTCTTTTTCTTACATTTTTTCGTATGGTTTTTCAAAATTGGGTTTCAGAAATTATTTTCCACATCATTTACGTTCCCAAATAGTCGATCAACAAATTGTGGAGAGAGTGTTGCAAGTTTTTTTGATATTCCATAGAATGATTTCATCCAAGATCGGTACTTTTTTCATCAGGGTAGAAATATGAGATATTTGAGAAACATGATTTTTGATGAATATTTAAACATAATTGTATATAAACCTTGTTTGTAGATGGGATACCCTTGAGTTCCTTTAATTATATATCCTTAAAATTTTTCCTAAGCGAGAAATTCATTTATCATCACATAGAACATGGATCTGAATGTGAATTCATCATTTATATATGTATAATAAAATATAACACCTGTATCCAACAATAATTTCAAATCCTCGATCAATGGAGCCACATAAACATCAATATCATTACCAGATTATTTTGGTACTGATATATGAATTGATACCATGATATATTCCCATTTCATGCATAACCATGATGTATATTTGTTATTTTGAAACATAATTAGACATATGCTATGAATTCTTCTTTGAAACCCAAAATCATTTACTCAATTTAGAGATAACACTAGAAAATTATTTCTTTAAATTTTTCCAAATTAGGGATAGTCATGGTCAATTCTCATCCATCGAGAAGTGTCTTCCAGGTGATGTAGTTTCCCATATTTATTTCACATGTCTATGTGCCCCATAAATTTCAATGTATTATCCTCACATCCATATAGTTTCCTAAACATTGTAATGATTATAAATTATTAAACAACTTTAGTAGGACCTAATTCATCTATCTTATATCGAGATGCACCAAAACATGGGCATTCTGTAAGTGAATTGTGGTCCTTGATAAATAGTATACCATCATTCAGGTAGTTTCTATTTGTTGAGAGATCATACCCATCAAGAATTTCCTTTTTTTGGTGTTGTGTTTTTGGCTCGAGAGATTAGTATCTTCTGGGATGTAACACCCCAAGCTTTCATTGTATGTTTCTCTTTAAATATAACATTAGCGTGCGATGTTCGCAACACCAAGTTCAAGTGCACCATGACCTATAAAACTAGTCGTTTAAATAGCAGTTATGAATAATAATAACAACATTTTTAATTGTATCTATCCCATATAATTTTAACATTCATATTATGTGTTTCTTATACATAATATAATGAAAATATATAATTTTTTAGATAAAAGATGTATTTTAAAAAAAAAATACAGTTTTACAACCTTTTAAAGGAAAACCCTCTATAAAAATAGTTTTGGTCACTTATATATGTTCTATTTCAGAAAATCAAATTCTTCTTTATAATTGGGACATCAAAATTTACGTTGGTTAAATTTTTGGTATTTTTCTGATAAAATCCATTTTTTAATGAATAATTAAAAAACCCTTTTTTAATTCAAATATGCAATTTAATTTAATTTATTTATATGGATAGATTATCTTTATAATTTTTTTATGTTTCATTATATTATATTCTTACCATTTGATAAAATTTTGTTCATTGGAATTAATTTCACTTTCAAATTTGACATAAATAATTTTCAATCATTTGATAGATAATATTTTTTTAAAACACACTTTTTTGTTTTGAAAATGTGAATTGTTTTTTATTTTTTTAATCAAACAAATATGATTTGAATTTGGTAAAATATACATCATTTTTGAATTTTGAATATCAAATATTTCTTGTGATGAGTTTCTGGTATTTCTCTGAAAATATTTCAATTTTTTATGAATAGTGAAAACACTACGTTATTGTTTTAAAATAACATTTTATTTAAAAAACTATTTGTTTTATTTAAATTTTTTTAGGTTAAAATAGACACATAATACATATAAGTGATTAATATAATTCATTGGATTCATTTTATAATAATTTTAAATATATAAAAAATTTATATAACTTTTTTACAACCTTTTATCCACATCCGAGGAGCATGTGCAAATTTGCATGAAACATAATTTTACCGCTTTTGTGAATTGAATTTCAGAAATCTAAGAGACTTGGTTGATATGAGTAATTAAAATATGTTTTAATAGGGTGAAAATAATTTTTTTGTGAATAGAACTTTTAAAATTTATTTACCACGGTTAAAATTAAATAGGGTAATTAAAGGTAAAAATTACATTATCATTACCCTAACACATGTACTAATTCTATTGGATATGTGTAATTAGACCAAGAACCACCTTAGGAATAAAATATGGTCTTTTAGGTCCCCATGGATGAGATTGGGATAGTTGTTATTATTTTATTTAAAGAAGAGTTAAAAGTGTTAAATTCAAATATTATTAGCTAAAACATTCTTAATACAGGGTTATATGTAAGATAAATTCGACTATAAATATTAATTAGAAATATAAAAATATTTCCTCTATAAATTTATTTTATTTAAAAGTATTAGTCATTAAAAAATATAATTTATTTATGACACAATGATGATGCAATAATTGACTTATTAATGACATATTAAAATAATTGATATTATAAATATCCAAATAATTGTAAATTCATACTTGTAATAAATTCATCATATTATCTAGGTTAATATAACATTATAGGGTTTATTAGATAAATTTTGTTTGACGTGATAAGGTTTTTATGACTTTTACAAAATCAAACTACCAAATTGTGTCAAAATTGATATGAATTATTTTAAAAAAAACTATATTATTTGTTAGTATATTATTCCTAAAAATATAAGGTTAGGAAAAAGGGATTAAATAATATTATATATGTCATTAGTGAACCACATTAGTTTCTATTGTATTTTTATTGTATGTTTATTAACAATATAGTGTAAAAATATAAGAAGACACGGTCAAAGTTGAACTATTTAACTAAGAGTAAAATATAAAGGATACGTTTAAATTGTAACCTAAAATGTTCTAAAACTTATTGGTTGATATCATTTAGACACATAACCACCTAACTATTGAAATTAATTCATTTGGGTCCATTATAAATAGAATATGATTTTATAATCAATTAATACTTTAATTATACCTAAATAGCCCCTCCTCCCCCTTATAAAAAGCCCTCACTTCTAACCCATTCCACACACCTCTCAAGCCCCTTGAACATCCAAAACCTAACCAAATAATCAATAAATATCCCTAACCTCATACTTAAATACATACCTTAGGCAGAAGTCACGTTAATAAGTCCTTTTTGTTCAAACCATAGGGAGTTATTCCAATTAAAGGTTACAATTTCTCTTAAATTCTTTTCTTTTATTTTACTTCTCCAACCCCTATACTATATTTATTCCTTTTATAACATCACCAGAATCCTAAAATACTAGGATTATGTAATTATATGGATTCTAACTACACTTTCACACACCTACATCTAATGGGTAAAGAAAATATAGTTTCTTTGGATGGCAAAATAACGCCTCACGAAATTAAGATTGTTCAATCATCTCCTACCACCTCTCATAGTGGACATTAATATGAAACTTTATTTATATATGATATATATTATTTTTATGTTTTATTTATGATTCTGTATTTTTCATTTATTTCATACCTTTATGGTTTCAATTATGATTAAATTCGTTAATTCCATTTAAGGAAGTGCGGACTACCGCCCCCTCAAAATTATATGACTCGTTCATGACATACGTGGGACATATAAAGGATGGAGTTAATGAAATTATATATGATATTTTACTAGAATTATAATATTCTTATGTATAATTAAGTATTCATTCTATTAAATTACTAAATAGAAATAAATGTAGGGTTTATACATACGTACAATTTTCCGTCTCTATGAATGATGCATTTCATTTCATATCTCTAAATGCTATGTACTATTGTAAATACATATATATACTGGATATATAAGATATATATGATATCTAAATCATAAATATAATTATGGATATAATTTACTTTTTACCATATGGACAACTTGTAATTATAAGAAGGTTACTTTTGACACAAGTACCAAATATCAACAAAACGACAGTTATTAACATAGATGGTTTTGTAATGTTTTTATCATACAAATAAGTGATACAAAAAGAATAATATAATTTAAAACGTTTATGAATAAAGTATAAAATACATTTATTTTATTATTCAAGATATTAAAGAACCTATAGGTCAAGTCATACATGATGTAAGGGTTAATTATACAATATCTTCATTATCCGAGGTTTTTTATACGTAATTATCTTCTGAAACCTCTTTGTCATCCACAACAATGTTTTTAAAATTGTATATCAAAACAATTCTACAATTTAATAGACTATGTTTCAAATTCAATTATACCCTTATTTGGCCTTATATTTCATTAAATTAATCTTTATGTCGTTTTCCAAACAAGATACTTTATGACCATTTTGAAAAAATAAAGGTAAGAATGTTTTCTTAAGTTATACGATGGCTGCGATAATCATCCACCATTATTACATCGTCGAAGAATACCTTACAAGCTTATTATAATATTTTAAAAATTAATTTTTTCTTTCATAATTAAGTGACTTTTAAATGATTTAAAAATATAAAGATATATTTCTCTCAAATTGTTTTGATATCACCTATGTTAACATCATATGATAGATTCTACACTTGATTGAAGTTATGATACAATATTATATATTTTATTGAATGTTTTGTGATATTTTTTATTTTGGATGTGTTATCTTTATACCATTCATGGTTTATGGTTAATTTTTAAACATTTCGTATACTAGTTTTAATATGAATGTTTCTGTTATGCTTTAACCTTTTCATATGAGAATGTATTGGACTTTGTAAGTGATAGGTGGAGCCCGCTATAGCTCCTAGATGAATCGGCATGTCTCATTAGACAAACTACTATCTTTGAACAAGTCATTGAAAAATCATATTTGTAGTCTTGGCACAAGGCCTTGACTATGTGGTTATAAAATTTTACATTATGAATTATATCATTATGAAATTGTCATTGGATATTTCATGGGATTTTTTGACTAGTAGAATGTCAATCTGAATAAGTAAATGGAATTATTTGATTTCTCCCTGTAATATTATATGGAAGTATAATTTTAAAAATCAATCGGTTTAGTTTTATTCATTTCCTCTAATGATTATTCATATTTAGGAATGTTTATTCTATATTGTCAACCCTAATGAGAATTTGAGCTCACCCTGTTCTTATGTGTTATTTTCCTAGGATTCCATGAAGTGTATTGTGATTGGTAAGCAAGGTTATGTTAGGGGATTAATGGAGTTATCAAAGGTTCATTTATGTTCTGTTTTATTTTCTAATGTAAATTTTAATGTTCATGTATGTAATCTATTTTCAAATACTGATAAACTAATTTGTCTTTTAGGAATTGATTCCTTTTAATCATGACAATGTATTAAAATAATGCATCGAACCTGGGGTTTTTGGATCACGGCATTACAGTTGTTATCAGAGGTATTATAGAAATATCCTTAGAAATATATTTAGATAAACTCTTATTAGAGAACATTACCATAATATAGACTTTTAGTAATAGTAATTAAAAACTTCCAATAATTTTTCTAATGTATATATTTTTTGTATTTTCCAAGAAAAACATACCAATCTGGATATGAGCAGGTAGAGGCAGCTCTGGAATAGTGGTACAAAAGAGTGGAAACTATGATAATGAGTTTCGGTCTTTACCCTGGGTATCCTGGTATATGAAAACGGGCCATGTTGTGCTCTTGTTTAGGACACTCCCGAGGGATATTCTTAAGAAAATTCACATTTTCACTTCAAGCCCCTATAAAGAATATAGGAGAAAATACTTCCTCAAAGAAAAAATTTTATGATTATATATTATATGAATAATGTTTTAAATTTATGTTTTTTATTTTACAAGTTTGGAATTATGAAATTTGATTCACCAATTGACATGTTGTATTCCATTGTTTATAAATGGATCCAAGTAGAAGGAATGAGAATTCCAGAAATACGTATGATCGAATGATTATGAAGGATCATATCTTTCATTGTATTAATCTGACATTTAAAAGGGAAATAGTCACCCATGAATTCTCATCATATTAATAAATAATATCATGGGTAAATAAGATTAGTAAATAATTTTATGATTCCTATGGGTTTAAAGGGATGAATGAGAAGAAAATGATAGAGGAGAGAAATATTGGTAAAGAGAAGAGGGGAATGAAATAATTTCCAATATGTGATAACTGTGGAAAGAATATCCTTGGATAATTCTTGCATGGAATTAGAGTTTTTAATAAGTGTAGAGGAAAAGGACACCATGTACATGATTTTAATGGTACGAAAAAGGTTTCAAATTTACAATGCTTCATCTGTAAGGAGTTCAGACACTACACAAATCAATTCCCAAATCATCAAAGTATACCACAAATGCAGCTATTGGATAATAATCAAGATATGAAACTAACAACGATGATGATGAATGATTAGAGTTATTATGTTTATATTTAAGTATTGTGTCATTTTCGTATTTTATTAATGATGTACACGTTATAAGAATTATAGAGTATATAATAATTGTACTAGAGTACTATTTCATTAAGGACTTGAGATTGTGTGGAACTATGAAAAGTGACTCAATAGCAGGTTAATTTTTTGGAAAATATATGGTTGAGAGAAAGATAAACCATAATATGGTTCTAATACTGAGGTAGTGATTTGGGAATAATATATGATTGACATGGATATATTATATTGGGTATTCATGACTACTATGAAACTAGTTAATGATTTGTATTTCCCATCATTTTTGGAGTATACAACATTTTTGGATAGAAGGAGTATATTGAGTATTCTATAATGAATAAGGGAGAATAAATGAAATCAACATGGTTTTGTGGTTATTTAGGATATTACAGTGTTTTAAAAGAATACATGATGATTGTGTTCACATGTTGTTATGTGGTAAAAAGGATCTTCATTCTTTTTAACTTTCTTATAAATTTATGGCTTTGAGTTTGGACAAAAGTATTTTGGATAGCAATAAAGTTTGGAATGGATTAAATTGAACTTTACATTTTTCTTATTAATATTAATTTTGGAATATTATTATACTATAGTTTTAGAAAAAAGAAAACATGAAGATCTGGTGATAACACATCGTGTCGGAAAAAGTTTCAGGAATCAAACCCACAACCAATGTTTGACAAGGCTTTATGTCCTTCCACTATACTACAACAAGACCCTGGTTATTATAAATTAATTTTCATCATGGTATATGTTTGGAGCCTTATACTATTAGGTTAAATATAATATTTTGAGTTCAATGATCTTTTGGAGTGGAAGATAAGTTTGTGGTAGAAATTAGTTAAAGGATTTAATTCTACTTTTCAAGTTTATATGATTTTTATCACACTTATTATATGAAGAAACTAATTCTTAAACTTTATGGAAGGGATCTTAAAACCAAAATTTTGTTATCCTAATCTCCTATGTTTTGTTGAACCAATGATATTTTAAATCATCATAGATTGATGGATATTAGCCTCTCAATTTTACACTTATTTGTGATTGATGACCTTAATTAATCCCAATAAATATTTACATTTTTTCACCAATTATGTGTCTCTAATTTTCACTAATTTTCACCTAACTGAGATTATAATTTTTTGGTGACTTTTTTATTTCCCTTTCCCTCTTATTTATACTAAACTCTATTAACCCTGTTTCTGATGTGGGTTTTCTACAATGGTATTTCCAATTTTATTCCATTTATTTTCAAAGAAAATTTTAAAATTTAAGGGATTCAATTTATTGAATGAGAGAGGAATGTAACACCCCGATCCTTCACTGTACGTTTCTCTTTAAATAATAAATTAGCGTGCGATGTACACAACATCGACTTCAAGGTCACCTAAACCTATCAATTTAGCCATTTAAAAATATAATATGAATAGTAATAACCACATTCTCAATTTTATATATTCCATATAATTTTAACATTCATATTACGTGTTCCTTCTATCTAATATAATGAAAAATCAAAATTTTTTAGATAAAAGAAGTATTTTTAAAAAATGCAGTTTTACCACCTTTTAATTCAAAAACCTCTTTAAATCTCATTTTTTTCACTTTTATATGTTTTATTTGACAAAATAAAATTCTTATTTATATTTGGGACATCAAAATTTACTATGGGTAAAATTTTGTAATTTTTCTGATAAAATTCATTTTTTATTGAATAATGAAAAAAACTGTATTTTAAATCAAATATGCCTTTTAATCAAAATTTTTATATTGTATGATTATAATTTTAATTGTTTTTAAAATATAATTATATTTTATTTTTACCATTTAATCCAATGTTTTTCATTCTAATTACTTTAAAATTGAAATTGGACATAAATTAGTTTCAATCTTTTAAAAGGTAGTATTTCTTAAAAACAGTCTTTTTGTTTTGACAACATGAATAAATTTTAAATTAATTAATCCAACGTATATGTTTTTAATTTGGTTAAATAAACATCATTATTGAATTCAGAATATCAATTATAGCTTTGGCTGAATGTTTGGTATTTTTCAAAAAACATTCAATTATTGATAATAATATTGAAAAACATTACGTAATTGCTTAAAACTGACTATTTATTTAAATAATTAATTATTATATTTAGATTTATTTTAGTTAAAAATATATTTATAATACCTATATAAGTTCAATTTATTTCCTTAGAGTCATTTTATAATACGTTTAGATATATAAAAATTTATTAAACTTTTTACTGTCTTTTACCCACCTCCTAGGAGCACTTGCAAATTTGCATAAAACATAATTTTATTGCTTATATGAATTGAATTTCAAAAATCTATGAGACACTGTTAATATCAGTAGGTAAAATATGGTTCAATAAGATGAAAATAATTTTGGTGAATAGTAACATTTACCTTTTATTTACCACGATTACAAGAAAACAGTTTAATCAAAAGTAAAAAAGATATTATAATTATCCAAACACATGACCTAATTCTATTGGATAAGTTTATTTCAACAAAAAACAACCATATTAATAAAATATGGTCGTTTATATCCACTTGGATATGATTAGGACATTTATTATTATTTTATTTAATGAATAGAAAAATGTATTAAATTCAAATTATATTAGCTAAACCTTTTTTAATATAGGGTTATACGTAAGACAAATTCTACTACAAATATTCATTAATAAGAAAAAGAAATTTCCTACATAATGGTATTTTATTTATAATTTTCAGACATAGAAAAATAAAATTTATTTATGACACAATGATGATGCAGTAATTACCTTATTAATGAAAAATTATAATAATTGATATTATAAATATTCAAATAAAATTAAATTGAGAATTATGATGAATTCCAATAATTTTAAAGGATAATATGA
The DNA here is from genome assembly GCA_963277665.1 of Viscum album. NCBI lineage: Eukaryota > Viridiplantae > Streptophyta > Magnoliopsida > Santalales > Viscaceae > Viscum > Viscum album. The sequence goes on from OY728130.1 coordinate 883,934,543, forward strand.
CATGATAGGGTTGATTAGATATGTTATTTTGAAGTGATAAGGTTGTTATGACTTTCACAAAAACGAAATACCAAATAGTGTGAAAATTGACATAAATTAATATTTAAAATAAATACTATATTATTTGTTCATATAAAATTCCCAAAAATATATGGTTCTTCCAAAGGGCTTGAATAATATTATATATGTCATTAATGAATCACTAGAGGTTCACTTGGATGTTTAGAGTATGTTTATTAACCATATAGTGTATGAATACAAGAAGACACGGTAAAAGTTAAACTATTTAACTAAGAATTAAATTTAAATGATAAGGTTTTAATAGTAAACTAAACTTTTATAAAACCTATTGGTTGAAATTATGTCAAACCATAACCACCTAAGTCTCGAAATAAATTTATTTTTAGCCATTATAACACGAATATTATGGTATAATAAATTAATAAATTAATCATTCCTAAAGTGTCCCTCCTCCCCCTTATAAAAAAGCCCTCACTTATAACCCATTCGTCACACCTCTTAATCCCCTTGGATCGACCAAAACAAGCTCAAATAATCTCTCATGACCCCCCTCTACCTCTTAGATGCCTCACTTTTGTAATAAGGTACTTCAAGAAGTCCTTTTTGTTCAAACCAAAGGGAGTTACCCTATTTAAAGGTAACAATTTTTCTTAAATTATTATCATTTATTTTAATTCCCCAACCCCTAAAATCTTTTTATTCCGTTAATTTATTACAAAACCAGTATCCTAAATATACTAGTATCTTTTTGTGATAAGTATTCGGACTACACTTACACACACCTCCATCTAATGAGTAAATATAATATCGTTTTTGTGGATTGAAAACCAACACCGCACGAAACGATGATTGTTCAATTATCTCTTACCGCCTCTCGTGGTGGTCGTAAAGATGGAACTATATTTATATATGTTATATATTATTTTTATGTTGTATTTATTATTCATTATTTTTTCTTTTATATCATACCTTTATGGTTTCCTTTATGGGTAAACGTGATAATTTAATTTGAGGAAGTGCGGACTACCACCCCCTCATAGTGATATCACTCATTCATTCCATACATGGGATGTATAAAAGATGGAGTTAATGATATTATATATGATATTTTTCTGGAATTATAATATACCTATGTTTCATTATTTATTCATTCTATTAACAGATGATATATAAATGAATGAAGCCTTCATGCGAACGTATGTCTTACCTTCTCCATGAATGATGCATTTAATTTCTTATCTCTAAATGATATGTACTATTATAAATACTTATATATACTATATATATAAGATATATATGATATCTAAATCCTGAATACCATTTAGGGTATAAAGTACTTTTTAACACATGTAAAACATGTAATTATAAAAATTTTACTTTTGACATAAGTACCAAGTATCAATAAATTGATCGTTATTAACTTGAATGATTTTGTAATGTTTATAACGTACTAATAAGTGACATAATATATTAAATAAATTTGAAAATGGTTCTGAATCAAGTATCGATTAACTTTATTTTATTATTCAGGGGATTAAAGGAAGAACATGTCAAGTAGTACATGAGGTAAGGGCTAATTCTACAATCTCTTCATTATCTAAGGTTGTTTATACGTAATTATCTATTGTAACCTCTGTATCTTCCACATCCATGTTTTTTAAAATGTATTTCAAAAAATTGTTAATTTTTAATATAAAATGACTAATAGTCATTTATACCCCTGTTTGACATTATATGTTTTTTAATGAAATCTTTTTATCATTTTCCAAACAAGGTACTTTATGAGTTTTTAGACAAAATTAAGATAAGAATGTTTTTTATCTTAAACAGTTGTTGCGGCTATTTTCTGCCATTATGACATCGTCGAAGCATTCCATACAAGATTATAATAAAATTTTCAAAATACATGTTTTGTTTTATAATTATGTGACTTTTAATTGATTTCAAAATAGTAATTTATATTTCTCTCAAGCTATTTTGATTTTATCTATGTCAACATCTTTGATGGATTTTACATTTTGTTGAAATTATGACACAATCTTCAATATTGTATTGATGTTTTTGTGATATGTTTAACTATGTATGTGTTATTTTTATTCCATTCAAGGTTTATGGTTTAGGTATTAACATGTCATATTCTAGTTTTAATAAGAATTTTTATGTTACGATTCAACCTTTTCATATGGGAAATGAATTGGACTTAGTAAGTGACATGTGGATCCCGCTAAAGATCCTCGACGCATTGGTAGGTATAATGAGACAAACATGTGTCTTGTAAAAAGGACTTGAAAATATCTTATTTATAATCTTGGCACATGCCCTTGACTATGTGGTTATGACATTTGGCATTATGCATTCTATCGTTATGAAATTGGGTATGGATGTTGCATGTGATTATTCGACTAGTAGAATATCCATGTGAATAAGTAAATGGAATTATTTGATTTATATTTGGCATATTATGTGGATGTTGAAAATTAAAATGCATTTTTTTATAAATTTTCTTAAATGATTATTCTTATTTGTGAGAGTTTCTGCTATATTTTTATCCTTACTAAACATTTGAGCTCACCCCTTTCATATATTTTATTTTCCCAGTATTCCAAGAAATGTATTATTATTGATAAGTAAGGTTAATCTCGGGGATTAATGGTATTCCAAAAGGGTCATTTATGTTGTATTTTATTTTATCATACGTAATGTAATGTTCATGTCTGTAATCTATTTTTCGTGATTACTAAACTGATCGGTCATTCAGGACATGATTCCTTGTAATCATGCCAATGTATTAGAATAATGCACCGACTCTGGTCTTTAGGGTTCAGGGTATTACATGGGAGCATGTGATTAACGAGAGAATGTAATTCCATAAAACTAGTGTCACTCCATATATTGCCTAATTTCATATAATACAGATTCAGTATGGCTAAAAATGGATAATATTTAGTAGAACCACCATATAATGAAGTATTTTCACAACTCTTTAACTACTCAAACAATTTTTAGAAATCACAAAATTCATATTCCGATTTCCTCTTAATTTACTAAATATTATCTTCATCATCATACTCATATATAATCACATCTTCTATACGGTATTATTTATTTTCCACACATGTAATTATATAATATGATAAATAATATGCATTGATATCACAGTTTCTAGCTACATTCTCTATTTGCCCTTCTTTATTCCAACATATATAACATTGTTCTATTCTATGATAGATCAACTGTTCTTCCAGCACCTCTAGACTAATGTTTCATGGATAACAGAACCGTAAACACAAAAAAAATTTAGAAGGGTCATAGAGATGATATTTTGAAAACATGATGAAATCTTTGACTCTATCCTCATACTCATTTTTCAAATGATTGACATCCATCCCTTCATTATTCATATCAATCATGTTTTACTTGATAATATCAATATTTAACAATATAAATACAAAAAACTTTTGTATAATAATTAATCAGTGCTAAAAAATGTTATTGACTTTAAGTCTTTATTGAAAACTATTTATAAATTCATAGTTAAAATCCCATTAATAACCCACCCATTTATACAATTATCACATTAAAATAATATTCTATTTTTAAAATAATCCATTCATGTCCAAACACACATTCTCAAAACACAAATTACTCTTTTATAGAATTCAAGGAAATTTCAACGACCAATAATATTAATCATTTAAAATGAGTGACAACCCTGTATATTTTACAAATATTAATTAAAACCACAGACACACCTTATTAAAATTAAACAATAATTACATATTGTTTGAAAACATTCACATCCCTTTATTAAAGCCAATATGGTTAGTTAACAAACACTTGACATGAACGGTAAGTCCATTCGAAGTGTTGAAATCATTATAATGCTATTTAAACCCAAAAATGGGTATTTTGAGCACATATTATTTATTAATACATATTTCAAAACACTTGAATCATTTTAAAAGAACAACCTAGGTATTTTCAAAAAGACAAAAATACCAATGGAAACACAATATAAAACACACTTGAATAAAAAATACCCAAAATTTTATAAAATATAATGTTATCAAAGGTTTGTCATGTGTCTCATTAATAAATATTATTAATCCTATAGTTTACTATCATAATACAACTGGTGAGTGAAAAAGTGATAGATGAAGACATAATTTTCACTTATCCATTATACTATTGAACATAATGTCACATATCTTAAAATGGGGTTGGAATCATCCACTTGATGACTAAATCATGTACTACTAATCTGGAACCTTCCAATAGAGTATATTAGAAAAAAATCCCCTTCTTGAGGGTATACATTAGGAAAATGTTATAGGAAAATATATATTCAATCCTTTCCTATAATCAATGGTTCCTTTCACTTTTTGATTAATTAAATTTCAAATAGTTTTTCAAGGAATTCCAAAAATATCTCACCCTAAATCAAATACCAATAATAACACATGGATGTATAAAATATTTCAAAATATATGAAAGGATTTGTGAAGTTTCTCTTATGTATCCTTATCTGTCGGAATCTATAAGCAACCACGTGACAATCATGGATTTGAACTATTACAATCCTGACTGTGTATACATCACTATAAACTGATGATAACATGATATCAAATCAATCGTAGAGAACACTTTATCACCACTAAGCCTATTAAATAGTCCATTAATATATATAAATGGATATAAGTTCATTTATATCTCTTAGAATGACCTCTAATTGTCCACAGAAATTCTCAATGATCCATTTGATTTTTTTTTGAAAAAACTAATCCATCCTTTCTGAAAATAATCATTCAAATAAACCTCTTGACCTCGATGTTGTTAAATTGATTCTTCTTCTCCTAGAGCTATGCAGAATCCATCGTCCCCTTTCCACTATCCATCATAAATATCCTCATCATGTAAAATGCATCACAAATCCTCACTACAACTAGAAATTATTCTATAATTATAGTCCTAAAAAGAAATTATTTCACTATAACGACCTCCATGCATTGACATATGAAATTTATAGGAAGGTCCTCCCTCGAAAGAAACAAAACTGAGAAAGCCAACATATTATGATAAAATCATGAGAAGTTGGATATATACACAAATTACCTTATATATAATGAATGATATAATTTATTAAATGTAAGTACATCTTATGTGTTCCTAATAATGTTGTGGACAATGTAACTCCATTAAAATTTAATGTTGGAATATTGTTTTTGATGGCCTATGTGACACGCGACACTAAGAACAAAAGGGAATATAAGACTCGAAGTCATTATAATATATTTAATATTTAAAAAATCAATCTATGATATAACTTTAAATGCATGTGATACTATATTAGTATATTTCATATGCAAAAATGAGTATCTTCATTGTATTACATTACACGAAATAGTTATTTTTACCGAAATATAATATATTATTAAAGTATAATTATTTAATATAATTATTTAATATAATAATATATAAACTGGCCGTTAAATTAGTTATTATGAATATGATTAACAAACTTATTAAATACATGTTTACCCAAATATAAAATTAATTAAATGGTTACCAATAAATTTGAAATGAAAATATAAACCAATTGAATATATAGAAAATATTATAATTTTTATTCTCACAAAGTGGTTCTATCTGAATAAATGAATTAAAATAAAATAACTGAATGATATTATTGATGTATATACTATATATTTATTAAAATATTTTTTATAATCATCCAATATATTCGATAGAAATAAGAAAATAATAAACTCAATACTGTGTGTAAAAACATATATTTTTATTAAGGCCCTTTTACCACCTTATAATAGATAATATATTTTAAATAAATTTTTTTACACTTTATAGAACATAATTTGTTAAAATCTATATATTTTATAAAATATAATCATAAAAATTATCTTAGGTTATTTTTATGATAATTTTTGTGATGATTCATAATTTAATAAATAGTAAAAAAATGAAGAAATTTAATTTAATTGTTTTCCTATATGTTGTTTATGATATTTATTTATAACTTTATTTTGATTTAATGTTTAATTACATAATATTTTCACCAATTAATCCAATTTAGTTAATTGGAAACAATTTCATTTTGAAATTTACAATAAAAACATAGCAAACATTATAAATTATTTACTTTAAAAACAATATTGTCGTCCCATCTGGTAGATTAATTTTTATTTAATTTAAACAATTTATGTGATTATAATTTAGAAAATTGTATTCAATATTTATAATAATAATAATTTCTAATTTCTAATAATTTAAAATTATAGTTTGAAAAAAAATATTTGAAAATGTAATTCAAATTAATTATAAAGGTTAAGGTTAAATTATGCTTAATAAAGAACTAAACCATATTCTTAAGACCAAAAATGACATATAAATATTTAAAAAATTCATTAAATGGAAATATTTATTCCCTATCCTCCCTTTTCAATAATATTTATAATTATTGATAATATTTCAATAAAAAACATTGGTGTGGTACCTTTGTTTAAAAAATATTTAAAAAGTGCCACTCATCCTCCATTATAAAATACCTCATTTCCTCTCACTTCCTCACACAACTCAAGACATATAATTTCATCCAAACTCTACCAAATTAACTCAAAATATTCCTCTAATACTACATGACTATTTTATATAACTAGAAAGATTTCCATGGGATGCTTCTGGGGAAATCCAAAAGGAGTTACAGGATTAAGAGGTAACGTCTTTCTTTAAAGAACAAAAATATTATTTCAATTATCCACTACCCCAAATCATATTATTAAAATTTTATATATAAAATATAGTATCCTAATTATACTAGTATTTTATTATTTAAATGTTTAAACCTACACATACCCACACACATCAATCTAACAGGTAACAAAAACTATTGTTTACGTGTACGCCAATATACGACCTCATGAAATTATGATTGATAAATTCTCCTTTTCCATGTCTAATGGTGGTAATTATGATTTACACTATATTTATATATTTTATATATAATATTTTTTGCATCTTTAGTCTTCTTTAATTATTATATAACACATGTCATTATATTTTTCATTATATATAAAAATGATAACATCATTTGCGGAACTATGGACTTTTGCATCCTCAAAGAGATGAGATTCGTTCACACTATACATTGAAATTATAAAATATGGTTTGAATTAAGTATGTGAAACATATAAAAATATATATGATATTCATGAAATAATTATCCTTCATGAAATATAATAAATATAAATTTTGGTAATAAATTTTCACACACACTTAAAATGTTATGACATCGTTCATGGATGTTTGGACTACTACCTCCTAGTCACGATCTGATTCATTTTACATAAAAATAGTATATATAAGTATATATGATTAAATAATATGGTATTATAAAATAATTAAAATTATGACAATATTGAAGTTCCAAACATACTTTTCTAAATGATCATTAAAATGTAGGAATGTTACTCATACATACATACGACTTATTGTCTGTGTGATTATAACGTTGGTTCATTTACATTACAATAATTAATAATTATTTTAAATAGATTAATTTATGTTAATATATAATAATAATTTATTGATTAATAGTCTATATATTTTATTTAATGACCCCATTGACAAAAGTTGACCCACCAAAGTTTTTTTGACATATAAATCAAAATTGATGTAAACAACCAACGTAAAGATAATTATTTATGGAATTGTATAAAACATAATAACAAGTAAATTAAATTTAATAAAATCGTGAAAATATTTCACAAGAAATTAAATAATTAACATATGTTATTTGTTGAATATTATTAAGACACATGAGATATATTAGACTCAAGGTAAGAAATTTTAATATGGAATTTTTATATATGTGAGATAAATATGTTGTTATCCACGTACTTATTTTCTGTGGTGTATCTAATTTAAATTTTAATATATAACTCAATTAATTAATTTATTGTCATTTTATTTTATGTTCCTATTTTAAATATTTATTCTAAGTGGATTTGAATTTAACCATACTGAGTGAAAAATGACTTCATAACCTAATTTCTTTTCACTGGCATATATTACTTCCATATTTTTGTTAATATTATACATTTATGTGTATAATAATTTTTTTATTATCTATTTTATTATTTACACTATATCTATGTATATTTACACTTAACACACATAATCTATTTGGTGATTGATTTTCACATCAATGTTATGCAATTTTAAAGTTTTTACTTCATAATCTCATTTTGTTCAAGATTTTTGACACATGGAATTTCCATCAAAGGAAATTATTTCATAATTATCTAATAAAACCTTTAATTTTATTCTCATGTGGTTATTCATTACCCCTTTTAATTAACAGTACCACGTTTTCTACTCTTTGGTACACAATGTTATTTAGAAAATGTGGTTAATAAAACCAATCATCATTTTCCCCTTTTTTTGGAGAACCATCTTTCTTCTAAAAACCATGTTTTGTTAAAATGTTTTCAAAAATGATTTGGTAAATACTTTAATACCCTTTTTTCATTTATTTATTTTTTCAAATGAATCATTTTTCTATCACAAAAAATTAATTTTTAAATATTTTTTTCTGAGTAAAAGTAATGTATTTTACCATATAAAACAAGTACATATTGACTCTCCATCATTTCTTTGAAGCTTTCATTGCATGATTAAAATGATAATTTTAAAGGAATTTTTTTCCCCAAGGGAATTTTGTGGAAACTAATTTTAAAAATAAAAGAATATTTTCCCCAATTTTTAAAAATAATTTTTTATAGTATTTCTATTAATAAAAAAATAAAATCCATTTATTTTTAATTAAGTTGGGATATGATGTATTTATACCATACTTATTCTGGCTTTGGATGTTTTATTATTGATTTTTCTAAGGATAGTATTCACATTAACTTCATTGATTAATTTTTTATCCCTTTGATATATTAAATGTATTATGTTTATTGAAAATTGAATTTCCCATAAATTACCATTACATTTATCATGGATATAGCTGTTGACAATACTAAAAACAATTTTACATATGGTATTTACTTTAATAGTTATTTGATTAACCAGGGAATTATTGATTATGCCATATTTATCACACAATATGGATATTTTAAACGAAATTGTATTTATTTTGATCATTTGATATGAAGAATTATTTGGAAGGGTAATGATATGTGGGGACCAAATTTAAAATAGCCCATCGATGAATTTATAGGTTCCTATGACACAAAATACTTGTGAAAATTGCAAAGGTTTCTATTCAAAGTTTTAAACCATCATTTGATATGTATTGATGGTATAGTTTTTCATGTTCCATATACACGATTTCCATTAAAAGTGTATTTTACTATTTTAGTTTTAGTTATTATTCATCCATGTTATTTTTTTGTTAACATATATTTGGATACATTTCATTTCAGTTCATTGATTAAATTATTGGTGTTTCAGTTTCTTACATTTCCATAACAATTTAGTATAAACTAATTATTTGAATGGAATGTGTTTTTTGTTATTTCATTGACATGTTATTTATTCACTTCTTAGTTTTTTTATTACAAGGTATGTGTGATCAGTTACATCCCATTCCATTATTTGTACTCTCATGGATTCATCATTTCTTCTACAATATTATGACTTTACTGATCATTTTAGCTCACCCTTATTATGTTCTTTCGCAAGGAATTGAAGAAGTGTACAATTAAATATATGAAGGGATTTACTATAAGCATTATAGTTTTCAAAAAATTAATATATTTATATAAATGAGGGAAAAATATATAATAATGATGTATTCATTTTCAATACAATGCTCAATTATGAATCTAGTCTACCAAGACTTCTACACTTATTAGTCCCGTAGGAATGGTTTACTTGTTATCATGAAAATTATTTTATTATTAAAAACCAGCACTGGGAAATCAATGGTCATGTCTCTATGAGAATATTTTATATTATATAATAATTTAATCTTATTTTATTACCATAATGAATATAGAAATTGAAAAAAAAAACTTACATTTATGTTAATAATGTGTTTACCGGGGTGTTGAACTAAAAATGTATGGGGTAAAATGAAACTAAACTTGTTTAATTACTATTTTATTGTTATAGTTCGACATTATATATTATTATGATCTCCAATTGTCTATTATGGATCCCTTTACATATAAAAAACATGGGTGGAGTTCTTTCATTTTAAAACATCCATGTGGGCCCTCTCCCCACTTATAAAAGGCCACACAATCATCTCTATTCCAACACAAAAAAAACCAATTGTGTCATACAATACATAATAAAATAACATATTATTTCCAAATCATTTTTATTATGTTTTTTTATAAATCTATCCTATTATGTATTTGGTTTAAACCAAAAGAATCTATTTGAAGAATAAGTAAAAACCTTATCCGCACATTTTATTTTTTTATTCTTCCTAATCATTCAAATATAATGAAACAATTATGATATATTTATGTCATTATCTTACATATTTGGTGATTTTATATTTAAATTGAATTACCTAAAAACACATCATCCTCCCTTAATTGGGAAATGAAACTGTTGATTGTGTGTACAGAAGTCTACCACCTATAAAACTGATGTAATTCAGTTTCCATAAAAAATTATCAATGATAGATATAGTGATGTATATAATTTTTATATATGATTATTATGATCTAATTAATTTTTTTAATTATAATATCATATTTACCTATTACATTTCAGAATGTATAAAATGTGATAATGTCATTCGTGTGTACTGTGGACTACCGCTTTGCGAAATGATGTGATAGATTTTTCACATAAGATTTAAATGAAAGGAATTAATGGATAAATTTAATGAATATATGTGATATATATGAAATTATATTTATTATTAAAGATTAATACACTCTATACATTCTTACACATTCACTCTTTATGTAAATGATATTATCAGATGTGTGTATGTACGACCTAATGTCTCCACAAAGCAATTCCATTAAGTCACCATATTGAAATTAAAATAGTTATTTTGATTTATTAAATGAAAAAAAATTATATGTATAACATTATTAACTTTATGATGATTATATAACTATAACTTATTTTCATGATCGGAAACATTCATGATGAAACATGCAGGAGAAAAGAAGGAAATTATTACCTGAAATAGTAGAGATAATGAATGATTATTAAATAACGGTTAATAAGATGTTACAAATGAATTATATAGGATATTATAAATAATAATATGATTTTGGAATAAATTAATAAATTGTTTAAAACCAATTTACAAGATTTTAAATATTTTTAAAATAAAGGGAATGTGATGTATGTCGTATCATTACTCAATTTTCATTTGTTGGGTTACACAACAACATCATTTATTATATTATACCAAAATTATGTGTAAAATGGCATTGAATTACATAAATTTTATTTTCACATGAATTGATTTATAACTAAATTTGTTCCTCATAATTACCCCATTGATTAACTCTCACATCAATTATACATGCTTTGTAAGGGTTTCACCTTAAAAATCATTCTTTGAGGCACAAGTTCATTTATACACCTTATATCTTTTGAATGGTGAATATAATATCCTTTTACATACTATATCGTGAATACATACTACATCATGCGATTTTAAATTACAATTAATTTACATATTTCATGAGATGTTATGATACAAAAGTTACTAAATTGTTAATGGTTTATCTTTCAATCACATTTTAATAGGGATTAATTATGCTTGAATTTCTATTGAAGGAATTTATTTTATAATTGTATAATGAACCCAATAATTTTCTTAACATTTATTTATTCATGAATTTCTAAATTAATAGTGACATTTTACTCTATGTTGTATTTAAAATTATTGAAAAATTGTTCTTAATAATATTTGATGTCATTTCACTCTTCTGTTGAAAATCATTTTTCTTCAAATTCCATAATTTCTAAAAATATTTTACTATAATTTTATTTGTCATATTTACCCATAATCTGTTTTTGTAATTTATTAAAAGGAATGTTAATATCATTTTCTAAAAAACATATTTTTTAAAATTTATTACAAATAAATATGGATGGAATATATGTTTTTTAATGTATTCATCCTGGAAATATCTTCTGCCATCATGACGAATCAATGTTTTAAAGCTTCATTTATATTTTTAAAAAGTTATATTTTAAAAAAAATATTTAAATGATTCATGGTGTTTTATATTTTAAATAAGTGTTTTTAAAATTTTAAATTATATTTTCTTCATGAAATCTTCCATGTGATCTTACAAAATCATTTTCCATATAGGATTACATCCTTTGATGTTACTGAACGAGAAAAGTTTTTTCCCAATAGAAATTTTTAAATGTAAATTCATCAACAAAAAAAAACATTTGATGTTATGAATTTTTTGAAAAATATGATTATGTGTCGAACACACATATACATAATTTATCCTTACTTCCATTGAATAGGGAATAAAATCCTTATGATCATTTCTCAATTTCTGTTATTATGAAATTTCATTGGAATATCATATGATTCACAATTATTCAAACCATTTTCTTTCTATGGGTAGTTATTATGTTATTACTTATGATTTATTTTATTTATGTCTCACATATATATCATGATGATGTTATGATAGGTGATCCCAGATAGTAATCAATTGTATTGGGTAACGTGTTAGTCTCACGTGATGTCCTTTATGGGACAATGGATTAAACATTATTTGTAATGAGGAATTTTTCTCTAAGTGATATTGTCTTGGAATTTATAATTGATTAATGTTTATGTAATTTTTTGTTTTTCTTCAACATGTTCTATTATGACACGATATTATGATACCATGTGAACTATGTTTTTATTCCACATCTATACTCATGTGACTTCTATTTTATGATATGAAGTTATAAATTTTACTCACATGTTTTGTTTCCTTATAATGCTTATTCACATACTAGGATTTTTACATTTCCCATTTATTTATGTATTCCCCCATTTTATCCAATACATAACTAGGAGCTCAAATGTATTTTTGGAGATTACAATGGAAATTTAAATAATAATTCCATGTATCATGTATTAAGAACACAGTTTCAAAATAAAATAGGACATTATAGTCTTTACGGGTTATTAATGGTCATTTATGTTTAGGAATCATGTAATAATATGTTTTAAATGCTTGGGTGATAATTTTTGGTACCATAGAAATGGTCTAGTTATCCATTGGAACTTGTATGAGATTACTTTAATGAGAACCCTATGGATAAGTCTAATAATAAGACTATGTATAGAAATATATCCTAATGTATTGGTGAATTATAGAGAAAGTTGTTTATGAGAAATTAAATCTTTTTCTAGATACTAAAAGTGGAAATGCTTCTTTGATTGATAAACACCAAGGAAATTACTATAAAAAATGTGAATCGTGATTTACTCGAGCATTACCTAGTACAATACAATCGATCATACCATGCACATGTTTTGAAATTACATCAGGATATGATTTGGAAATTCATAAAATATTTATAAACCATCATGAAGGATTTGAATATATTTAGACCATGAATAATCCAGGATAATCTTAAGGTGTGATATGTTTAAAATAATGTGTCATCATTTAGATATCCTAGAAATTATTGATCATGATCAATTGGATTCTTACTATTATTATTTTTTTCACATATAATGCTTTTTGTTTTTCTTATTGGTTGAAACTAAGAGGAATAATGTTAACAATAAATGTAATGGAAGAATTGGTGAATATGAAATATAAAATTTGTTGAATAATTGAGATAAATATATCGTGATTATGTATAATAATTTATCATTATATATGTCTTACATCATGAACATTACTGATATTTCTAAAAATTAAAATAACATTAACATGGACGTTTTTGAATTTTTTGTGGTAATGGACATAGAGAAATGATGATTTATCTTTCTACATTTCATGACGGTTGGAAGAATAACATAGAAGACTATATCTAATGGAGGGGAAGACATTTTCTATGAAGATATGGCTTTCAAAATGAAATGAATTAATGAGGAATTCAATGTCTTATATGTGTAAACCTATATAATTATCTTAGTCATTGACTTAAAATAAGGGTTAACCACTATAAAAAATATGGTCCCACTATATAAAAATTAATTAAATTAAAATTATGGATGTATTAGTTATTTGTATTTAGTAATTACACTATAGTATTGTTTTACCCAATTGTATTTTGGTTATAAGGATAACAAAAAATCTGAAAATTAAGTAAATTTTTGAAGAATAAATGACATCATGATTGACTAATATAAGAGATAGGTATACAATAATGGGATTATGAGATTAAGGATGATCATATGTTCATTATTTTAAACACCCCTTTTATGTATTAAGTTATTGGATTTCATGTTCACTAATGATATTTTGGGAGACATTTTACGATTTTATTGAATATATAACCTTTTGGTTTAATGAAAAGGATTTGTTGGGAATAATTCTATTATATTTTGTGATATTTAAGACGAATAATTATAAGGATGAACAGAAATTTCAATGAATACATTGAACATTATGTGTTACTATTATAGTGTTTGAGATTAATATATTATATTGTATTAAATGTGTTAACCATTTTTTTCAATATAAATATAATAGGAAAAGTATAATTATTTTTAATAAATTATGTGATTCATTATATGTTTATTTTGGAAATTTATGGAAAAAAAGTCATATTGGATATTAATTCTATAGACCAATAGTGAAGTGGAAAGTGATCAAAGCACAACCAATGGATTAAATTGTGTTTCTGAAATAAAAATATATCAGTTAAAATATTATATGGTGTTCTATATCTTAATATAATTCCTCATATCTAAGAAATGAATCTTGAAATAGATGTTATCCTATTAACTTCATATTAGTTGATTCGATGGTGTTTTAACTCATCCCATGTTTATGGTTTTGAGGTCCTTACATTTACCTTGATTAGAAACCTACTTGTGATCAAGGATCTCTATCACTCTCCCTAATTATTTAAAAGTTTCTTCCATGTCCATATCTTTAATTTATACCAATGTTATTATACAAGGAAAAATAATAATGTTTTATAATGGATGACCATAACACATCCCTTTCTCTCTAATCAATAATTTTTTTTCTCTTTTTACTATGTATGTTTCCAACAGAGGTATTTTCAAAAGTAAAAGAACTGATTAAAGAGATAAATTTTAAATTGTGTGGGTGAAATTAATTTAATGGTGTAGAATGAAACACCATAAGATCTTATAATTGTAAAACCGTGCTAGATAATGTATATTACATGAAAAAACTATATTAGAAGAAAATGTAACACTCTGACCCTTTATGATATATTTATTGTTAAATAAATTCAATCTTTTTGATATCTTGTGATTCATTCAACATCATGAATAAACAAAATAAATAATTATATTAAATATTATTTTTTAAAAATTATCATTGTAACTAGCATGTTAAAATGTGAGTGTATGAATAGGAAAAATTGAATTATGAAATGTACATTTTACACATATAAGAAACAAATAAAATTTTTATATATTTATTAGAAATAGAAAAAGACCATTTGAATGAGAAATAAATTATTTCTAGAAAACTATATTTTTTTAATGGAAGATTAATCAAGATTTTCACACATAATTATAAATTAACTAGTACCCAATCCATGAATTCTCATGAAATTATCATTTAGTTATATTTTTTCATACACATATCCAAAAACATTTGGAGATGATCTATGGAAGTTTTTTAATGGTTTGTGATAGTTGGAGGTTATTTGAATATGAAATGTTGTGAGTAGGATTCTCTTGACACATGGAAATAGAGAGAAGGATGGAGGTAACATGTGCATATCTAATCACTCTATATAACTATAGATATGAATTTAGGCAAAAAAGTGTATATGAATAAAAAAATGTATAAATAAACTATTTTTATAGGTTTATGTGCTTTCAAACAATTTATACAAACTATATGCATAATACTGAATGAAATTTATTAATTTAGAAGATAAATGAGAGGAAAACTAAACTACAAGTAGATGGAATGCATACTATAATCTCATGAAATATATAATGTATGAAAATATTTTTGACAAAGTGTTTATTGTATGATTTCAATGAGATTAATTTAATATTCTCTTCAAATGTAAAGATTTATAAATTGGAAAAGTTGTATAAATTTTTTAGAAATTTTTTATTATTTTTAATGAACCTTATAAATAATAATTGTACGTATTGATTTAAATATTTGAATTAATATAATTTTTATAGAAATGTTGTATTAATGTTTAATAACTTTATGTAAATCCCATAATCATGAGTGAAAGATATTGAGGATGTAAGAACCTGGTAATTATTTTAGAGGTACGAGCTTCTTCTTTTCCATTTCATTAAGTGTTTTTGAGAAAATATGGAACATGGGGAAAATCCTGAATTTTGGAACTACACACTGTTTACATTATCCACACATCGTGTACTTTTGGCTGTGATGGAATGAGTGCACAGGGCGTGTAGCCATGCCGACGACGAAGGGTGTAGGAACCGAATACACGACTTGTAGTGGTACCTTACACACTGTGTCGTCAGTCGGCATGCTTGAATAGTATGGCGGTGGAGTCTCCGCCAGCTGGGCGACAGTACACGCCGTGTACTTGGGAGTACATTCCGTGTACTCATGTTGACAGATGAACAGTGTGGCGGTGCCACCAAATGAATAGTTAAATGAAGGGAGTACACATTGTTTACTTAGAAGTACATGCCGTGTACTTTGTTATTTCAACTTAAAACAGGCAGTAGCCTCCTCATTTGGCAGAGGAGGCACTTCAGCAATTTTGGAGCCAAAGGAGGAGGCCAGATATTTGAAGATCCATTGGGCATTCGTCTGGAATCCGATTTGGCTACAGACGATCTCATTGGAAACGCACGGGCATGCCCTCTCCTCTCCTAGTACCATTCTTATCAATTCTTCTCCTAATGTAAGTTATTTACGTTTGAATTGGCTTTGTTCTTCGTTATATTTACGTCGTTCTTGCGAATTTTTTGAGTCGGAGTCTGTATATAACGCTTGTTGACATATAATGTTGGTGGCTTTGTGTTTATTTCCCAAATGTCATGCGTTTTTGTATGTTTTTATGCCACGAACCCATGTTGGGTGTCATGTGGCTGAAGTCGTTTCTATATTTAATACATATAATTGATTAGGTATTTAATTTTGATAATAAAATTGTGGTTGGGATCGTTGCTTGGATCTGGAACCACCCCGGGGGTGTGTTCCACTGTTTAGCCATTTTTCCAGGATACCCGAGGGTATGCCTTTAATGTAGTAATTGTAGAATTTCCTTGAGATGAATTTCTTGTTTACTAAATTTTGATTTGTTGGGCATAGCCTGTTTACCTGTTTAGCCTGAGGGCGATGTTGTGATTAGCCTGAGGGCACTGAGCAATTTAGCCTGAGGGCAGTTGTTATTTCGGCCTGAATGAAATTATTTCGTGCCTGAGGGAAGCTGATTCTATGCTTGAGGTCGACACTACATACGCTTGAGGGAAATTTCTATTATGCCTGAGGGTAGATACTTGTTTTGGATACTCGTTACCTGAGGGTAAGAGTTTACATGTCTGATGACATTAGTTGTTTACTAGAAATTAACTATTGTGATTTCTTATATTAAATGGATTAAATAGATAATTAAATGGAAATATAATTGGTAATGAGTTGCTTTTGATTACTAGTTAACTATTTGTATTTTTCTACGACACACTATTGTTCCATGCTTACACATAGTTGGGCACGTGCCTTTGGTGGGTGCCTGTTGAGATATAATTCTCACACCCTATTTGGGTCACGCTTTTCGGCCCAAATAGATTACGTTGCTGCAGGTGTAAATAGTGGCAAGAGTCCATATACAGGTACTTGACTGTTGTAGAGGAGTAGGTGGGCATGGGACCAAGACTAGGATCGCGATGCCGCTGCCAGCTGTTTTCTTTGAATTGTTGTACTATGGTTCTGCTGTATTGTGTTGGTGTATAACATCTTCTGGCTATTTTCTTAGAACTTGAAACATGTAGCACCATCTTTTATATATTGTTGGTTATATCCACTATTGTAGTTATTTCAGTTGTGTATGTTTACTGCTTCCGTTGTTGTGTATGTTTATTTTGTATTCCACTGCACTACACTTTGACAAATGAGGGCATAGTTTCCCCACTATCAGAATTGGGCCCTCGCTTCTAGTCAGCAGCCTCTATCATTTGGGGAAATGTACTTGAGGTCACATGGCGAACCGGGATCGGGGCACCTGTTGCATGGGACATGGGTCCAGGATGTTACAAAGTTGTATCATAGGCATTTCCTTTCATTGACTTACTATTTGGAGCCGTATTCAGGGATAGGATGAACGGTAGTTGGTAATAAGCTATGCCCAGGCATAGATAACCCATGTACAACGAAAATCCAATTTACCTTGTGATTGTATTTTTATTTATTTTTCAATTTATAGTTGATTTGATTTCACCGTTGGGTGATGCACTTGTGATTGTGCTGTTATAATTTATCTATGGGTTCTATTTAGTTGCAACCTAATGAGATGAGGGTATGCCATCACTTGCATCATATAGGCACATGCTAGATATCACATGTCATGCATAGTTTCAATGCCATTTAGGTGCATTAGAAATTTGAATGTTGTAGTGATAGTTGTTGTGTTAGAAAATCATGGTGTTTTGATAGCTTCTTGATAAATATCTGCCTTGTGTTATGGTAAGTTTTTGTTTAAGCTTGTTTATAGAATGGACACCATACATTGTTTTTTGGGGAGTATGGGCCCCCATTGATTGGAATTTGGTGGATCATTGACTGTTATTGGTTATAACACATATAATATCTGAAACATTGATTCGTGGGGAGTATGGGCCCCCACGGGTCATAATATGACACTTAGGTGTTGGTTTTTAGTATTTTATGGGTTTCGGGGGAGTTTCTGAGGCATACTGTCTGGAAAACACAGAATACACTCCGTGTAGGTCCTCCTACATGCCGTGTGTGTTCTTCTGTTCGGGAAGAAAAATGAGCTTTTTGAGTACATGCCGTGTACCCCGAGTACACGCTGTGTAGTTTATTCCCATGTCACAAACCATGTGGGTGGCGACACGGGGTAGGGAAGGGCTTGGGTAAAACACACCGTGTTGTTTTTGTGAATGACGTGTAGTGTGACCCAGAGTCCGATCTTGTAACTAACAACAAGGGTTAGTGAACTCCCTGACAGAAGACACCGTTTCAATAATAGACACGTCGTGTAGTGTGACCTGGGGACTCGGCCGTGTAGCTAACAACACGGGTTGGTGTCACCTCTCCTTGGACATGCCATGTACCTGTGGGGCATGCCTTGTAGTCTTGTCCGAGGATAGACTGTGTGGAGTTTGTAGTGTGGCTGGGAAACAAGGTTGTGTAAACGCCATGTGCTGGTGTAACATGACGTGTTGTGTCAAGCCGTGTAGTCGGCCATGTCACAGACAACACAGGCAGTTAGAAAATAACATCGTACCCGTCGTGTAGATATTATACACGCCATGTAGTTTTGTTTGACAGAAGTCGTATGGCATAGCCCTGTAGAAGGACCCAGGCAGGGGAAGGAAATTCATGTGCACCCCGTGTAGTCATTGTACACACCGTGTAGTCCTGTTTTGAAAATTTTGACATGATTTCTTCCTCTTGTTCATTGTGGTTCCATCGCTTTAAGTCTTAATAATCTTGAATCTGAGGAATGCTTTTGACCTTGTAGTTTCATTCCGTCAAGACGACCATGAGTTGTTCGCCAGGAAAGCGGCGATGATTATACTCCGGAGATGGTGGGCCATGGGCTACCAGTTGATCCACCAGCAGAGCCAAATGCGGCGCCGGCTGCTATACCAGACATTGGCACGAAGGTGTAGTTCTATGAAAGCTTATTACGGTTCATGAAGACCATTCAGGGGGCACCGCAGGCTGCCACATCTATGGACGAGCTGACAAGTATCTTTCAGCAGCAGCATCCGCCTACGTTTTCAGAGGATGGCAGACCACACTCTGCAGAGTCTTGGTTGGGGTCGATGCAGACTATTTTCGATCATCTTGAGACACCTCCAGGGCGGAGGGTCAACCTCGTGACATATATGCTGCGTGATTCCACCAAGAGGTGGTGGGATGTTACCACCTAGTCAGAGAATCATAGAGACATGGCATGGGGATATTTTAAGGCAGTCTTCTATGACTTCTTCTTTCCCGAGACGCTGAGGGATGATAGAGATCGAGAGTTCATGAATCTGCAGCAGGGCGCCATGTCGGTGATGGAATATTCTGCTCGTTTTACGGAGCTTCAACATTTTTCACCCGTGTTAGTGGGTGATGAGATGTTGAGAGCCAGATGTTTTGAGGATTTTCGTCTGTATGAAATCCGAACGCTAGTGAATGTTTTTAGGTTGCCTACTTTACACGCGATTGTGAATCAGGTGCTGATTACAAAGAGTAACCTGTGGGAATTAAGTGGTGTGGGCCAGGGCGGTTCAACAACAGTTACTGGTAATATATCTGCTGGCAAGAGGAAGAGATAGATGGAATTCTCTCAGGGCGGCATTACCTGTCAGAATAATTCTTCAGGTGGACCAGTAAAGTGCTACCAGCGTGGTAGAGAGGGGCACAAGAGGCCGTAGTGTCCACGAGACCCAGTGGAGTGCCAAGCTTGCGGAAAGATGGGTCATCTGTAGAGCTTTTGCAGTGAGTTTCCACCAGTGGATAGTGAGAGGGGTTCTGAGCAGACTCCGCATACGGGAGAAAGACCAGTGGCTTCTTACCAGTCAGGGAACTAGAATACGTCTGGGCATGCAGACATAGATGGTAGTCGTGGCCGTGGTTTCCAGACACCAGGATCTCAGAGGCAGCATGGTGGGACATGTTAGGGTGTCCAGGTAATGTCATTGGGCCATGGCACTAAGAAGGCATATGCAGAGCGACAGGCCCAGCAGGAGCATGATTCTAGACTATCTACAGTTACAGGTACTATTCTAGTAGCTTCTGTCTTGTCTTCAGTACTTTTTGATATGGGTTTTATGTATTGTTTCATTTCTGTACCCGTAGTAGAGAGCCTTGGGCTCTGTGTTTCTACTTCATCTGATATCATAATGCTAGACACTCCGTTGGGGACTAGGATGGCTGGTGTGCATCCGTGTAAGGAGTGCCCCTTGAGGTTGGAGAGTGTCACTTCCTTTGGGACCTCTATGTCTTAGAGATGACAAGCTATGAAGTCATTCTCAGGATGGACTAGTTAGTTCCCTTTTGACCCTTTGTAGACTACTATCATCGTAGGGTGTGTTTCACGTCACCAGAGGGTGGAGAGTTTCTATACTAGGGCGAGTGGGATGTTCAGGCGAGTCAAGCTGGACCAGAGCATCATGGGTGGGGTGGAGTCACAACCCATATTGCAAGTTTATATCTAGATGATGAGGGGAATTGTCAGACGGATTTCCCTCCAGTTGTTGATCGTTTCAGGGATGTCTTCCCGGACGACTTTTGAGGTCAACCTCTGGTGCGGGAGGTGGATTTCTCTATTGAGCTAGTGCCAGAAGCAGCATCGGTGTCCAATCCTCCTTATAGGATTTCCATGCCAGAGTTGTAGGATCTCAAGAGGTAGTTAGAGGAGTTACATGCAATGGGTTTTATCTGACCCAATACTTCTCCTTGGGGTTCTCCGATCCGTTTTGTGAATAAGGCGGATGGTATCCTCAGAAATTGCGTGGATTATCGAAAGCTGAACCAGTTGATGGTTAAGAACAGATATCCCTTGCCAAGGATAGATGATATGTTTGATCAGCTTCATGGAGAACGAATGTTCTTGAAGATTGATTTGAGATTTGTATATCATCAGCTGCGCGTTAGACAATTTGATATACCTCACACAGCTTTCAGTAGTAGGTATGGTCTATATGAGTATACGGTTATGTCGTTCAGAATGACGAACACGCCAGCAGTTTTCATGGCTTTGATGAATCGTGTGTTTCATCTGTATCATGATTCATTTGTGGTAGTATTCATGGAAGACAGAGTGGTGAACTCTCACACTTGACATGACCATGCCACCCATCTTGAGATCGTATTGAGTACACTGAGAGAGCATCGACTATATGCTAATATCTCAAAGTGCCACTTTTGGATGGACCAAATTCACTTCCTGGGTCACATTATCTCAGAGCCAGGAGTTGCAGTAGAACTAGAGAAGGTGAGAGAAGTAGTTTCCTGGGAACATCCTAAGAATGTGTTTGAGATACGAAGATTTTAGGGCTGTATGGTTACTGCAGAAGCTTCATACAAGACTTCTCCCGCATAGCGTTACCATTGACATGTCTGACTAAGAAGGGTGTGAGGTTCGTTTGGTCAAAAGCTTGCGAGATAGCTTTTCAGGACCTGAAGAGAAGGTTGACATCAGCACTGATCTTGATACTCCAAGAGTGGGGGAAGATCTATACACTTTACTATGATGCCTCGGGGATTGGTCTGGGAGCCGTTTTAATGCAGGGCGACCAAGTTGTTGCATACGGGTCTCGGCTCTTTAGGCCACATGAGAGGAATTACCCAACGCATGATCTCGAGTTGGAAGCAGTTGTACATGTGTTGCACTATTGGAGACATTATCTATTGGGGGAGCGTTTTTTTGTTTTTACAGACCAAAAAATTCTCAAGAATATCCTTACTCAATGTGACATGAATTTGAGGCAGAGAAGGTGGGTTGAGTACCTACAATCCATCAATTTTATGCTTGCCTATATGCCTGGTAAAGGTAATGTAGTAGCCGATGAATTGAGTAGGAAGACTCAGATACAGGCAATGTAGGAGGCCAGTTGTGAGTGGCAGCTTATGGCTTTGTTCTCTGAGATGCATCTAGAGGTGTATGATAGTCAGGGGCAGACATATCATTCCTCGTTATTTGTGACTTCTACCCTCCTGGATAGAGTGTGGATGAGGCAGATATCGGTTTCATAAGGCCTAGTTCTATGGGAGTCGGTTGCAAGTGAGGACCCTCCTCCCGGTTGGACGATAGGTGATGATGAGGTTTTTGCATTTTTATGGACGTGTATGGGTTCCGGGGGATATACATGAGGAGCTTATGCGGGTGTTTCATGCTTCATCTTGGGCAGTTCGTCCCGAGGTTACCAATATGTACCGAGACTTGAGACGTCAGTACTAGTGGCATCGTATGAAGAGGGAGATAGCTGTGTTTGTTTTGAGATGTTCCACCTGTCAGCAGGTAAAGGCAGAGCATCAGAGACCAGCTAGGCTGTTACAGCAGTTTCTCATTCCAGAATGGAAGTGGGATGATGTCACGATGGATTTCGTGACGGGTTTTCCGAGGTCACCTCGAGGCAATGACGTCGTGTGGTTCGTTGTAGACAGACTCATGAAGGTAGCTCACTTCTTTCCGATCAAGGAGACCTTCGGTGTGGACGAGCTCGGAAGGCTGTATATCCGAGAGATTGTATGTCATCATGGGTTCCCTCATTCTATCATTTCAGATAGGGACACCCACTTTACGTCTCGTTTCTAGCTGATTTTTCAGAGGGCACTGGGTACACAGGTGCTTCTGAGCACAGCATACCACCCTCAGACAGATGGACAGTCAGAGCAGATGATACAGGTGCTAGAGGACATGTTACGGGCATTCTTCCTTGACTTTGGGGGCTCTTTGGAGAAGCATATACCCTTAGTCGAGTTTCCCTATAACAATAATTTTCAGGAAACTATTGAGATGGAACCATATGAGTCTTTATATGGAAGGCCATACCGATCACCTTTGTGCTGGTTAGAGGTAGGTGAGGTAGCTTTACTGGGGCCACAGCTCATGCAGGAGACATCTATGCAGGTCCAGTTGATTCTGATGTAGATGGCTACCGCGCAGTCTTGTCAGAAGTCTTATGTTGATCGCCACAGACGACCCTTGGAGTTCATTACTGGGGATCATGTTTTCTTACGTGTTTCACCGAGGATGGGACACAAACGGATCAGGAGATAGGTTAAGCTTTCACCGAGGTATGTGGGGCCATTCGAGATTCTGGAGAGAGTCGGGATGGTTTCCTATTGGTTGTAGTTACTATAATGGTACTAAGCCATGCATGACATCTTCCATATGTCTTAGTTGCATCGCTACTATTCAGACCCGTCTCACACCTTTCAGTGTGAGGAGGTCGAGCTTCAGCATTATGCATCCTTTGAGGAGAATCCAATCCATATCGTTGACAGGAGAAAAATGGTTCTCCGAGGCTGATCTGTTCCTCTCGTACGGGTGCTATGAAAGCATGGCCGAGTGCAGGACGAGACCCGGGAGTGGGAGGCTGACGTACATGCTCAGTGGCCAGAGCTGTTCTGAGCTTTATCTTCGCCACCCTTGGAAGCGCAATTCAGGGACAAATTTCTATAATGGGAGATTTTTAGAACAACTTGGATCTTATTTTAGTGGTACGAGCTTCTTCTTTTCCTTTTCATTATATTTTGTTTGAGAAAATATGGAAAATGGGGAAAAATCCTGAATTTTGGAACTACATTTCGTGTTCTTTATCCACACGTTGTGTACATTTAGTCGTGTTTGGATGATTACACAGGGCATGTAGCCATGCCGATGATGAAGGGTGTAGGAACTGACTACACTTCATGTAGTCGTACCTTACACGTCGTGTAGTCAGTCGGAAGGCTTTAATAGTATGGCGGTGGAGTCACCGCCAACTGGGTAATAGTACACACTGTGTACTTGGGAATACATGTCGTGTACTCATGTCGATGGATGAAAAGTGTCGCGATGCCACCAAATGAACAATAAAATGAATGGAGTACACGCCGTGTACTCAGAAGTACACGCCGTGTACTTTTTTTTTGGCTTAAAACAGGAAGTATCCCCCTCATTTGGCATAGGAGGAACTTGAGCCATTTTGGAGCCAAAGGAGGAGGCCGGATCTTTGAAGATCCACCGGGCATTATTCTGTAATCAGATTCGGCTTCGGACAATCTTGTTGGAACTACATGGGTAAGCCCTCTCCTCTCCTGGTACCATTATTACCAATTATTCTCCTAACGTAAGTTATTTACGTTTGAATGGGTTTTTTTCTTCGTCCGATTTTCGCCATTCATGGGTGTTTCTGGGGTCGGCAATCATGTATAATGCTCGTTGACATATACGATAGGTGGCTTTGTGTTTATTTTCCAACTGTCGTGCGTTTGTTTTGTGTTTTGGTGCCACAAATCCTTGTTGGGGTGTCGTGTGGCTGAGATCGATGCTATATTTAATACCTATAATTGATTAGGTATTTAATTGTGATAATAAAATACTGGTTGGGGTCGTTGAATGGATCCAAAATCACCCCGGGGGTGTGGTCCACTGTTTAGCTGTTTGGCCAGGATACCCGAGGATATGCCTTTAATGTAGTAATTGTAGAATTTCCTTGAGAGGAATTGCTTTCTTACTATATTTTGATCTGTTGGGCATGGCCCGTTTACCTATTTAGCCTGAGGGCACTGTTGTGATTAGCTTGACGACACTGAGCTATTTAGCCTAAGGGAAGTAGTTATTTCGGCATGAGGGAAACATCTTCCAAGCCTGAGGGCAGCTGATTCTATGCTTGAGGAAGACACTACCTACACATGAGGGAAATTTCTGTTATGCCTGAGGGCGAATTCTTTTTTTTTTTTGATACTCGTTACCCGAGGGTGGGATCTTATGTGTCTGAGGACATTAGTTGTTTACCAGAAAGGCACTGTGGTGATTTCATATATTAAATGGTTTAAATGGATAATAAAATGGCAATATAACTGGAAATGATTTACTTTTGAGTACTACATACTTATTTTCATTTTTATAATGCACATTATTATTGAATGCTTACATGAAGTTGGGCACGAGCCTTTGGTGGGTGCCTACTGGGATATATTGCCCACACCCTGTTAGGGTCACGCTTTTCAGCCCAAAAAAATTATGTTGCTATAGGTGTAGATAGGGGCAAGAGTCCCTCTATAGGTTCTTGACTGTTGCAGAGGAGTGGGTGGGCATGGGACCGAGACTAGGCTCGTGAAGCCGCTGCCAACTGTTTTCTTTGCTTTGATGTACTGTGCTCTTGCTGTATTGTATTGGTGTATAACATGTTCTGCCTGTTTTCTTAGAACTTGAAACATGTAGCGTCATCTTTTTTATATTTTTTGTTATATCCACTACTTTAGTTATTTTAGTTGGGTATGTTTACTTCTTCTGGTGTCATGTATGTGTATTTTGTATTTTTCTACGCTACACATTGACAACTGAGGAAATAGTTTCCCCACTATCAGACATCGGCCCTCACTACTAGTAGGCAGCCTCTGGCGTTTGGGGAAATGCTATTGAGGTTCCGTGGTGAACCGGGATCGGGGAACCCGTTGCGTGGCACCTGGGTCCAGGATGTTATAATGGATAAACTATAAAATCAATTATAAGAGAAGATATACTTGTTGAAGGACATCATGTTTGGATCTATCATCCAATGGCCCAAAACCACCTGTGTTTACCAAAATTGATTTTGAAACTACTAAAGCCTTCCATAATGATTTCTAATCTTCATCTTTTGTCCAATGACTATTATGCTTGAAACCATTTGTGCACCTTTTTGGGTGCAAATTAACCAATTATTTCTAGCCAAGAAAGAAAATGTTCACCAATGTTTGAATTTAAAAGAAGATAATGTTTGCCTCCTCTAGTATTAATGCTCACAAATCAGGTTCTATTAATATTCATCAAATTACATTATGTTTAATTATGTTTAATTATGTTTATATATAATCTTAATCTATTTATTAGTATTTCACTTAATCAGACAGGTAGACATTATTTGGAAACTGTATTCCACTATGTAATATCTTATAGAGATGCCAATTCATTGTTGCATCACCTACATAATTAATAGCCTACAAGCCCTGAGTTACCAATCCATGTCTGAGACACTAATAGATGGATCAACCAAAGGATTTTTAGAATTCTTTCTAAGGACGAGTCACCATTTATGTCGAGTTACCGATGACAATAGTCACCATAATCCCATAAAAATTGATAGAATGAATTATCAATGTTGATATTTTTTCTTAGTTTAAGCTATTGATAGTTGACCTACTGTCTGGTGGACCTTATATCAGAAAGTCCTACCGATAGATGAGTAACTGTCAAGTCAACCTGCCGACAGAGTAAATTACCAATCCGAACTCACCATTATTGAGTTACTGATCCATAGTCTCCACCTTTAATTACTTTTACTTTTAAATTCAAAATTAATTCTAATGGTCATATTTGTGAAAATTAGTACCATGATTTATTTTAACGAATTTTGGGCCTTTTGTAGGCATCAATAATGTGATGCTATTGTATGAGTTATGAGGTACCAACACATGATCGATAACATTTTTTTTATCTACTGACATGTATAAAGTGAATAACAGATGAAAAACATGGACACAAATCCATATGAGAAGTGAAGTGGATCGCTCATGAAACATAGAGGGATACACCAGAACTAACTACTATGAATATAAGATGATGATGATGGGATCCAAAATTGGATAACATATGTTGCATCAAATGAAAAAATAAGAATAATCCATTGAGCACATTAGCACCCCTATTAAAACTAATGACTTAACCTTATACGACACTATGTTTTTCTAGCTATTTCCAGCAATCGACTCAAGCTTCAATTCAACCCATGTTTTAGGATTTTCAATCTACATAAACAATCTCCCATAACCTTATAACTATATTTTTTCATTATTTTATTCCGTAATCATTTACTATTTTCACATTACATGTAGTGTATGTATGTATTTTATAAACACATATTGAATATTTAACCAAACTAGGCGATACTTATATATCTTTACAAACATATTGTTTTACAAATTACACTCCCACAAATAACAGTTGAAGAGGTCCCTATGAGGTATTCCAATTTTGTTTTTGTAATCCCACAATAACTATAGAAGAGGTCTGTTGACCTGGGTAGCTATGTATGCTGCTATGTACCCTTATCAAGTGTGAATATAAAGGTTATTTATATAAACATATTGGTTGTATATGATCACCATGTAGAGTGAACTATGTCTTACCCTGAAACTGAACCTCTTGTTTTAGTTCACTATGCTATTTTAGGTTTTGTTTTTATCTATTTTTATATTTATTTCATAAAATTTACTTTCACACTGATAGTTATAATTTTACAGTGTTTATATTATAATTTTATAGTAGATTGAATTATAAATTTAATGAAATAACTCATATTTGTTTAACTGTGAACTAATAAATCATTCAGAAATCATTAAAAAAATCCATTCTATTATAAATATTCTACTTAGGTTAACTAGTATGTATTTTATTTGAAATTGGGGGACTTTTAAATAATTTTTTTATGAATTATGTTTCTGTTGGAACTCAATGCACTCCACTTGAGTTTCTTACTAGGAACAATATTTGGTATTATAGCTATTTAAATGAATTTTAAAAAACCATTTAATTGTAATTTTAGTTATTCTTTAAAGATATATATATTTATATTAGTTCAAAATTTGTTGTTTTTATATTATTTTTTAAATGGATAATAAACATGATGGTGTTTCTACTAATATACGTCCATACATTAATGTTACAAATTATTCATAGTGGAAAAATGAAAATGAAAATTCATTTAGAAAGCATGGGTTTTTAAATATTGTTTTCTAATGTTGATGAGTATATGATTCCAACTACTGATCAAAACACTTGGTATATATCCACAAAGGTAATTTATACTTATTATGAAAATGATGATGTCCTTATATTTTTCTCTTGGAGATCAAGAATTTAATAGGATTTATACATGCAAAACAAACTATGAGATTTGGGATAATTTAACTACTTCACGTGAAGGAACAAAAAATCATTAGTAAATGAGGCTTAACAGATATACTATTAAATCCGAAAATATTAAATAGACATCGAAAAACCAATTTCTAATATGTATCTCATGTTAAATAAGATTTTGAATACAATGAGCTCTCTTGGAAATCAAGCTGGACCCAGGGATCAGATCGTGTATCTAATCATATGTTTACTAGAAATATGGAGAGGAACTTTGGTATCAATATGGGAATCATGTTACATAAGTACATTACCTAAAAAAGAGCTTATTGGAATGTTAATGATCAATGAGGAAGAGCAAAAAGTGAAAAGAAAAGTTGATGATGAACCGAATATAAATTCAGTGGCGTTCAAAACCATGAAAACTAAACACAATAAATAAGATAAACAAAATGTTCATGATGAAAGTTCATGTAATGAAGAACCACTGAGGGAAATTGATGAAGAAATATATCCATTAGCTAGAAGATTCAAAAGATTCTATATATTTTAGACGTTTTTAAAAAAAACTAGGTACAAAGGAAATGATGATAGAATAGGAAACATGAAAAAGAACTAGAAGATAAATGAAAAATCTAATGCAATAGTATATTGTGAGTGCAGGGGAAGAGGAAATGTGATAGCTAACAGTCCTAAGATAAAGTGGAAAAAGTAGTATGAGGAAAAATATAGAAAATATAATAAGTCTTGTAAGGTCACACCGAGTGCTTCTAAGTATAGCTTTAGTGAATCTATATATTCACATGATGAGAAGGATGAAAAATATAACTTCTGTTTTAGGAAAAACACATATGAGGTAACCCTATAATCATTATTATAGAATTCATATTAATCCAGAGATTAATCTAATTCTAAAAATATGGTATATGAGGAAATATATAAATATTGTTAAATGATTGAGTATACATGAAATAGAAAAAATTGTTTATATAATTATCTCAGTAAACAATATTCACTTACATTTTCTATTATATAAGAACATACTATTGAAAAGGAAATGAAATATTAGTTACTGAATGAGAATAATGATGTTAAACTGTTTAATGATAAATTAATGAAGGATTTAGAGAAATTTATAAATTTTAAAGATACCATAGTCTAAATAATTGTAAAACAGGTTACTCTTAAACATTATACTATTATTGGATATCAATTTAGAAAAAGAAATTTTGTTGAAACTAATTTTGTATTCATATATGGAAAATCTGGTTTTATTCTTGAATCTAAAAAATATGCTGCAAGTTCCTGTATTGGAACATCTTTTACAGATTCTTGTTATTTTAAACTTATTAAATTTTATTTTTCATAAATTGTTCATGATACTTATAGGAATCAAATAAAAATGTGTGGGATCCCAAAAGCATGGATTACTAATGTTACTAGCCCCAAACAAATCTGGGTACCAAAATCATTTCTTGTTTGATAAATTTTTTAATGAAGTCTTCTTGAAGAGTTCTGGTAGGAACCTATTATACATGGATAGTGGATGTTCAAGGAATATTAAAGGGGAATACACTTTCTTCAAGAATCATATCATGATAGATGTAAGACATATCAGTTTTGGTGACAATGAAAAACGAAAAATAATCATCCTTTTACATATTTGTAACTCTAAATCATTTTTAATTTCTAATGTCATTAATCTGATGGATGATTTTTTCTTGGTTATTTAATTTATAGTAAATCTTATATATTCACTAATAAGAGATCAAAATTATTGGATGAAATTGTTCATGTCGAATTTGATGAAATAGATCCACATAAATCCAAAACCTATTTAGAAAACCATTATGTCAGTCTGCCAAATCGATACATTAATTCTAAAGTGGCTGAGGTTGTTTCTAAACAAAACTATAGTTATGTAAAATCTCTAAATGCTTACCAAGGAGATCCCAACTGTATAGAAGTACCAGAAGTAACCATCCCTTCTTTCTCTAGACATTTTATAACTTTTAAAAACCAGACCTTAGAAGTTATAGTTGCAGACATAGATAAGGGAACATAGGCAATAGTTATCTAAAAAACTAGGTTGAACATAATTCCTTTTTTTCACTTATTGAACCTAAAAACATAAATGATGCAATAAATGATCAATTTTGGGTAATTTCTATATAATTTTAATTAGACCATTTTCTGAGAAACAATGTTTGGGAACTAGTGGATACACCCAAGGACACCTTCACAAAAGAAACTATTAGGGTGTTTATAAATAATTTAGATGAATATCAGTCTATAGTTAAAAACAGGTGAGACTATTTTTAAAATGTTATAGAAAATAAGTAGGAATAGACTATGAAGAGTAATTTTCAAAAGGTTCTCAACTTGATTCCATTTGAATATTACATGATTATGCTACACATATGAATTCCAAACTCTATTAAATGAATGTAAATACTACATTCCAAATTTGTTTTATAGTATAAGATGTTTTTGTTGAACAACCCCCTTTGTTTTACAAATCCTCATTTTTTAAATCATGTATTAAAATTTAAAAAAAATTGTATGGTTAAAGGCATAGTTCAAGTGATTAATATTGTAGGCTCAACACTTTTCCTATTTTCAATGGTTTTATTAAAGGTATTTATGGACCAACTTTTTATAGAAATAAATATCGAAAGATATTTTCTATGTTCAAATATTTGATGATGATATTATTTTTGTATATTCGTAAAATTATTTATGTATTGATTAATAAAAATGATGTAAAATGAATTTGAAATTTGTTTAATGCGTGTTGTTAAATTTTAACTTGTATTTCAATTTTTTAGTTGAACGAAAGAATAATTTAATGTGTATGTAAAAATAATATTGATATTTTAAAATGGTTTATTTTATATTGCACTAAAATTAGTGATTCTTATATCAGTACAGTATATAAATTAGATCTTGTTGAAACTTTAATATCTGTTGATCAAACCAATTAATGATATATGATTTGAAGTCATCTTCTCATGACTTCTAGTCAAATTGAAATTATGTTTAGTGTGTGTATGTATTCTCATTTTCAACAAAACCATAAATAGTCAACTATCATTCTATTAAAATAATTTTTAAATTACACAAATATACTACCCATTAAGGAATATTATATCCCCTAGGACAACCAATTGACTAAGTTATTTATTCGAATACTAATTTTTTTGGATACAAGTTAGATAGAAAATGTACCTCTGTAACATGAATCTTTTTGGGAAAGTCTCTAAAGTCATGTTGTAGTAAGACCATAAATTATTTTTGATTATCTATTGAAAAAGATGAATACAAAGCTTATCGTATTTGTTGGGATTAAATTTTATAGATAAAAATCATTTTACTAGTCTCTGGTTATCTATTCAGATATGTCCCTATTAATTGTGAGAACACAAGTGCTATTAATATTTCCAAGAATCTAGTTTCTATTTCAAGAACAAATTATATTGATGTAAGACATCAATTTTTAGAAGATCATTATCCAAAATGAAGATATAACTTTAGAAATCATTAGACACTAAACATTAGTTGGGAAATATTTCTATTAAACCATTAAATTATAAAAGAATGAGTTTTATCACAAATGAGTTGGGGATGGTCAACCTTATATAACCAACCATCCTTGACTCACGGTTAATGACTCACCACTGATGAGTCACTCACCATTTATCACTCACCATTGAGGATTCGCTGATGTTGTCTCACTGATCATTACTTTCTTATTTATCTATCTCAAAGATTAAAACAATTGTTTTTTATTTATTCCATTTTATTTTAGTCCTTATTCCTCAATTGATGATTTCTATATAAAGAAATGATAAATCAGAAGTTGATCCAACTGAATTTCTCACCATCAACTCTCAATCTCAAACATCTCTCTCCCTAACTACTACAACCCTTCTCTTTTGAACCAGAAAACCTCTTATCTTACCAATGGATAAATTTAATCATTTTATTGTGAAGTCTATTGATGGGTTTAATTATTCTATGATGAACAGATAGAGAATCTAGTAAAACAAAACAAATAAATATTAATCCCAAAATCAAAATCTGAATCATCACTCTAAAGAATGAAGTGGATTCCAAAAGCTTTTAGTCAAGCAAGTCCCTCCTACTGAATGAGTTGAAAAAACAAGGGTGGCTAGACTGATTCTCTAAAAACACAATACATTTATGTCCTAAGAATGTGCATTTGTTTTATCTACATTCTATATTTATTCTATAGGTCATGGATATATTTTGGATAAAATTATGAATAGGTGGAAAACAGATCTATAGTTCTTCCATGAAATTGGTAGAATTCTTAAGGGTACACCATGAGGGTGTTCTTGATGATCATCAGGGAAGTGAATCACCTATTAGTGATATTTTAGTTACTTAGGAATCACTAGAAGAGTGTACTGGTAATGAATCTCATAAAAGTCCAATAGAAACATATAATTATGGTGAATGTAGGATGTAGTTCAAATTTATCCAACATGAGTTATTTCAATGAAAAGTGGATTTTTCCTCTCTCAAATACCATGATATTTACATTCTATATTTTTTTGCAAAAGGGATACAATATTAACTTGTGAATATATTTTATGGTGAATATGAAAGAGATGATGAAACCCTAGCCTATGTAAAATTATTTTCTTTATCTGATGTTTATTTTTTCAACAGGTCATGTCAATGTTCTGGTGATGGAGGATGAAGAATTAATAATCGATTATGATTGGTTTTTCATCACAAAGATTATTTTTAAGAGGATGAAATTCAATTAGAATCCATGAAAAAACAAAGTTTTTAATAGAAAGATAATATTTATGAATATTTTAATCTTATTGATAATACCTCATGGCCAAGAGACATTACTGACCCTCGTCTAGGACCAGATGAATCTGTTGACTATTCTGATGAAAAAAAGAAGAAACAAATATAGGAGAAGAGTCTCCTGTTAACGATAGAGGAGTTCCATACATAAAAGGAAATCAATTAAGAATGACATATGGACCATCTAGCCCTGTTAAACCTCTTCATATAAAAGATCCCCTAAGGGAAAAATATTCTGATGAATAGACTAAGGAATTAAAAAGTATTTAATTCATTAGAAAATTTAGCAGGGAAGATAATTAAGAGTCTAATGGAGAAGAAGGAAAAATTAATAGGGATGAAGAAGATTAAAAAGAGGAATCTGGTGATGAAAATTGAGAAGATGGAAATAATGATGAAGAACAAAGTAATGAAAATGATAGTGAACCATATCATCTTAATGAGGAACAAGGTCCCCTTATTGAGCCTACAGATCCTGATAATAATGATTTAGTAGAATATGAATCAGCTCTAATTGAGGAAGGATCTCCAGATGATGTTGTACCTGATGAAGATCATATTGAAGAAAAAGTTCCAAGATCTCACTTTCCAGAACTATTTTATTCTAGAAAAATGGAACTCGTTGAAAGGGAAGTACATGTAGAGGGGGAGAAATAAAAAAAAGGAGTCATAGATGACACCCTAATTTCATATGATGATATAGATGAAGAATGGGAGAAATACCTAGGTTATGTTACTCTTGGTATGGACTATATTGATTTATATGATGAGGGTTATTATCCATTGGGATCTATTGATGAACATGTTGTTAATGATTAGACAGTTCTTGTTAGAATAGATTCAGCTGTACCTCCAGCAATAGCTCCTGCTCTTATTTCGGCTCCTACATCAATCCCTTTGGTTTCCCCATTTTATGTGTAATATGTGACCCATGATGATTTTAAATTGAATAATTATTATTTATTATGAGTAGCTAGATCTATCCATCCACATCAGCCTACTAAAATTGCATGCCTCAATGAAGATGGTGTAGATATGATTTTAAAAAAGTTTTTTTCTCAAATTGAACCTCTCTTGATTTCAGTGTTGGAATGCATTGTAACATACAATAAAAAAATTGATTAATTTTTTTTATATGGTTTCTATAATTAACATGTTGAACATTGACTATAAAACAAATTTAGATATGTTTATGAAAATTCTTGAAGATAGATCCTCTTTGGACTCTTCTAAGGATACTACTCATTGACCTCTTTCCCTTGATGTGAATTAGTTGATATCCACAGTTCAATATATAATTAAAGAGGCATAATCCTCGACTTCCCATGCTTTTCAGAATCCATATATTAGGATGATCAGAAATGTGATTAGATAAGATATTGAGATCTTGATGGGGATCTCTGATCTGGAAATCCTCAGCATGATTAAGAATAACATTGATCTTGTTTATCATACAGTCAAATTTTATACTAAATGTGTATCTAATGCTTAGGATGAAATCACAAATAATGTAAAACTATACATTAATTGAATCTATAAAAAGAATTTGTTAGATAGAGACTTTAAGTATTTGGTTGAGAATCTAAGGATACCATTATCACTCTGGAATTCAAGGATCACGTCATGCATATTAAAGATCTTACTCCTTACCTTGAAAAGTTTATAGAGAATAAGGATGATTTATCTAATTCCATGGTGAAATGAGGCCGATTTATTGTGGATTTAATTAACCTGTTGAATCACATAATATATCATTAGAGTACATAAATTGATTCTCTAGAAGCATTTCCTCTTAGTCATGTCCAACATCCTTCTGTTCCTCCTCCAACTTGCATTTCCATAACTATAGATTCAGATCCCAATCATGTCAGACCTATTTTATTTGGAGATCATACCACCCTGAGTTCTAATAGAGCATCAACCTTACCTTCCAGAGTTCCTCTTCCTTAACAAAGAACCACTACACCCACTTCTCCTTTTGATTATGGAAATGGAGAGATGAATCCATCATCAGAAGTGATGTTATTGTTTTGATATTTTATGGAAATATGAATTTATGAATTTTTATCATGTATTGAATTCGCTTTTTTATCATCTAATACATTTTTTCCTTTTACAAATTTAGATTATTTTTTCTTTATCGCTTATTATTTTTTCTCTTTCTGATTATCCCAAAATTAGGACAAATATGATATGGAATTTAATTGTATATAAATTAGTTTTATTTTTTATATTTCTCTCTTACAATTATATTTTACATAATCTATATGGTAAATTAAGAAGTGTCATTAAATTTCTCATTAATAATGGATTATTGAAGAGATGATTTGTGGTCATCCAAAAGGTGGAGATTATTGGCCTCCTCTGGATTTAATGTCCAAAACTCATGATATATTAATATTAATCAATTTTTATTATTTTTATTTAGGATTAATTATTTTTACATATAATATTAATATATTCTATTAGTATTTCTCTTCATAAGATAGGTTAACAACATTTGGTTATTTATAAGTCACTGATGCTTGACCTACTGATGCTCTGAGTCACTCATACATCTCATACCAACTAAATGACACACAAACCCTATGTTACTAATACTAGTCTAAGACACAGAAAATTTGATCTTCCTATATATTTTTAGATTTTTATATAATTATGAGTCGTTATTCAATATGAGTTATCAATGAAACGATTCACCGAAATCTCATGGTACTGAAAAATTGAATTACCAATTTTTAAAATTATATTTCAGTATGAGCTACTGAAAGTTGAATTACCATTAGGCATACATAACATCATAATGACCTATCAATATATGATTCATTTTCAAGTCTACCTATTGAAAGAGGAACATAATAATACCGACCTACCATTCCTGAGCTACTGATCCAGATTCACTATCATTATTTCCATTGAAATTTAAATTCAATATTATTTCTAAACAGAATATTTTTGAAACACAGTACCATGATTTAATTTAATGAATTTTTATACCTTATTAGAAAATATGAATGTGACGTTAGAGTTCTTGGTATGATGTACTAGCACAGGATCGAGATCATTCTTTTTGACTGAAGACATGCATAAAGTGCACACCTAGTCAAAACATTCAACACACATCTATAAAAGAATAGATGTATAGAGCATATGAACCATTGAGAAAAATAAAATAATTTCCTAATATGTGTACACAAAGGAATTTATATGAACACAAATTAAAGAAGACCTATAACATCAAAGAAAAAAAAGACAAATAGCGCATCTATCACATTATCACCTCTCTAAAAATTGAACACATAACCTCATTTGACACTCTGTTGTGCTGGATGTTTCTTGAAATCAACTCAAGATGCATTTAAACACATTTTTGAGGTGTCGTGAGATGTATAATAAACCTACAAAGCCTTCTAACAGTTTTCTCATTATTTTATGATCTGATTCTCTACTGTTTTCACATTACGAGATGTGTGTGTGTAATTTTTATAAACACACATTGACTCATGTTTGAAAATGGGAGATACATTTAAATCTTCACAAACATATATTTTTACAAAATACACACCCATAGATAATAGTTGAAGTGGTCCTTGTCTCGCTTATCTATTTTGTTTTTATCCTCCCACGAAAACTATGGATAATGTCTATTGACTTGGGAAACTATGTATGTTGTTGTGTACCCTGATTAGGGGTGTGGATCAATTTTATTTTTATAAACTTATTAGTGGTAGGTGATTAACATGTCTGGTAAATTATGTCCCTTCATTAGAATGGACCATCTGTTTTAATATTTTGTTCTATTTTTTGTTTTTTCTTTATTCTAATAATTCTTTAAAAAAAATTAATTTCACTCTTCAAGTGAATCTTAGATAGTGTTTATATTAGAATTAATTTTAGTAGGTTGATTTAAATAGTTAATGTAATAAATAATATTGTTTAAAAGGAGAACAAATCACTATTTGAGAAAATTCTCAATCATTCAAATGTTTTATAATTATACTACTTCTGCTAAATTGGAAGCATTCGGTGTGAAATTGGGGTACTTTTATGTAAATTTATTAATAGTTTATTTAGAGGAACTCTATTCCCCTCCCTCTTGAGAGTACTATTGGGACCAATATATTTAATTTCAATATTATGTACTATTATATAGATATCATAAAATGTTTTCTAATAGATGATGGTCTAATAGATCCCAGATAAAATTATTGATCAAAGAGTAACATGTAATTGTGACAGTGTAATCCACTATGGGTAGGAGTGATTGAAAAATGAAATATTTCTAGAAGAATGATATTGTGAGTAATTTAGAGTGGCTGACCCAAATAACCATGGTAATGATTTTTTGAGGAATAATCCTAGGGAATTTACGGGTGCCCCGTTCATTTTTTTATATAGTGAACAAAGAGGACTAGAACAATATAGTTTAGATTGTAATAGAATTGAGAATTTAAAACACAAAAAAACAATTTCTCAATGAAATTCCATTAAATTACAATAGAATTAAATTCATTTAAATTCACTAAATCATAGAAATCATTGAACAAAAAATCAATGGAATGAGTTTTTTTCAGGATAAATAATACATATTATTTGAAATCCTTGAATTAGAATGATGTTATAAAATTTTAAATCATCAACATCATCCATAAATGAAGGATAAGTATTTTAGAAACTATGTTAATTAAAATGGTAGAAGAAGTTAAATTAATGAAAAACATATCATGCTAGGCCATTACACAAAATATTATAAGGGTAAATAACTATATATTCAAAAATTGTAATGGATAAAGTTCCACAAAACCACATCATACAACACAATTCATAAATATAAAACAGTATAGTCACTTTTTATTGAGTTTGAAATGCTACTCAAATATGATAAGAATAAGTGCTTCAAAGTCACCACCCCTCATGGAAAGCACCAAATGTAGACAAACCAACCCTTAATGCAATAATTCTTTGCATTCTTATCCTTGAATAGCTACATCCCAGTATATATAAGACTATGATGCATAGAAGAAATCCCTTCTTTATATTCAACCCATTCCATAATGTGATTAGTGGTGTTGGTTGGGTCTATTTAAATTTCAGTTTCATTTCCAGTAAAATTTTCCACTTTTATTATAGTAACATCCATGAGTCTCAAAACCAGTTAAAGTGTTTAAACTTTCTAAATAATGTAATCTACAAGAGATGGCCATATTTTAATTACAATCCAGAAAAAATAATATATTATTAGTCAGGAGGAATGCCTTCTTTATCATGATAAAATATCAACTGAATTTCATAAATAAGAAAATCAATATCCATGTCCAATATTACCATGTATTTTTTTATATTTGTGGTCTTTTCAGACTAGAATGTGGAATCCAATACATAAACATATGAATGGTATCATTAACGTTGTCGATGGTGTCACTACTCCCCAAATCAAGGGTGATCATCTTCCACATTTGTTTTTCGGAGAACCTCAAAAAATAGAAACCAAAGTTGTTATAAACATTAAAACATTAACATTACATTAAATTCAAAAACAAACATAATGCCGAAACATTAAAATTTATTTTTAATAATATCTCAATTAATTATACAGATAAGAAACCCCAATAATCTTCTATTTTATATAAATAAATTGGTGATAATAGTTTAATACCTATTAATGTGATGTTTTTGGCATTGTAGGGAAAAAAGCATATAGTATTAGAATGTGATGGTTGATTTCATAATATTTAAAATAAATAATATAAAAACACATGTATATTTCATACTACAATTCCTCT
This sequence comes from Viscum album, assembly GCA_963277665.1. NCBI lineage: Eukaryota > Viridiplantae > Streptophyta > Magnoliopsida > Santalales > Viscaceae > Viscum > Viscum album. The sequence goes on from OY728130.1 coordinate 883,974,100, forward strand.
ATGTGAACACATATTAATAAAGTAATTAAAATAATTTCCACCCATTAAAACTATTCTTGTACATAAAAATGATTAATTGAATTAATCATTAAATAAATAAATTACAATAAAATATAGATTTATATAACATCATTAGGTTTTTTTATTTCTCTTTGCTAAGCCTCCATGAATAATAAATACATGTACTTGCAACTGCTCGTATAGAAGCACCGTTTTTTTTATAGTTCTCTATAGTCGTTATCTTTGTACATTTTTCTCATAAACACAGTTGTTATATTTCAAATTACTTTTAAACTCATATATATAATGGTTCCTCTGGAAACAATTGAATGAAAAACATAATTGAAATAATAGTTATCTTATAAAAGTAAATGTTGAAATACTATAGTCATTAACTATTTCCATTACATACAGTAATTACAGAGTTACTATGTAACTAAAATGAATACGGTGAACAATTATAAAAAATTAATATTGTAAATATTTGAAATAAAACAAAGATATATAATATTTGATCTAAAAAAATTGGGTGGAAGTTAAAATTTTTCCAAACAATATTTTCACATCAATAAAGGAAATGTAATGGGCACCTTGAAAAAAAGAGATTTAATCCTTGAAAAAAATGACGAAAAGGGTAATGAGTTAAAAAAAATTTATGATAACTATAATTACAGTTTAGAATTAACCCAAACATTAAAAAATTTCCACATTTCAAAAATTACATGTAATAATTATATAATAAATATCCATTAAAATGATTACTTTTCATAATTTCAATAGATCCATATGTTGATCAATTTAATGTTTATAGCAGAAACCTTAATTTTGTATTATAATTTCCCACTATCCTAGTTGATTTATAGAATAAGAAAACAAACCTTTGCGAAGGTGATAACCTGATATAATAGTGACCCATGAAAAATGTATGTTTATATATGTTATAGAATACTAAATAGTGACATATTTAATTTGAAAATAGAAATTTTACAGTGAACTAATAGCTCCTAGGAGGAAAGGATCGAGGAGAGTTTAGGGAAAATTCACTAAAATCTAGATTGATAAATTCCTCCTAATCATGTGCATGGAATTCCTGACACAAAATAGTTGTATAATGAATATTAGAATTGATGTGTTACAAGAACTCATAGCTATTAGGAGGAAATGAACAAGGAGATGTTAGAGAACCTTTCACCACACTCATCCTTGGTGCCATTCAAGGGATGTTAGTTTTTCACACCAGAAATCAAATACAAGTAGATTCACTTATTTAGACCATAGATCATATCTTGAGGAACATAAAATATTTTAATGGGTAAAAATATGATACACTGAAAGTCATTAATGAAAATAACAAATGCACTAATCCATAAGAACCTCAAAATATAAAATACCCTTTTAATTAGAATGGTGATAAAATAGTGAGACATAATCATATAAATGAAAATATTGTACGAAAAAATATTTTATGGATCATTTGAATGAAATAACCTCATTTAGTTGTAATTTAAATAAATAAATGGTAGAGAAATTTATAATTTTAAAATAATTTGACGTTTTTAGTTTCCATCCATTTTCATATTAAAAAGATGGCATAACAATATCAATTTTAGAGACATACACTCTACAGAAATGGATAAATATATTGAATGACAAGAACAAATAAAATTACACAAAAAAAATATTATGAGGTGTTATATCAGATAATATGAATGGAATGAAATGAATTTAATAATTCAAAAAGAAAAATGAAAATTAAAAAAATTATTAACTAAAGTTGGTTTTTCATACCATAAAAAATAGAAAAATATTAACATCTTGAGATCACCGATCAAATATTTTGGATATATCTTTCTGTGGGTGTGTGAAAAACAATTATATTTTAATGAAGTAGTTCATTTTTTGTAACTAAATTTGAAAAAAATGATTCTGAAGTGACACAATTTAAACAAATTATAAATTTGAATAGATAACATAAGAAAATATTAACATAAAAAATAAAATCCACTGAATAAAATAGTATCATAGTTTTAAAAAATAATTACAATTCAATAGATAGGTGAACACCATTGTTTTTCTTAAAACACTATCATACTATTAATATAGAATTTAAAAACATGAATTCTAAAGTAATGAAAAAAATATTAAATTATAATAATAAATAAAATTAAAAGACACACAATATTATTATATGTTATGATCTTAGATAATATCAATGGAATGTAATAATTTTGATTTTTCTAATAAAAACAATGAAAATTATCAAAAGTGCTATCAAGGGAGGTTGGTTTTTCATTCTTGAACCTAAATAAAAGTATATTGGATTACGAAGATCACATTTCATTGCATTCAGGTCTTAATGTATTGAATGTTTTAAAAGTATCAGACACTATGAGACATAAAGGGAAAGAAAAAATCCACCAATAAATAAGAACATTGAAATGTAAAATACCATGAAAATTAGAGTGGTGATAACATGGTGAGACATCACCCAATAGAATAAAATAATTTAAGATAAAATAATTTAAGGTCCATTTAAAATAAGACACTCATTTAGTAATAGTCTAAACAAATAAATGGTAAACAAATTTATAATTTCAATAAAATTGGAATATTTTAGTTGACCTACATTTTTTCCATAAAACATTGGCATAAAAATATGGAATTTAGAGACCTAAATTCTAAAAAAATGAATAAAAATATTAAATGGTTAAAATAAAAAAATTACAAAACATATTCCCAAATAGATTATTATACGCTATGATATCTAATAATACAAATTGAGTGAAATGAATTTAAAATTTCATATATATACAACGAAAATTAGAAATAAAAATTATCAACGGAAGCTAGTTTTTATACTAGAAACTAAATATAATTCAATAAACTTCTTGATTCCACAGAACTTATATTACTGGTATTAAAATATTTAAATTGGTAAAAATATCAAACACTATGAGACATGCAGGGAATGAACAAATGAACCAGTCCATAAGAACTTCAAAATTTATGATACCATAATACTTAGAGTGTTGATAACATGTTGAGGTGAAACCACATAATATAAAAAATATATGTATAAAATAATATATGCATTATATAAAAAAACCCCTCATTTAGTTGTAGATTAAATAAATAAGTTGTAAAAAATTTAGAATTTCAAAAAATAATTGATTTTTGTGACCAATAGTTTTTTCATAAAACCCTAACATATCAATATTTAATTGAGAAACCTGCATTCAATGGAAATTAATAAAAAAACTAAATAAAAAATCAAATTAAACAAAAAAGGAAAAAAAAATATTATACATGATTTTCATAGATATTATTAATGAAATGAAATGAATTTAAACTTTCTAAAAAAATAAACAATGTTTGAAAAAACAATTATCAAGTGAAGTTTTATATTCATTAATAAATTATAGTATATATACATTCACTTATTCATAGAATAGATCATATTCTGTGGATAGATGTGTGTGTGTGTGTGTGAAAGTCATATATATCATAATGAAGAAATTCATATTGGGTAACGAAATTATATAAGGAATAAATGATTCAATATTGAAAATTGGTAAACAAATAATAAATCAAAATAGATAATATAAGAAAATATTTAAGTCAACAAGGAAAACCAAATAATAAAATATTATCTTTATATAAAAGAGTAGTAGTTAAACTTATTTTTGACCTCCATTTTTATCATAATATTCTTTCATATCTTCAAATATATAATTGATAAACCCGGATTCTAAAAAATAAATAAAAATATAATGTGACGAGAAAAAAATAAATTTCACAAAAAATTAAAATATTCTATAATCATAGATTTTTCAAATTGAGTGATGTTAATTTAAATTTTCAAATAGAAATAAGGAATATTAGAAAAAGGAATTTTCAAGGGAAGTTGGTCTTTCATACTTGATACTGAATTGAATTAGAATACCTTGTTCATGGAAAGAAAGAAGCCACAAATATATAAGAACATCTAATTATATAATATGCTGATCATTTGTGTGGTGAAAACATGGTGAGACATAACCACATAACAGAAAAAGTATTTAGACAAAAATATTTATGGATCATTTAAAATAAAACCCTTTATTTAGTTATAGTTAAAAAAAATAAATGGTTTATATATTTATAATTTCAAAAAAATATTATTTTAGATTACCAACATATTTTTAATAAAATGATGGAATAACATTATAGAATTTAGAAACCAGTATTCTAATGAAAAGAATGTATTTTTTAAAATATAACAACAAAAAAATATACAAAAACTGAACAAACAATTATTATACGCATTGATTTAAGATAACATCAATTGAATGAAATTAAATTAAATATTCTAATAGAAATAATTAAGTATGAAAAAATAATTATCAATGGATGTTGACTTTTTCATAATGAAACCAAATATATGTAGATTCACTTATTGAGATCACAAACCATATGTTTTGATACATTTATGTGTGTGTTTGTAAAACATATTTACCATAATGAAGTAGCGAATGTTGGGTAACTAAATTAGAAAATGAATAAATGGTTCAAATGTGAAAAAGTTAAAAAACACTAAATCTGAATAGAGAATATAATAAAATATTAAAAACATCGATTAAAAACACAAAATAAAATATTAACATAATTTTTAAAAATAATTATAATTCAATGGATAAGTGACCTCCATTTTTTTCATAAATTCATAATAATATGGAATTGGAAACCGTTATTCTAATGATATGATAAACACCATTATGGACTGTGGAGAACATACTATAACATCATGGAAACCCATTTTAGTATCCCTAAATCACTATTCTATAGGATAAAATGAAAATACTGAAGAAAGAAATATTGAATTAATTCTAATCTAGAAAACTACAGAATTCAATGACATACCTTTATACAAAGATCTGGTATGTCAAATAATAGTGAAACTTATATGGATAACCATGATGTTCTATACAGTTTAGTGAAATAAAATTCAATAAAAATATAATAGGAATCTATAATTTCTTAAATACATTTCGGTTCAGAGGGAGAGACATGGATTTTGGGGAGATGCATATATTGTGGAGGGGAAAAAATAAAAACCATGTGGTTGAAAAAATGAATCGAAGAAACCATACCGAATGAAAAAAGTTTATGGTTCTAAAAAATGGAATGGTGTATATGGATCCAAAATCAATGAAACCCTACTTGAACAGATAAATTAAATGTTGATGTGAGAAGACATGACTAATTGAGAAGTGAAGGAGGCTACTATGAGATTAAAATGGGAATAGAATAAAGAGGATTTGTGGTAGATTAAAAACTTGTTAAAGGTGGAGGTAGAGTTTAAGGATGAGGTGAACATAATGGTGGGGACCTATATGGATTACGAGGTGGGGGATGATGCTGATTGGGAGGAGGAGGAAGATCCCGGTTCATAGGATGAGTTAGACACTAAGACAGAGGAGGAGGAAAATGCTGATATGGAGGAATTGGAGGACGCAAGCTATAGAGGACGGGGATGATATCGATTCAAAAGAAGAGGAGGAGTTGGACAAATATTTAGAGGAAGAAGAGTATTTGAGGCTGATGTGGTGGAGGAGGAGGAGGTAGATTATGATGTGGAGGATGTGGATGAGGCAGAGGTGGAGGCCAATACGGAGGTGGAGGAGGATGAAAACACCGATGTGATGAGGATTCTATAGAGGCTGATGCAAAGTAGGAGGTGGAGGTGGAGTGGATGTAGAGGAGAGTTGGGGAGGCGATGCCTAGCTGGTATTGTGGGGAGGATTTGCTAGGTGTGGGAATGAAATTTGGAGAATGGTAACACGAGTATGTTGAGAATAAATAATTGCGGGGGAGACACAAAATAGAGAATTGATGTGGTGATGAATCATATAAAAAATGATACAATAATTATTATATGTAATTATTTTTTATCACTTGATGATATATTATTTACTAAAATAACATTTATTTAAGGAATTTATCTTTCAAAATTATCATTGGGAGAATTTTTTAGAATTTTTAAAAAATATTTTTTTTTGTTGAATATTGAAAACAATGGAATTTTATGAAAACATCCATTTCATTTAAATTATTCTTAAAAGTTAAATTTTATTTTAATTTTTTTAAAATAAATTTTTTCAATTTTATTATAGAATAAATAATTAATGTAATTTGAATCAATTTATTAATGAATTTTAATATAAGGAATTTTTAAACATTTTATTTACTTTCTTTAGAAAAACAATTTTTATTAACAATTCTACAGGTTTAATATTAAATTAAATTCTTTCACTACTATTATTAGAATTTTTAAATATGTATTATGGATTTGGAATCATAATAATTTATATTATGTGATAATTTCGTCATATTTTTTTTACCATAATGAATATTTAAAATAGTAAAAACTATTTACACGGTTAAGGTTAAAATGAGTTTATCAAGGATTAAAATAAAAATATAAGTGTTAAAAATAAACCAAAACTTTTTAAATAAAAATTTATGTTGATTTATAGAACATATATATTATTTTGTTTTAAAATATTCCATTTGGGGGCCTTTTTACATTATATAAATTTTGGTTGAATCTTTTTTTTTGAATATTTCATGTGTATCCTCTCTCGCACTTATAAAAGGACATGCCCTATCCTCTCATTTCCACAATTCCAAAACCATTATTACAGGATGATAACTACAAAAATAACTTCACTACATTCCTCCCATTATCCTTAAAGATATTATTTGGTTTGGAATACAGCATAGGGTTTTTTTCATGTAAACCAAAAGAAGTAGTTTGATGAACATGTAACATCCTTAACCATGTATTATATAACCTACTTCAAATGTTATTAAAACATTATCATATAATAACATAATTACATTACATATAATTATTTTATTTTATGTTATTCTAATGATCAAAAAAAATATCCTCCTCCCTCAAATGGGAAATGAAACGAATGATTGTGTATATGAAAAACTACCGCCTCATGAGCCAATATAATTATATATTATATATATGATATGATTATAATTATTTAATAATAATATCATATGTTCTATATTTCTTTCCATTCCATATATAATGTGATATCTTCATTCATATGTGTGATGAATTGCTACCTCACAAAGCGATGCGATTTGTTTTTCACTCACGCTTTTCATGGAAGGTAAAAAAGGATAAATTTATTGATTATAATTTTTATAAACGAAATTATATTTATTATTTAAAATTAATATAGAACCCAAATTGTTACCATTTCACCCATTAAATAAATGATAATGTCTCTAGTGTGTACGTACGACCTATCGTCTCTTTGAAAAATTGTAATTCAATCTTCGTGTGAACAATTAAATAATTATTCAATTGATATATCTAATGGAAAAATAATATTTACAGCATTAATGTAAATAAATATAATATTTAACTATAACATATGTTCCATATCTGTAGCATTCCCAATGAAATGTATGGGATAAAACAAGGCAATTGACACCCGAACCAATACCGATAATAAAAGATTATTAATGAACAGGTTATTATATGTTATGAAATGATCACAAATGATATTATATATAATAATAATAAGATTCTATAATAATTTAATAAATTTTTCAAAACAAATATAAATTATTTCAATGTTTTATTATCAAAAAGTAAGCACAAGGTAATATGTTTAGCTCAATTTCCGTTCTTTAGGTTATACGACTAGTTCAATAAATATATTATGCCAACAATTATGTGTTAAATTAATTTTGAACGATTTATATGGTATTTAATCAAATATTTTTATGGATATAAATTTCATACACATTACCTACCCATTTATTATCTCTCACCTCATTAATATGATCTTTGGAGGGGTTTCTTCTCAATCTTCATTATTTCAAAGACATGTTCTTTTCTAAACATAATTTTTTTTAATTGTGTATATATATACACCATTCCAAATATATCATTAATATTTCCTACATTATGATATTTTATTTTATAATTAATCAAATTCAATAATGGGATGTTATTATTCAATAAGTCACCAATGTGGTAATGGTTTATGTTTCAATCTCATTCCAATCATAATTGCTTGTGCATGAATTTCCATTGATGAAATTATTTAATAATTTTTTAATAAAACCTTCTTAATTTCTAAAAACATGGTTGTTCATGTAGTCATAAAGTAATAATTACATATTAATCTCTTTGGTTCTTAAAATTATTGTGATTTTTTTAATAAAATCCCAATTCATTTCTCTCTTTCATCAAAAATCATTCTTTTTCCATATTTGTGTTTTAAAAAAATCAAAAATGTTTTAATGTTATTGTTTAAAGTCATTTTTACCCTTAATTATACTTTTAATTTATTTTTATATGTAATCTTCATATATTTTTTCAAAAAGGTACTTTTTCACTTTTCTTCTAAAAAAATTGAAGGAATACTTATTTATTTTAATTTATTTAGCAAGATAAAAACTCTTCCACTTTCACTACCACTCAATTATTCAAATCATTCCATTTTATTTTTCAAAAACTATTTAAAAATATTAAGTTAATTTTGAGAAAATTTTATATTTTAAATAAGTGTTTTCAAAATAGAAATGATATTTTCCTCAAGAAATGATCAATGTAATGTTTCTAAATAATTTGTCTATAAGATAAATTCCATTGATGTTACATAAAGAGAAAATATTATTTCCCTCAACACTATTTTCAACCTATTTTTATCAATGACAGTAACTTTTTATGTTATATTATATTTTGAAATTATGTATATATGTATTTCTCAAATATACCAAGGTTATTATTCCTTCTATTCGTGGGGTAATAAATTCTAACTATCATTTATCAAACACCTTCATTATAAAATTTCATTTGATTATTATATGATGAAAGAATTTGAAACCCAGTTCATTTCCATGGGTAGTTCTCTTGTTAAGCCTTATGTTTTATTTAATTTACATGGAACACATATATCTTGAAAATGTTATAAATGCTTTACATAGATAGCTCTATAAATAATTTTTTTTAATGATTTAGTGCCATTAGACATCATGTATATCATTAGAGAGTAATCCTAGTCTATTATGGGACTTTTCACACTATGTGATATTGTCTTGGTAATTATCCTTGACTCATGTTGATCTCATTTTTTATGTTTCTTCCACATTTCCAATGATCCCATGATCATAAGATACCATCTTCATTATGTTATACATCCATGTGATTACTCATGTGCCTTCTATTTTATCAAATAATGTTATAACTTTTAATAAGTTGTTATTTGTTCTTATCATGTTTATTCCCTTAATATTACTTTCATTTAAACCCTTTATTTTTTTATTGAATAGTTTATGTGATCTATATTTAGGAACTGGAATAGATTTTAGGAGATCATTGATTAAAATGAAATATGGATTCCATGTTTTATTTTTTATCAATCTAGACTTCCAAAGATACTACGAAATCATGATTTTTATGTCATAATTTTGGTTGTATATATTTAAGAGTAATGTAATTATATGTGTAAATGAAATGTTTCCCCATAATATATGTCATCCATCTATACACTATGGGAGGGATCTATTTTATTTCATTCTCCCTCTCATAATTTTAGAGAGTATTTAACAAAATCATGGAAAATTTAATCCATGAGAATGGGGTTTCCACAGGTCTTTCACAAAAATGGTCTCCATGGGTTTTTCTGATTTTCGTTAAACTCAATTATTATTTTTTGTGGATGATGTATGATGTTTTATTTATATATTATGATTTTAGAATAAAATATGTATATTAAAAATGGATTATAATGGGATAGTGAGAAGGGGAAAATCAGTGTATCCATCTTTTTATTGAATTTACTTTCATTTAAGTTTTCCACTCTTACTCTTGAACCACATCCCCAGTTAATATAAATGGATACATTTCTGGTAATTAATAATAACATATACATTAAATATAGAAAATATGTAACACCCAAACAATAGTTTCCCATAGACGATGTATGATTTTAATACATTAGAATTATTACAGGGAATCAAATACCAAAGGACTGATCAGTTTAGAACTCTTGGAAAGCATATTACAAACATGAACTTTTCATTACAATTTGAGACATAAAATATAACATAGATAAATCCTTAATAACTCTATTATACACCTATAATAACCCTGTATAAAAATTATAAATTTTTTTTTGCATCGTGAAAAAATGAAACATAATAAATGGGTGAGCTCAGATTCACAGTAAGGGTAAACAATAAATTAGAAACAATCATAAATAATCATAAATGTTTAAGGAATGTATAAAACTAAAACAAAATCCTTTTAAACATAATCATCATCATAATTTGTTAATAATAAATCAAATAACCCCATTTAAACATTAACATGGACATTCTACTATTTGAATAGTAACATTTAATTTCAATAGATAAACTAATAATGAAGTAATGAATAACACGGGACATCATAAACATACTATCACTACTACAAAAAAGGCATATATCAGTGCTCAAAATGTGCTTTAACAGGGAAAAAAGTGTGGAAAATCTTAGTACTAATATAGGGGGGACTTTTTATCAGCGCTGTGAAAAGCGCTGATAAAGGCCCATTTTATCAGCTCTAAAAAAGAACTGATAAAATACCCCTTTCATAGCGCTTTTTTAGCGTTGATAAAAGGGACCATTATCTGCACTTTTAAAAAGAATAGATAAACATCAAAAAAAGAATTAAATAAAGCATAGGGAGAGTTTTTAACAGCACTTAAACCCCACTTTATCAGTTCTAGGAGTCTCACACATGATTCCATTACCACACCTCCGCACATGTGTGAACCCCTTTGTTTTCACTCGAACTCAAAACCAAAACCTCTCCCTTCCGTGGCTATACCTTTTCCACTAAGCTATTTTTTCCCTAATTAATGATATCTTTATTTTTATATATATATAGTTATATTTATTTGTATATTGATATAGATTTATATTAATATTAATATATTTATTCATATATTAGTGTATATATATTAATTTGTATATTAATATATATTTATATTTATTTATTTATTTGTTTATATATAGTTATAATTTTTAATTCTCATATTTATTTGTATATTAATATATATTTATAAGATTAGTTTTAAATACATTTATGAAATATGTTTTTTATATGTGTTTATAATTACAGAAATAAATAAATACAAATATATATACAACACATACACACACATACACACACAAATACACAGACACAAATATATTTACTAATAAATACAAATATATTTTTATTTGAAAAGCCATAGAATGTTAAAACGATCATAACGTATAATCCAAAATCCAGTTTAAACACAACAACCATTCAGATCGAAGGAAAAGAAACCTTCTTTGATATGATATGTGGTACAGGCCTAACGGACATCCGGATCAGAAGTAATACATGATTGAATGTTAAAAAATCAATGTATCCCGACTAAATACTCATGTTTGGAGGCCTTCTGGGCCTTTTTGTCCTAAAAACATATGAAAAAGCTTCTCTTCGGTCACTAGCACATAGAGCTCATGACATGCTTCTAATTGATATGTTGTAGTGCTCAAACAGACACTCAGATCCAATGTTATGGCATTTTGAAGTTTGAGTTACATTTTCAACATATTTTAGATCTTTTATTATTTGTTTTGATTTTTTGTGTCTTCAAATTGTTATTAAATGATTTTTAATCAATAATAATTAGCAAATTATTAATTAATAAAATTATTTTGAATATTTTAAAGAAATTTTCACTAAAATTCTAATATATTAAATTTAACAGTCTATTTATATGTATATAAAACATATTTAAAAAATATATATTATATTTATGTCAATATAAATATAATTATATGAAAATAATTTATTTTTCATGATATTTTTTGAAACATTATATTTATCACCAGTTGGAAAAATTTCTGATAAATCCCCCTTTTATCAGCACTAATAATAAAAGTGCTGATAAAGGGGTCCCCTTTATCAGAGCTTTTTTAGCACTGATAAATGGTAGCGCTTCCATAGACCGTATTTGTTATAGTGTATAAAGGGTTCAACAAATACAACAACATAATTGGGTAAGACCATAGCCATAATAAAAAACATAATTGACTCGTGAGACCTACCAATGCATTGAGGGGCTATAGTGGGCCCCAACCAACGCTTACAAAGTCCAATGCATTCCTGTTATGAATGAGGAAAAAAATAACCAAAAAATTTGTATTAAAACCAAAATATAAAATTTTATTACTTGAAACATTATCCAAAAATTGTATCAAAAGCGCACATCTATTGTCGAACATTTCATAAACCTATAAATACAATAGGAAATGTTGTATCTTAATAAATCAACCTCAATTAACTATAATATCCAACAAAAGATGTGGACATAGATGAAAATACACATAATAAACTCATTGAAAATATCATGAGGCAAATATCCATTTTTCTTTTAATTTATTTATTCAAAATACACACACATATAAAATAATTAATTTTTAAAGGTATTTAAGAATAAATGTATCCAATGCCACATTGAATAATTTGAGTGTAATTACGATTTGAAAACATTATTGTCTATATTAATATATCCTATAATCTATTTGAAAATATAAAAATTAATGAGAAGTATTTAGAAGAAAAAATCATTAAAACATTTAAAACAATGGTTTAGTTAATGTACATATGTAACTCCCCAACCCCAGTTACCCAGAGTCAGTGCATTATTGCGTAACATTGGCATGATCACAAAAGAACATGTCTCAAAAGACCGATTAGTTTTGTAGCCTTGGAAACACTGGATACATTCAAAAACGTTACATTATATCATAAAGTGAAAAACAACAATAACATAGTCATCATTTTCCACACTCATATCCCCTTCAGACTATCCCTACAAGTCATTCATAAAATAATTCTTCAAATTTTGGAAAAATTAAAACATTGAAAGGGGTGAGCTCAGATGCTCAATAAGGATAACAATATAGAAGAAGCTTTCATAAATAAACATAAACATTTACGGCAATGTATGACTAAAACAAAAGCCTTTTAAACTTTAACTTCAACATAATATGGAAAAAGTAAAATGAGATAATGTCATTTACTTATTCACATGGATATTCTACTGGTCGAATAATCACATGCAATATCAATAACCACATTCATAATGATGAAATGCATAATTCCAGACTATCATAACCACGTAACCAATGCCTCGTGCCAAGACTACAAATAAGATTTTGTCAAGGGCTCATTCCAAGACACTAGTTTGTCTAATGAGACCTACCGATGCATCGAGGAGATATAGCAGGCTCCACCCGTCACTTATTAAGTCCAATGCATTCCTCATATGAACAGGTTTAAACATATCATAAACCATAACATAATTTGTATCACATAAAACATGCATAAATGAAACATAACATTTCCATATTTCAATCAGCATATATCAATACAACACATTGATATAATAAAAAAACATTTTCAAAACTATTTTCAAAACAAAATTAAAAGAAAATTAAAATATTGTATTTATTTTTCATTTAAAAAAATTTATGGCTTGTAGAGGAAGGCGAAACTCAAATAATGGTCACGACGGAGGAGAAGTCATTGTCACCGCATACGTACGACAAAATAAAACATTCCTTTTTGTCATTTAGTAAAACACTTTGTATAAAAAGATTACTTTTGAAAAAACGTAAAAGTTAAAGGGGTTTATACGCCGTATAAAATAAATTTGTGGATAAAACAAAATATGCCTCAATGAATGGAAATTGAGATGAAGTCCCTTAAAAAGATCAATTTTAAATAAAATTAATTCCCTATATATACACATAAAGAAATTATAAATACCAGATATGACATAATAAAATCATAACATAAATTGAAAATAGGTGATTAACCCAAGGAATAGAAATTGGGTTAAGAAGTTCCCTTACCTCATGTCCGACATGACTCGACCGCTCTTTAAACTTCTGAATAATAAACTAGAGTTAATCTGAACTTTCTTAAGAACCTTTTTCAAGTTCATTATCCCTTTCATATCACTTATTTCAATGTTACACAAATTATGTAGTCATTTAAGTTAATAACGGTCGTCTTGTCGATCTTTGGTACTTGAGTCAAAAATAAACTTCTTATAATTACAATTTGTTTAAGTGGTAGAATATCCATTATCTCCAGAATTATATTCATGATTTAGATATCATATATATCATATATATCCAGTATATACATGTATTTATAATGTTACATAACATTTAGTGGTAAGAAATGAAATGCACCGTTCATGGAGACAGTGATCCATACGTACGCTTGAACGCTACGTTCATTTCTATTTCATATTTAATGGAATTAAGTTATAATTATATAAAGGTATAAAGTAATTCCAGTATAATATAATTTATAATAACATTTAAACCATCCTTTATACATCCCACATATGGAATTAACGATTCAAATCAATTTGAGGGGGCGGTAGTCCGCACTTCCTAAAATGAAATTATCACGTTTAACCATAATGGAAATCATAAAGGTATGCAATAAATGAAAAATACAGAATCATAAGGAAAACAAAAACATAATATATATCATATATAAAAAATATTTTCATCATAATGGCCACCATGATAGGTGTTAAAAGATGATTGATCAATCATCGTTTGATGAGGCAGAAATTTTCCAACAACAGAAATACTATGTTCTTTAACCATTAGACAATGGTGGGTGTAAATTTAAATCAAATAATTCCCATAAATACATCCTAGTATATTTAGGATACTGGTTTGTTTACAAAATAATGGAATAAAAAGAGTTTAAGGGGTTGGAGAAGAAAAATAAATCAAAATAACATAAGAGAAGACATTACCTTAAAATCGGGTAACTCTTTTTTGATTTGAGCCAAAGACTTCCTTGGGAAGAATTATGACAAAAGTGAGTCTTCTAGAAGTAATAGAGTGATGTTGAGAGAGTATTTGGGCAGAGGATGGCCGAGCCAAAATTCTTTGAAGGATTGAATAAGGTGACAGTGGTGGGGTCCTTTTATAAGAGGAGAGGAGGGGCACTCTTGGAAATATTGAAATGTTACATTATTATGAAATTCTTTTTGGATTTTAAAGGTCCCAAAATGATATATTACGAGGATAAGGGGATAAGGGTTCGCAATATACTCATCTAATAGGTTTTTGACATGTGTATGTCTTAGATTTTACATTATCTTTTCATTTTATTTAAATCATTAAATAATGAGGTAATCGCTCCATCATCATGGTGTCATAAATAATTTAATTTATTTAATGTCTACAAATTATAAAAAAAATATCATTATTTATGAAATCATTTTATATTTATAATGAATGTTTATAGTAAAAAATATGTCTTGAATAACCCCATTTAGGAATTGTATTAGTAAAACAACTCATGTTTGTGACATTTTTATTTTAACAATAAATAACAAGTTTTTAATGTCATTTTCCTACCAATGTGGATCCATGAAGTCCCCAAGATGACCCATGGATTTTCTCAGTCTGCCATGAATCATCCAATAGGGGTAGGAAAAGTGTAATGGTATTTTCATATTTTTATAATATCATTTTTACCTTAAATTTCACTAATTACCTTTAATTGTGATTAATTAAACTTAAAAGTTACTATTCACAAAAAAATATTTTAATCCCATTGAACCACATTTTACTTCCTAATGACAAAAATATATGTTTTATTTTTTAAAATAAAATCACAGAAGAGGTAATTTTTCATTTAAACGAAAAATCAGTTTTTTAACTACTACTTAGTGGTTTCACTATTCATCAAAAATTGAAGTTTTTCAGAACAATGCCAAAATTTCACCCTAAGCATTAATTGATATTCTGAATTCAAAAATGATTTATATTTTACAATATTCTAAACATATATGTTTCAATTTTTAATCTTATAACTAATTCCCACTGTCACAACAAATAGATTGTTTTTAAGAAACAATATAAATCAATAGATTGACAATTGTTTATATCCAATTTCGATGTGAAATTAATTCTAATTAACACCATAGGATAAAATGGTAAAAATATATTCTAATTCTACTTTAAAACCACTAAATAGTATAATTTATCACTACAAATTATTTTCATTAAAAAAGATGTTTTTATGATTTTTTCACTATTCCTAAAAATAGGAAGTTTTCAGAAAATTACAAAAAATTCAAATTAATATAATTTAGATATTCAGAATTCAAAAACAAATCCATTTGGAAATATAAAATTTATAAAATTTCAAAAAGTAGGTATTACAATTCATAATGGATACTTTTATTGGGTGTGGTGTGTGGTAGAACTCGAAGTTGTGTATAACACATGCTACTGTATTATTCAAAGAGAAGTGTACCATGGAAGCTTGGGGTGTTACATTCTCCCCTCGTTCAAATAATTTTGTCCTCAAAACTTCATATAATATCACTGTATAAAAATACTCGGGTGATTCTTCATCATAAGTTCCTCGAGTTCCCACGTTGCCTCCTCCATCATATGGTTTCTCCATAGAACATTTACAAGACGAGTCGTCTGGTTTCTCGGCATTTGTTCTCTTGTATCAAGAATCCTGACGGGTTCTTCACAATAAGACAGATCGGGTTCCAGTTCTAATATCTCATAGGTGAGTACATGCGTTGGTTCATGCATGTATTTTCTCAACAATGATACGTGGAATACATCGTGATATTTAGGGAGACTTGGCGGCATTGCCAAACGGTAAGCAATAGCCCTAATTCGTTCCAGAATTTCGAAGGGTCCGATGTACCTGGGACTCAATTTACCCTTCTTACAGAAATGCATAACTCCCTTCCATGGAGATACCTTAAATAAAACATGATCTCATACATAAAATTCCAAATCCTTCTTTCAGTTGTCATCATAGCTCTTCTGCCTACTTTGAGCTGCATTGTTGTGGTTGTGGATTACTTTCACCTTTTCCATCGTTTCCTCCACCAGTTATGGGCCTACTTGTTTTATTTCACCAACGTCATCCCAATAGGTTGGAGTGCGACATCTCTTTATGTATAACGCTTCATATTGTTCCATCTGAATAATATTATGGAAGTTGTTGTTATAGGAAAATTCTACCAGAGGTAAATATTGATCCCACATTCCTTGAACGTCTTGTGAGCATGATATCAACATGTCTTCTAAGGTTTGGATAGTTATTTCTAATTGTCCATCTATTTGAGGGTGGTAACCAGTGCTCAAACGAAGTTCAGTATCCATGGCCTTCTGATGACTTTTCCAGAATCTTGATGTAAAATTGGGATCATGATCCAAGAAAATCAATAGGGGTACTCCATGAAGTCTCACAACTTTATTAATATGTAGTCTTTCAAGACATTCAAGTGGTAGATCTTCCCTTATAAGAAGAAAATGTGATGACTTCGTGAGACGATCAAAAATGACCCATATTGCGTCATTCCTTCTAAGAGTCTTTTGTAGTCCCATGACAAAATCCTTTGTAATATTATCCCATTTCCACTCAGGTATGGGAAGAGGTTTCAATACTCCACCAGGCAGTTGTCTTCCAACGTTCAATTGTTGGAAAACTATACATCTTGACACAATATCAGCAATCTCCCTCTTCATGTTGTCCCACCTAAAATGTCCCCTTAAATCTCTATACATTTTGGTTCTCCAAGGGTGTATAGATAAATTGGAACTATGAGAATCATCCAATAATTCCCTCTTTAAATCAGGTATATCAGGAACACAAAGTATCTTCCCAAATTTTAAAATTCCATCTTCATACACAACGTCACTCAATTTACCATCATTCATATCTTTAATCCTTTTTTTCTACTCTTCATCATCGGCCTGAGAACACATTATCCTTTCTAGTAAAGATGGTTTGGACACTATTTGAATATTTTTTTGATTTTTCACCATCCATGGTGATTCCCATATCCATATTTACTAGATCCATGAAAATAGGATCCCATTTCACTCTCATCATGTTCAAAACTCCATGATCTTTTCTACTCAAATAATCTGTAACCTTATTTGTCTTCCCTGGGTGGTAGTGTATCGTGCAATCATAATCCTTGAGTAGTTCAAGCTATCGCCTTTGCCACATTTTGAGTTCTTTTTGTGTGAAAATATATTTCAAACTCTTGTGATCGGTATATATCTCACATTTTAAACCATAGAGCTAATTTCTCCATATCTTCAAGTAAAATATTACAGAAGCTAACTTGAGATCATGAGTAGGATAGTTCTGCTCATGAATTTTTAGTTTTCGTGATGCATAGGCAATAACCCTATCATTCTGCATAAGGACACAACCAAGTCATTTCATTGATGCATCACTATAAATAACGAACCCATCATTCCCTGATGGTAGATTCAATATAGGATCATTGACTAATCTTCTCTTTATTTCTTCAAAACATTCTTCACACTCTCTTGTCCAGTCAAATTTAACCCCTTTACGTGTGAGCTTCGTTAATGGGTTAGCCAATCGAGCAAAATTCTGGAAAAAACGCCGATAATAACCTACCAAACCAATAAAGCTGCATACCTCAGTTATACTCGTCGGTGCTGGCCATTCTTGGATTGCCTTGGTCTTGTGAGGATCAACGGAAATTCCATCCTTAGAGAAAATATGGCCCAGAAAAGAGATCTCCTAAATCCAGAATTCTAACTTGCTAAACATCCCATATAATTCATGCCTACTAAGAGTCTTCAAGATAATGCTCAAGTGATTTTCAGGTTCATCATAGCCTTTGGAGTATACCAAGATATCATAAATATATACCACCACAAAATCATAAAGATATTCCTTGAAAAATATATTCATTAGATCCATGAATACAGAGGGTGCATTAGTCCATACAAAAGGCATTACTGTAAAGTCGTAATGCCCGTACCTTGTTAAAAATGTTGTCTTTGGAATGACTTCCTTCTTTCACACACAACTTATGGTATCCAAATCGAAGGTGAATCATTGAAAATTATTGATATCCATGAAATTGGTCAAATAAATCATCAATGTGAGGTTGGAGATACTTGTTCTTTATTATTATAACATTGATCTCCCTGTAGTCAACGCACAACCTCATAGATCCATCTTTTTTCTTAACAAAAAGGATAGGGGCTCCCCATGGATAAACACTAGGGAAAATAAATCCCTCATTACTCAATTAGTCTAGTTGTTTCTTTGGTTCAACTAATTCCACGGTGTCCATTAATAAGGGGTCTACGATATAGGCCTTGATTCAGTAATTAAATCAATGTAAAACTCAACTTCTCATTCTAAAGGATGTCCAGGTAAATCTTCCAAAAATAAATGTACATATTATTTAACAATTGGTACATCCTCTATTTGAATATTCTTTTTCTCGCCCTTAGTCGTTTTATTCTCTTACTCCCCAATAATTTAATTTAGTTGAGATATTGGGGGTAGATCTAAATAAGAATTAGGTGGGGATGATTCTGCTCTAAAAATTAGGTGTTCCTTATCATCGTCATCAAAAATCGTAACCTCCTTCTTCTTACAATAAATCGTTGAATCATAGTCAAAAATCCAATCCATACCGAGGATTATATCAAACTCAATCATAGGTATGACAATGAGATTAGAGGATAAAGAAAATTTTTGTGCCCTAATGGGGACTGATTCACAAAACATTGTTGCTATGATACTTCCCTTAAGAGTTTTGACTGGCAATTCTCTTGTTAAATCAAATTGGAGATATCTAATTTTCATAGAAAAATGGGAAGATATGAAACAATGTGATGATCCAGAATAAAATAATTCATTTTCGAAACTTGAGGAAACCATTAAATTACCTTCCACCACATCTTTCGGAGCTTCAACCTCAGTAGTAGTGATAGCATTAGCTTGGACTTGAACCCTTGGCCTCTTCTAAGGTAAGTTCACCTGACGCTTAGGACATTAACTTGCATAATGTCCCATCTACCTACAATTATAGCATTCCACATTGATAGAAACTTTATTTCCCTTTAAATCATGAGCTTGGTGGCCTTTTTCACCACACTTGTAACAGACTCCCATTCCCTTCAAGAAAGTACGGGGGTGTTTCTTCCCACATTTACTTCAGGACTGATATTCAACTTTTCCCTTCTTCCCCTTATTTCGATTTCCAGATTGATCATAAGATATCGTCTTTTCTTTCATTAATTTAAAGTCACAAGACTTAGAGAATTCCTTTTCTGTCTTGATAGCACATGAGACAATATCTTCGTACGACGAGAAGGTTTGTGAGACTAATTCTCGATGGAGAAATGGTTTTAACCCATCAAATAAATGATCAATCATACTTCTGGGGTTACGTATATAATATTCATTATGCCTTTATATCCTTGTAATGTTAGCCTCATAATTTGCGACATTCTCATCCTCCTTCTGCCTTAGAATCATAAATTTCCTTTCTATATCTGCTCGATGGTCATGTGGAAAGTATTTTTCTAAGAAAATTTCCTTAAACTCCCTCCATTCCATAATTGATTCTTCTTCATGTTCTGTTTTGTTTTGAATCAACGACGACCATTGATCGACATCTACAGTGAGGCGGTAGACTTCCATGACAACCTTCTCCATTTCGTTACTCTCCAAGGCGTGGAATATTTTTTCTAAGGAGTTTATCCATTGCTCAGCTACTAATAGATTTGTACCCCCATTAAATGTTGGCAGTTGTTTCCTCATGAAGTGGTCTATTATTGATCCTCCACATTGCGGATCAGGGTGCTCCATACAAGTAAGGTTATTATTCATAACCTGAGTGAGTTCTCCCAGTATGGTAATAAGTTGATCAGCACAAGATGTTTCTCCAGCTCCACAATAATTATCTTGAGTATGAGGGAAATCCCTACACGGAGTATGTGCATTGATATGGTATTCATTCCTCCCACTAGGCGCCATTTCTAAACAATGGAATAAACTAGATTAGTTTATGAATTAAAATACATAATTCAATACTTATAAAACACTTAACATAAATTGAACTATTTACGGATATAATCCATAATCATAAAAATGTTTTCTTTGAAGAAGTATGTACTCATAAGCCCTTCATAATGGTTTGTATAGAAAATGATAATTATCCTAAGCATATCTCCCGGGAGTGTCGTAACCAAGAGTGCAACAAGGCCCATTTTAGTGAACTAATTCCCGTTCGATTCTAGCTCAAAGAGGTGTTTTAGGGGTGTACCCCTAGGTACATCTGTGCCAGAGGTGCCTCTACCTGCTCGTATCCAGACAGGGATTTATTTCTTGGAAAACTCACAAAATCTCTATAATAACAAAATACTAGGAAGTTCTTCTATACTAATCCAAAAAATTTATCATTGGTCTATGTTCTCTAATCAGAGTTTATCTATTTCTAGCTTCCAAGGTTATTACTAAACTGCCTCTGATACCAACTGTAACACACCCAATCTGGGTAACTCGGGTCAGGGCGTTATAACATAAAACATTGAAATTATTAATTATTGAATAAATTTTTATGATCATAAAAATAGGAATAAAATGGAATTTATAATTAATTTTTATTTATATAAATCGTTGTGTGAAATAATATCAAGAATACTTTAATGGAGAAAGGATTAATTCCATAAACATTCAGAGCATCCCATACCATAGTGATCATTTAAATCACAGGTCTGATGTATTTATATGAATCTTCAAAAACCATCAACACTAATGTATTAATGATATTAAATACAATAGATTCAATACATACACTACACAGAAGAAATAGGTGGTGAACATGGCTAATATCACATGAAAATTATATGTGAGATGAAATTCCCTTACAATAATTATAATAAATGATTTATATTTCCGAAACCCTTGTATAATGGTTTTGAACATATTATTTTCTTATAAAATAATAATAATAATATTTATGATATAATATATGATTCATTTATGACATTATATTAACTGTTTTTTTATAATTTCTATTTTAATGACACATTTTGGATAATAATTTCTTTCATTATTTCACATGTTTTGGGATGTTATTATAGATCATATTGCATTGATCATGATGTACATACTAATAGAATGTATAATAATGATTTATATGTCATATATATTTATAATATAAATATATATAATAGATCGATATTGAAAATGGATTACACCATTCACGAAGATGGTAGGTCGTATGTACCCATTAATGTTGTTTCCATTTTCGTGTCGTATTGAATAGAAGTAAGTAAATGAAATATATGTTCATGAATATATAAATACATACATACATATATATATATATATATCATTCTTGTTGCATTATTATGTAATATATTTCATATATTTTCATAATATATATATTTTTATAATAATTCTTTAATGGTGAACGTGGAAGAGAAATATCATCGAAACATGGAGACGGTAAGCGTACGTACACACAAGAAATGATATCATTATTATAATGGTTAAATGTTATGAAATTGGATGGACTGTGAATTTTATAGAAATAATAACATGTAATATTTATTATTTAAATTCTTTACATTCAATTTTATTCCCATCAAATTAATGTATATATGAAATACAGTTTACACTATGGAGTGGAGATGGTAAGTTATACGTACACACGCATGGTGATATTGTTTTTAATATGATTGGTTAAAAGAGGAATATGGTTTTCCCATAATAATAAAAACATAACATAATATTGTAAATTCATTAGTAATTATTTTATTATTTTAAAAACATAGTAAGGGGAAGTATAAAAATATTGAATGTTGAAAGAGTTGACAAAACAAATACTTTTTCTTCGGATGTCTCCTTTGGATTTGAAAATATAGACTTCTTCGGTTAGCTTTCTTCTAATACTATGGAGTCTTGAATAACGTGATGGAAGTTTGGAGAATAAGTTGTTATGTTTTGGTCATGAAAAATGGATTTAAATGAGTGAATTAAAGAGAAGGATACGTTCCTTTTATAAGTCGGGTGAGGGCCACTTTAGGAATTTATTAAAATACTTATTTATTATAAATTTATTTTTAGTTGATAATAGCTATAAATAGATTTATATTGAATCTAAGATGATTATGAGTCGAAATCCTCTCATCCAATAGTTTTTATACATGTTTATTTCATAAAATTAACCTTATCCATTAGTTTTGACACTAATTTAAAAAGTTTATCTCTTACCAAGTATTCTTGGATATTTACACTACATGGTTAATATAGTTACTATAAAATACCAAGAGATCCTAAAGTGAATAATTTATGAAATTTGAAAGACAATACATGTTATCTTGAATAACCTTATATTTTTAAGATTTTCATGTCATTTAATAAATTTGTATTTATTTTAAAATCAATTTGATATCAGTTTTTACACTATTTAATACTTCAATATTTTTAAAGTCGTAACAACATTATTACTTCAAAAAAAATTCATTAACTCAACCCTAACATGTCATAGTCATCTGAAAAATTTGTGTATGGAATATAATATTTTAAATAAATCTTATTTTAATATTTATAATATTATTTATTTGATTTTTCATTTAAAACATTCTGTATTGCATCATCATTGGGTCATAATTAAATTTTATTATTTAATTTCTATAAATTATTATTAAATAATAATTAAATAGATATATTTATTATCTCTCTAAGGAGAATTTATAGTTGAATTTTTCTTCTGTATAACCATATATTAAAAATTGTTTATTTATTAAACATTGAATATGTCTCTTTAAACTCTCATTAATATAAAATATAATAATGTCCATAATCAGATAGAAGTTTCATTAAATGAATATTTTTTTAAACCTATGGTATGATTTTGTATAAATACATATATACAATGAAATTTGTACAAGTTTTAGTGTAATTTTATATTATTAAAATACTATTTTTACATTTAATTTCACTATTTAACATTAACCGTGGTAAATAATATTTAAAAGTTACTAATTAGATAAAAATATTTTGATTATATTAGAACTCATTTTAAACTCTAATTACAACTGTTTTTGTTAGAGTTTTGAATTTAAATTTACAAAAGGAAAAAATTACAATTATTGTTAATTTTCAAATCTACCTAGAAGGCGGGTAAAAAGACATTTAAATGTTAAATAATGTTTTATATCTATTTATGGTATGAAAATGATTCCAATGAAAATATTTTGACTAATATAAGTATTATTTATCTATTGTTTCTTTAAAACCAATTTTATGTAAATTTTTTATTTAAATGATAATGTCAGTCCTAAAATTATAATGTAGTGGTTTTTATTATTCATCAAAACTGAACGTTTTCAGAAAAATACAAAAAATATCCTACGATAATATTGGTACTTAGAATTCAAAAATGGTGTATATTTTACCGGATTAATTTTCTAGGAGTGTCTAAAATTAACTTGATTATTGTTCACAAAAGGACATAAAAGTTTTTTTTCATTAAAAAATAATATTTGTAAATATAAAACCATTTTAATGAAACATATAAATTTCATTCTAAATATTTATTATTTATGTGAAAACATTACATATAACATTTAAATTTTATTTATTACTATTCATGTTACTCTATTTTAGGTATTTGATACAAACATATCATTTAAATAATTATAATACATAATTATTGGATCATGAAAACTCAAGATTGCATCTTATTTAAGCCAAGTCTGTGTTGTGTGAAACAAAAGATATTAATGATAACATTTTATGAAATTTTGGGGTCTCACATTTTTCCCACGTTAAATAAATATCATCCTCACAATTTAAACTCGGAACAGGATACTATGTGTTGGAATTTTTCAATATATCTTTATTGAAATCCCACATTGGAAAATGCATTTCTGAGACTATCATTTTAAAATAATGAAAGGGAATAAATAAGGTCATGAGATATAAAAAATATTAGGGATAAATTTAGGTAACATGGACATGAATGAAAATGAATCCATCATGTTATGATGGAGAGTGATGGACAACCTGATTAGGAAAAAGAGAACAACCAGAAAGCCATAAATCTACGATGATCCACGGTGCCATTTGATTCATCAGAAAATAATATACTAGAAATTTTTTTTGGTTTTAATATCCTTTTTATAAATTTTGATAATTAAATACTTCATAGAATATGAGAAAATTGTAGAATACTTATTTGACAAGTAGAGTTTCATCCTTTAACAAATTGCTACCACAAACCCATCTTTCTCTCTGTTAAATAATAAAATTCAATACATATTTTATTTATTTTAGTCATATAGGGTTGAAAAAATGAACTTATACAACATATATCATACCACATGAATAAAAGAAACTAATTTATACTAATCAGGGACTTCCTAGAGTCTAGTGGTAGGTAATAAATGATTGTGGCACTTCTGATTGGGTCTTATTCTTATATCCTTGTCTAACGATATGGGTTGTCTCCTAAAATGGTTGTTTCCATTTCTGTAAAACAATATTTTTATTACATTCCAATAAAAAATATATGAAATGTTTAAAACTTATAATATACTATCCAATGACCAATATAATCCATTCCTAAATTTAAACTTATCGAAAATAATTCTGTCCAAACACACTGTCCAAAATTTATAAGGAAGGTCACATAATGTAATGCAGATATATTTTCAATCACATAACAAACATGTCAATACCTTCATCATGTATTCTCGTAAATCATGGAAATACCCTTAATTACCATAAAACCCTATTTGAATATGTTCATTCTTCCATATTTCTTATGTGAAACATAGAATATTAGACATACTTTTTAAATACAAAAATGGTCAAAACTCTGAAAATGATTGAATAAACAATCCATTATTCAATTTTGAGATAGTAAGTAGTATCTAATTTTATTTATCCAAAAAAATCATTTCATTCCAATATAGTTTTCTTAGTTTAAAAAATATATTCAGGGTTATCTTTCCCCCAACCATATTCTTTTCAAATAGATTAATAAGAAACTGTGTCTCATTACTTATTACCATAAAATCTAAAATATATATTGAAATAGTATTATAATATAATAATTATTTATTTCCATAATTCATATAACCAGTACATCATTGATTCAATACTCAAATAACATAATTCGTCAACCAAAATATAAGAACAATAATCATTTCTCTTTATCTGTGGAAGAATCATAAGGATTATTGTGATCTATTAGTGGATTGTAGGGTATATTCATTTGATTCATGGGGCATTCCCCTAGATAGTTCCCCATTTTTAACAGTTGAAGAATTTAACATTGGAAAATTATTTTCCTCCCATGGAATCATGATAATGGTTTATGGTTTCTCCACAATTGAAGAAATATCATGTCCCCATCAAGTTGGCACCAGGGTGTTCCCTTCCATAATTATCACAAGTGTGAAAATACATTTTTCCCTTCTTATTTTTTAAAAAAATATGCACATTTATCCAATTATTATCATACTCCCTTCAAAGCCATATTACATTGGTTTTTCTATACTTATACACTATTACTGGTTATTATTTACAAATATGATGAGAATTAATGGCAGATTATTTTCCTTTTAAATATTGGTTTAAGGATATGAAATGTATGATCCATCATACACTTTAGATCATGTGCATCTTGGCGGTTAAAATTGCTCCTACTAGGAGCCATTTCAAAATGTTGGCAAAGACATAGTTAGATCATATCAAAATATATAATCAAAAAACTAGAAAAATGATTAACATAAATTGATGATTTACACATATCTAGTATCATAATAATAAAAATTGTATCTTTGGGGAAAAATTTACCAATAAATTCTTTATAATAGTTTATAACCAAATTTTGAATCATCCTAAGTATATCCAATAGGAGTGTCAAACTATGTGCATAGTAAGACCCATTGTCGTGTACCAGGTTATCCGGAGTCAAGAATGGAACACTTTATGGGAGTTATTATTCTTAGGTATATATGTTCCAATACCACTTTCACTTTTAGTATTTAGACATGGATGAACCTTCTTGGAATAATCTGATAATATCTACCTTAACAAAATTTTAGGATATTCTTCGATAATTTTCCTCAAATTTTATCTTAGTGTTACGATCCCTAATCAATGATTTCTAAATCTAGAATACATGGTTTTTTTATAAAATTCCTTTTATATGAACCCTAACACTGAACCCTAGTATCACAGTTTCAGTGCACTGTTTTAATATATCGTCCTGATTACATGGAATCAAAGCCTGAAGGACCAATCATTTTTGATTTATTGAAAAATAGATTGTATACATGAACCTTTCATTACAATTTCAGTCATAAATTAAAATGTTGATAATTATTTTAGAATGATATTATACTCCTAGAAACACCCATAATAACAATCATTAAACACTTCATGGAATCATGATATAATGAAACATAAGAAATGGATGACCTCATATACATAGTAAGGGTAAATAATATAGCAGAAGATATCACAAATAGGCATAATATTTTATGGAAATCTATAAAACTAAAACACCAACCTTTTAAACATGATAATCATCATAATATGGAAAGATTAAAATGAAATAATTCAACTTAAACATTCACATAGAAATTGTACTAGTTGAATAATTAAATTTAATATCAATAACAAATCTCATAATGAGTGAATGATAATTTGGGACATCATAAATATATTGGTAAGGCTTCTACTATGACATAATACATTACTGGGTATTAAATTATAAATAACTGAAACATAGTTGTCTAATGGGACATATTGATTCATCGAGGGGCTATAGTAGGCCCAGCCTGACATTTACAAAGTCTAAGTCATTTTTATTATTAAAGGGGTAAAACATAACATGAACATTAGTATTTAAATGTGAAAAAAATGTTAATAATTTAACCATAACCCATAAATGGAATCAAAATAGCACATCCACTATCAAACAATTCATAATCTCTTCAATAATATATGGAAGATTTTATCAGAATAAATCAACCTCAATTAACCAAATAATCCAATAAAGGATGTTGAAACAGATGATAGTAAACTTAACAAAATAATTTAAAATCTCTTAATACAGATATCAATTTGAATTTTAATTCATTTATTCAAAAGAGGCACACTTATAAAAGAATACATTTAAAAAAATATTTTTCAAACAATGTTTCCCATACCACTTTGAAACTTTTAAAACAAATTATGATTTTAAAACATTAGTGTCTATATAAATAAATGCTTAAAACAATTTTAATGTATGGAAATTAATGTAAATGAATTATAAGAATAAATCGTTCAAACCTTTAAAATTAACTTTTAGTTAAAGGGTCACCTAAATAAAACATTAAAAATATTCCACATTCAAAACATTTGAATTACCATTAAAAGGAATGAAATTTAATTTATAATTTTTTTATCTACATATTAATAGTTATATAAAATAATATCATGAATATTTCCATAGATATATGATTAATTCCTTATACATTCAAAGAATCACATACACCATTGACCATTTAAAACATATGTCTAATATATTGAAACGAGTCTTTAAATACCATGATGATAAATGTATTCATGATATGAAATGAAATAGGTGCAGTGAATACACCATGCACAAGAAATAGGTGACTAACATGGATTATATCACACAAAAATTAAAAATGAGATGAAATTCCCTTACTATATATCTTATATTCTCCATATGTGACTAAAACTACTATATAAGGATTTGAACCATAATATTAACATTTAGAAGAATCATAATAATATTTATGTAATCATATATGATTCATTTATGACATTATATTTCCTTTTTATTTATTATATTTTAGTTAAAGCAACATTTCGAGTAATAATTTCTTTCTTTGTCGCCCATGTTTTCACTTGTTTTTTTTATCGTATTACATGGATCATGATTTACATACATCCAAATCACATAATAATGGTTTAAATTCCATTTATCATCAGAATATAATTATACATAATAGATAGATATATAAAATACATTACAACATTCACGGAGATGGTAGGTTGTACGTACGCATGAATGATGATTTCATTTTTTATTGCATAGAATGGAAGTAAGTGAACAAAATATATGTGTATATATATATAATATTCCAATAGAATAATTATTTCATATATTTCATACTTATTTATAATATATATATATATTTATAAACAATCTTTAATAGTGAACCTGGAAGATAAATTTAATCGGGACGTGGAGATGGTAAGTCGTACGTACGCACCAGTGACTATATCATTATTTTAATGGTAAAATGGTATGGAATTGGATTTAATATGATTTTTATAGAAACTATAGAATTTCATATTTATTTTTTACATCATTTATATTCAATTTTGTATCCATTTAATCAATTTATAAATGATAAATAGTTTTCACCATGACGTCGAGATGGTAAGTTATACACACATACACATGGTGATATTGTTTTTCATAGGATGTCTAATATAATAAATCAAGTGGTCCCATAATAATGAAAACATATAAGAATATATTATATTATGGATTTATTATTTTATTATGGTAACAACATACATAGTGGAAATAGAAGAAAAATGATCATTGAATGTGGGGAGAAAACCATTACCATTATCTTGAGATGTCACCTTTTTATTTACAGAAGAGGACACCATATCATGGATTTCTGCCAAAAATGTGGCCTCTATTATGAAGTGAGTGAAGTTGGGAGTATAACTGGTCAAGGTTTTTCTAAGACAATGAGAATTAGAAGAGTGAATTAAATTGAAGTAGTAGTTCCTTCTTATAATATTTGTTAGGGGATATTTACTAATTTTATAAAATATTAATTTATTCTAAATTGAATTTTATTTTATAATATCTCATAATTAATTTATTTAGAGGACAACATGATTATGGGTCAAAATCCTCTTGACAAATTGGTTTTACACATGTTTATATCAAAAAATTAAAATTATATTTTATTATTAACCCTTAGTAAAATAGTATAACTCTTACCATGTCTTCTTGTATTTTTACACTACATGGTTAATATAGTTACTGTAAAACTCCAAGAGAACCTAAATTGTTTCATTATTGAAATTTTCATCACTATCCACGTTATTTAGAAGAACCTTATATTTTTTTATTTTTATATCATTTAGTAAAATAGTATTTATTTTAAAATCTCATTTCTGTCAATTTTCATAATATTTAATAAATTATTTTTCTTAAAGATATGAGAACATTAATCCATAAAAAATATTTAACTCAATTATAAAATGTAATATTAGTATAAAAATATCATGGATGACATCAAATATTTCAAACAATATTTTTTCATATTTATAATATCATTTATTTAATTTTTTTTCTAATAAATCATTTGTTTCATCATTATTGTGTCATAATTAAATGTAATTATATTATTTATATTATTTTTAAATAAATTATAATTATGTAAAAATATATAAACAATTTTAATAAATATTTTTAGTTGAATTTATCCAATGTATCACCCAATATGAAAAATGCTTTTGTTATTTAAATTTGAATATGACCTTTTTAAGTCTTCTTTAAATAAAATATAATAATTTTCATAATCTAACACAAGTGGAATAAAAAGAATCTTATTTTCAATATAATTTCTATTTGGTTAGAAATTTACATATCCAATGAAATTAGGACATGTGTTTGTGTAATTTTAAATTTTTGAAATATATTTTTTACCTTTAATTTACCTATTTATCTTTAACCGCGTTAAATAATATTTAATGATATTATTCACCAACAATAATTTTGATCCAAATAGACTAAAAATATAATCCTTATTACAACCATTTGTTTATTATTTGTGAAATTCAACTCATATATGTGGTAAAATTATGTTTACTGTTAGTTTTCAAATCTGCATAGAAGATGGGTAAAAATTCGATCAAATGTTCAATAAATTTTTTATATCTAATTCTATTAATAAAATGACTGTAACAGACTAAATTGGAAAACTATATGTATCATTTATCTATAGTGACTTTAAAATAAATTTAATGTAAAATAATTATTAAAATGAAAACATTGGTTTTTTAATAATGATGCATTGAACTATTCATCAAAAATTGAATGTTTTCCTAAAAATACAAAAAAAAATGTCCGCAAGCTAATTTTTTTACTATGAATTCGAAAATTATGCCTAATTTATGAAATTAAACTATATAGGGTTTCGAAAATTAATTTTATTATGGTTCAAAAAAGTAAATAAAAAGTGGTATCTTTTTAAAAATAGTTTTTCTATACATATAACTATTTTACAGAAACATATATATTTAACTATAAATATGTTTTATTTAAGTGAAAACATTATAGGTAAGAGTTAATATTTAATTATTACTTTTCATATTAATATATTTAATGAATTTTTTATGAACAAATCTTTTAAATATTTATAATACTATAGTATTATTTCATGGAAACACAATCTTGCATGTAACGCAAGCCAAGTCGGTGTTTCATGCGACAAAAGATATTAAAGATAATGTATACTGAAATATTGGGTGTTTAAATATTAACATAAATATATGCACATATATATTTTTACATGTTTTAGTAAAAATAACTACTCTTTACCATGATGAACGTGTGGTTGTTTCACAGATTCCTTTATCACTATATCATTGTAGTGATTAAAAATTCCATGAATTTTAATACATTTTATGGGGGAAATAAAAAATATTCCTAAGTCATTGGTTTTATTTCTACTGGTACAACAGTTCTTCAATAGACTTGTTTATATAGGAACCACTTGTTCTTAAATTATATTAAATAACTACTCTGAATTAGAACTTCTTTACAAATTTGGATGGAGTTACATTAATTATATATGTTTTCCCCAACTATAGGTCTTCAAATTCTACTAAATCTGAATGATTATATTCATGTTTTCCCACTATTCTCAAATAATTTGAAAATGATACTACCAATTTTACTCACTATAATATCAAAATAAAAAACTGAATAATTCACAAAAAAATATAGGTTGTATTATTACATTCTTTTTGAACTATCAACTTTCACCTAATAGATGAATATTTTTATTAATTTATATGATATTCAATTTTAAATAATAATTTTAATATCAATACCATTAATTTAAAAAGATTTAGCATTCTAAAAAAAATTCTCATATTTTCTATTTGAAGTGGAATGATACATCAATATAATGCATGGAATGCATGTATTTCATGAATTTTTTTAGTAACATTTTTTTCACACACGCATGTAAATTGATACACACTATATTACTTCTTTTTTGGTTCTATATGCATATTTCATACATGTAAACATTCCCTATCCACTCATTCTCAAATGAAATGAACCTGACACAAATCAGTAGGGTTTTAATCCATTTACACATGCCTCAGAATCATTAGTTATTGATTATTCAATATAATAGAAGAGTTTGAAATAATATTTTTTTCAAAAATCCATCAAAGTGTTTATAAATAAAGTTTATTTTTTGTGGATCGCATTCAAAATTTCTTCTTTGTGTAAGTTAACACACTATATATTGGATGTTTTTCTTTGTGTAAGTTTATAAATGTGGAACAAATTCTTCAAGAAATCACATCGAGGGTGTCTTTATTCTAGTTGCGTGTTTGTGGATTTATTTTACATAGGATGTGCACGGTTACTCTTCATGGAAACATGGAGGTTCCTGATACAAAGTCTTCATGAAACTCATTTTTCAATGCTTTACTTTTTAATAAAAAACTTCATCTTCTAAAAAGTAATGGCTTATCATGGAATAATGGATATCATGTTATAGTTGATGAGAACCACCTACGATTTTATTTATGGAATGTACTAGAAATATTCAACAAACCATTAATACTACCATTTAACGACCCTTTATATGCTTGAGGATCACAGGTTCTTTGAATATTCCTCCAACACAGAAACACAATGTAACTTCACATTGTTCATTTACAGTGATAAACATAGGTGCATGCAATAAGGATTGTATTCATTTTATCTTCTAAAACTCAGACTCCACTATGGTGATCAGTTGTTCTATCGGCCTCTAAAACCCTTATTTTTAGTTTAGACATAGTTCTTTCATCATGCTCTATAAAATCATGCATGTTAGAAGATTTAATGCATGGATGCGGTTTTTTCCACAATAAATCATCCCTTCCACAACATCATTGAATATGGATAGTTTTATAATAATGAAAAAAATTCCCTAATATATCGTGAAAAAAAATCCTCAGTAGGATGAATGTAAGAGACGATATCCAAATGTGATCAAATGGTCGAGATGATCTCAATCAATAGGCTCTCGAAATGTAAGTCATTTTAAGAGATGAAAGAAAAATACCCACATCATATGCCCCATGTCATCATTATCATATACCCTCACCAATATTTATTACTCAAATAGTGATAATTTCCTATTTGATTTGGCTATCAGGGATTAACACAAGTTACACTTTACACCTCACACCACCATGGCCTTTGGCCCACCTGTCCACCAGGTGCACACCATGTTCTCATATGTGCCAATTACGGGCATACACATTGCCGAAGAATTCCTTATACATGGGTGTGCACCCTAGGGCTAACACACGGACCTTGCCACCTGGGGTCCCACATGATATCGAGTTATGTTTCCCATGGAAGGCCTTTAGGTTGGCCTTATTTTCAATGTATGTCCATAAAATCAAATACATAAAGAAATACCAAAATAAAAAAATGTAATTCCAAAACCATCATTTGATAATATGTCAATCTATAATACTCATCTTATAATCTTTCTCATGCATTTATAATTTATTTTTCCTTGGAAAATTCAAATTTTTATCCCCATCTTCAAATCATCATGAAATAATATTTCAATTGCACAATCTACAAATGATTTCTTGTGGAATTATTCAAATCATTATGTAAATTAATATTTTCACAATCATCAATTATTTTATGAAATGTTGAATCACCATAGAACATGTCCTTATAAATTAATCATCAATATAATAATAATTATATTTAGAACAATGAGAATTTTCCAAGAATAAAATTCAATTTTATTAAATGAATCCAAAAAACATTTTATGAATCATCTCCAATCATGGAGAATTTTTCATCCAACAAACAAAAAATGAATCCATAGTAATTCCCTAGGAGTCATCACATTATTCATGTTGAATTTTCTTAATGAATGGAATCCAAGGAATCTATAACAATTCTCCATGCATTACAACAAGCTAGAATTCTTTAATATTTTTCAAACTCATTCCATATTTCTCTTTCTATGATTAGTCAATAATCATAGCGGAATTCATCATATATCAATTTTTGATTCATTCTTATATATTTATAATAAATACAACCATTCTCATCAACCATCCAAATAGGCTTTTCAAAATCCCCCTTTTTCTTTTTTGTTAATTCTATTTCCATAAAGTCAATTCCCCTTCTCCCCTTTATTGATTATAAATGAAAACAATTAATATAGCTGATATCTTCTAACATTCATGGAATTTGGAAATTTATTCTCCTTTTTATGAATGAAGGATGGAACCACATGACCTCTCAGAATAGAGTCTTTAATTAGTCAACATGGTTTCGATGTGGGCTAACCAATTGTAGACAAAAAGTGTAAAAAATCAATGGTTTTCGAAGAAATATATACCAACCATGAAATTGATATCATGATCATTAAATAAATATTTATTGAATATGGTGGAATAAAAAATAGTTTTATCAATTGATATATTCTCCAATATACTTTAAAAACACAATATAAATTTGTAGTGAATGAATATTTTACTCCCTCATTCCATGATATTACTCATCAACTAAAACACCCCCTTAATTAACATATTTAATATATTATATACAAGGGAATGAAGAGTAATTGGGTTACATATATCATCAACATCTATAGAGATGAAATAAATATCTAGATATTAATAAAATAATAATTAATATAATATATTTTATATTTCATCCCCCATTAGGGGTTCACTCCCTTCCACTTTCATTATTGGAAAATTTCCTCAGATAGTAATCGTGATGTTAAAATTGATTATCCATCATTGTTAAACAATTAATGTTTTTTTCAGATCTTGAATAATCATTCCATGTGGTCTTCCCACTTTGTTCATTCATTTATCATCTTAAGAAAAAGTTCACCTTCAAATCACTGAAATTTAAACACAAATACTATACAAGAGATAAGGAATATGATGGATGATTTTGAGCTCTTTAATTGGTGAAACCTGGCTATGAATTTACTATCATCCCAAAGACTCATTTCCATGTATCTCTAAAGTGTCTAGTACTCTTCTATATTTTTTATCCTCTACATTTTACATTTTTATATTTCTTTGATAGCATGGAAACATTAACTCTATTATCCTTGACCTTTGGTGAGTTATTTCTCTTTTTTATGGTATTGGTGTAGTACCTTTCCACATTTCATGCTTTCCTATCATCAACATCTCCCTATGATATAATAGAATTTTTATACAACTCTATACATTATTCAAAGCCTACATCCACCTTCTGCACAATTTGATTGAGATTCTTTTTTTTCAAGTGTTTAAAGCCTCTCATGAAATTCATGTTCTTATTCATGAGAAAAAATATTTTTTCATTTATCCTTTTGTGAATTTAATTCATCATTATCATCTATTTTCATTTCTCTAATTTCATAAAATTTCATTGGAAAAATGATTATTCAATCATTCATAACATATTTTATTTTAGAGAATAAACATTGAATCTTCAATATTTTTGAGTTTCCCTTGATGTGAAACTTATAGAAGTCTTAGTTAGGATTGTATTTAATCGATAATGCCTTTTTGTTTCACTCTTAGATTGATTCTTTTCTTTATATCATCTTACTTTCATTCATTTGCATTGTCTATTAGTTGTTGTCCCTGGAATGAACTCTAATTCAATAGTATAAGAATTATTTGTTTGTTGAAATGTCTCTCTTGTCATCTGGATAATCATTCATATTGACATTAGCTTTCATCATAGAATTATTGAATACCATACTTATCATATTCTACTAGTAACATTTTTCATCTTTCTTATTTTCTTTTGAAAGAGTTTTTTTATATTCATATATTCAAAAAATGTATAGTTCATGTTTGGAACTTACAACCAATCTTCAAAATATTGACCACTTCTGTTGCAATAATCACAGAAATTTTTAGGAAAACTAAATCTATTCTTAATATATATATTCTACTTTATCTATATATTCTGCGTCAGTTTTGTATGTTTCTTGATTTCCTGACATCTAATTCCCCTGATTTTTTTTTCTTCTATAATTTTTATATGGTAAACCAGTATACCAAGAAACAGTGTCCTAGTGTCCAAAATTCTCACAAAACAAATAGTAACCAACAAATCAACTTCTTTTTCTGATAATACATGTATTTCTAGGATTAATATTTTGTTGTTTATTAGTTTTCCTTTCATTCATTAGATCATTATTTAGAGAGTTATTTTTATTGATATTTCTTGTATCCCACCTTGGTATTTTGGTGGACTTAACAATATATTTACCAACACATATATTCCAAGATATTAGCTTAAAACCTGAACTAGTAGATGATATTTCAAAGTAGACACTAAATTAAATGGGTTTTGGTTATATTCTTTCTTGTGTTTTGATGGTTTATTAAAAATTTCATTCAATTTATTCTTTTCAAAAATATATGTCTATTTAGAGTAATGATCCTTATCAGAAGTGTTTATATCAATATGGTATTTTTTGTGTTTTAATATATTCATATTTTTAGGTGGAATAATTCTAGTTCTTGGAAAATTGGGATGTTCTAGCATGTGCCTACTTTGAATTTCTAAATCCAATATCTACTTATTAATATTAATAGCATAGGGTAATATTCATATTTTCAACTGATGTTATTTTACCTACCTATTAAATTTTAATTCAGTTTATCTGATCTTCATGATATTATTTACCTTAATTAAAATAGAAATCATGTTCTTTGATTATTTAAAAATTAACTTCCAATTGGCCTTCCATTACATTTACAACAGCTTCTTGTGATTCATATAAAGAATGGATTGTCAGAATATACTCGTCATGAATCTTTGTCTTTTATCCTAATAAAAATTCATTCTCGTAAACCATAAATGTTTATTGTTAATGTTGAAAAACGATAACAATCATAGAAACTTTGAATAATGTTTTATGAGGGTGGAATACTTCACCAAAAATATCTTTATGCATATTTCTCTCATAAGAATAAATTTTTAAATAATCATAAATTATTCATGTCTTTTTATTACAAATTGTAAATGATTCTTATTTTTCTTCAATAAAGACTATGAGATTATATATCATTTTGAATTTTTTCCAAGGGAATATTATAGTTTATTTATTTATTATTCATGTTGGGCTTATTCATCAAGATGTTCCATGAAATAAAAAAGTATATTTAAATCATTTATTTATGAAAATTCTTAATAAAACTTTCAAATGGAGAGAATAAGT
The DNA here is from genome assembly GCA_963277665.1 of Viscum album. Classification (NCBI taxonomy): domain Eukaryota; kingdom Viridiplantae; phylum Streptophyta; class Magnoliopsida; order Santalales; family Viscaceae; genus Viscum; species Viscum album. The sequence goes on from OY728130.1 coordinate 884,011,570, forward strand.
TTATAAAATTTTTGATAGACTCAAATTCCTCATAATATTTATTTTTTGAAGAATTTTTTTCAAAAGGATCATTTTCAAATTATTCTGACAATGGAGCACTCATCCTTATCATATTTCATGGATATTTTTTAGAATCCCATTATATCGGTCTTCTTTCTATTTTTCTTAGAGTTGGTAGAGGCATTCATGATTTCATCAACATGAGTGGTGACTAAATTTTCTACATGTTGTAATTCACAATTATATTCAAATCTTCACTTCATAGAAACCATTTAAAAAACCTTACAAACCCCTTAATCCAATCAAAGACACAACTACCCTATGATACATTTTTTAAGCCCTGTGGTATGGCTGGATTGGTGTTATGTGTAGACAGTGGTGCTCCGGTATACCCTGTATTGTGGATGTGAAGTCCCAAGGTGAAAAAATGGTGTTGTGTCCAGAGGATGGTGATAGGATTTACTACTAACCAGGGTGGTATTGGGTTTCATTTCTAATGTTTATTGGGTAGTGGTGCCTGCAATGGTTGATCCCCTTGGGCACAAAATATCATATTCTATTCTTACTGTTTTGGTTATCTCCCTGGTTCCTTCAATGGTGGATCCTCTTCAGCACAAAATTTATACTTTTTCTTCATCTTATAAGGTTACCAGCTTTCCGTAATGTGATTTTATCTAAAAATTATAAAAAATGTTTTGAATTACTATAGCTATCTTTTTAACAAATTTTAATTCTTTTCAATTATCCCCTCTTACTCTTGAACCTCTACCCCATTTAAGAGGAATTGATATTTTTTTTTCTCGTAAAAGTCATATAAACATGCAATGGATATAATAATGGAAATTAAAGTAGGAATTTTTTTTAATGTGGTTTGTTACAAAATCCAACTCTTTTCCTTGATCAGCCTGTTCTGGTTTCATGGATTCGGTTATTAATATATCATTATAGTGACGAAAAATTACTCGAATTGGAATACATTGTTTGTAAATAGAATAAAATATATTCCTATTGTTATTCATGTTATTTAATATTGCATCACTAGTCTTCAATGGTGGTTTTGATATTGGAACCACCATTTATTCAAATAATTTAAATAACATCTTCAAAAAAGATATTCTCTACTCAACTGAATGGATTTGCATTAGCTAAATAATAGTTCCCCTCAATTTTATTTCATTAAATGATATCTAATTATAAAAATTATATACTCAACATTCCACTACTCTATAATAATGGGGAGATGTAACATCACCTTTTAATCACTATTTTTTCATAATGACAAACTAAATAATTCTTAACACAATACAGGTTGTCTTCTCCCTTACATCTTGAATTATGAACTTGAACATATAAATGATATTATATATTAATTTATTTGACATTCAATTTTACAAAATTCTTTTAATATCAACATCGTTAAATGAAAATGATTCATAATTATCAAAACCCTTTTAGGATTTTTGGGTTGAAGTGGTCTCAAACATTCACGTAATTGATGGAATGAATGTATATCACTCGATATTTTGACAACCTTATTTTTTTTCTTCACTCACACATCTAAATTCCAAAAAAATATTTTTATCTTCAATTTTTTGTTTTTTATATTTATTACATGAATGTGAACATGAAAATCCCTCTCTAACTCACTTGCAACAAGCCTCCTGAAAATTACTATTATTTTAGTCCCTTCACGCAACCTCACAAGTTATGGTTCTTGGTGATTAAATTAAATTAAAGAGATTCCAATCATCTATTCTTCATGATTCTATTAGAGTTTGCATTACACTAGTAGAACTATCATGGATTGGTTTCACTATTTCTTCTTTTTATAAGTGAACACTCTGTCTTTTATACATTCTTCTTAACTTAATATGTCATACATGGAACTAATTCCTCAATAAGCATATCGAGGTTGTTTTAAAACAATTTTCATGTTCATATATTTCATTTGTGTGGGATGTGGAAGGATCTTCAATATGAAACTAGTGAGGATCATTGATCTAACTCTTTATGAGTCACGTTTGAAGGTTCTCTATTTTTTTGATAATATGGGAATCTTCTCTAAATCAGTATCATCTCATGGCATGGTAGATATCCTTTAATAAGTGGTTATCACCACTAAAGTTCTTTTTTTCATTCTACATTGATTACCCCTTCAACGAAATGAAAATACTTATGTGTCACGACATTTTAAATACCCAATGATCTTCGACTGATTTTTTTATTTGTTATTAAAAAAATCTTAAATGTGTCAAGGTTAATTTTTTAATCAAAAAATAATCTTGAAAGGAAGCAACAAGGCTTTTGCCTTTCGATTTATGTCCAAAGACCGTAATGGGTATTCCTCCTTCTCTCCCACTCCCATTGATTTTGGCCCATATTGATGACAGGGAAAAGGAAGAATGGGTTTTTTTTTCATTTTATTAATTCCAAATAAATGGGAACCCATACCCCCCTCCTCACATCCACTTCTCCCATCTCCCTTAAATCCAAGAATTAACAATCTAAAAAAAATTCATCTGCACATGAATTGGATTATAGGGTGAAAAATAACCCTAGTTTCACTATAAATCATCATATATAGTTATTTTTAAATAATTTATCATTATTTATTTATCTAATTGTTTTATTTGTAGTACTAAATATTTCATTTTTTATGTAGCTTAGATGGTTCTAAATTTTTTTTTATTAAATAATTTATCTAGTTATATATTGTTTAAAAATAGTTATTATTTGTAGTGATTAAGTATAGATTATATATATAATGATTTTGGATTAAATTTTCAAATATTTTGGTAGAAAAAAGCTTTTGTGGTTATCTAAGAAATCATATTCCTATATGGATACAAATATGGGGATGTGTGTCTGGCACAGATGCACCCAAAAGTAAAGCTGAAAACACCACGTTGAGGTATACTTGAATAGGAAATGGTGCATAAAAATGGTCCTTGTTACTCTCATGGTTTGTCACTCCCAAGGGATATGATTTGGATGATTCATATTTCTATATAAACTAAAAAATTACCTATGAATAGAGAAAATGACATCAGTATATTTAGGAATGATAAACTGATAAGTATGATCATATAAAATGAAATGGACATGATATGTTTAATGTGCTGGACAAAACCATATATGTTGGAAGAAATCTTCCAGGTAATGATACATTAAAAGGAATGATAAAGATATTTCACATTGAGAGGAACTACAGATATATAGTTCAGTATTTATTCCATAATAAATATCCCATACACTGTGATAAGTATGGGGAGGATTGTAGATTTCTCTTGAGGGTGATTCTAGACATTGCATTTGGAAATTGGAGAGTCTCAAGGATTGAGGTAGCTCATAATTTCCTTCATCCAATACTAACACAAGATAATACCTCTTTGAATTATGAAATTTTGTCATACATTATCGTAGAGATGATTAGGAAATTCGAAGATGTTCAAATAGCTTGTGTGAAAGAGTGTATACAACAAAAATCTGGCTATAACATTTCCTATAATAAGGAATGGACGGAGAAACATATGGAAATTTTGAGGGTCTATAGTTAATTGGATGAGTCGTATAGAGTGTTGCAACAATTTCTCTCCATATCAGTGCACCATAACCAAGTTGTATTCCATCGTGATATAAATGAACATGTGTCTCAAGATTACCAATTTGATCCGTCTTGTTTTTTATTATGACGGTCGTTCTGGGAATTCCTCCCCAGTATCTCTACATAATATTTCATTAAACATTTAATTCAGATCGATGTAAAATTATTATACAAAAAATAAAAGGGTGAATTGTTGATTGCAGAAACAAAATATGGAAGTTGTTCACCTCTTCCTATTGCATTTTCCATTGCAGTTAATGAAAACTATGAGTCGTGGAGTTTCTTTTAGGCATGTATCAGCAACAATTTCATCCACATGTATGGTGTCTTGTTTGATATCAGAATTGAATAAGGAAATCTATGTGGAAATCAATTCGGGTAGTGATACATGTTGATGCCCAAATTCACATAATCGGTTCTATATTAGACACATATCACACAATGTGAAAAAAACATTCCACAATGAACCTATGATGAAAAAAATCATAATGATATGTTTGCAATGTATTCATTCTATTTTATTTTTTCAACATAAATATACACACAATTTATGTGAAATAGGATCAGTTCTATGTAGCGTATGAGCCGGATCAATGGTGATATGTAGAACATTTCGAAAAAAATCTACAACGCTAAAAAAGAAATGATGATTCTATAATGTAGATTCCAGAAGAAAAATAGACAATGTAATATATTGGGGGAATAGGTATAGACACATGGGAACAAACATTATGGAGTGCATTAATAATTTCATCAAGGGGATTCAAATGTAACATATAACTTCCCTTGTTCAAGAGGCATTATATCGTTGTGTGAAGTACATTGTTGATAGAAAAAAACAATACATAGATATATTTTATCAGAGGATAAGGTAAGAAATGTATTTTAAGTGAGATATTTAAAAAAATGAAGAATCTTCTAGTTATCATGTAATAATTTTATATCGATAAGACTCTCAATCTGAATTTTATGAGTTTTCAGACACCATCAAAAATAGAATCAGTGAAAAAATGGTTGTATTACTAGAAGTGAGGCAATATTTAATACCTTATGGTTTCCTTGTAAACATTCCATCACAGCATGTGCCTATATGAACATATCATGGAAAGAATCTTTTGATCTACTGAACCAAATGGATTCCATTTCTAACTGTTACCATGCACCATGGATGCCTATTGAGGAGTTTTATTATTTCCCAATACCCAAAGGCCAGCTGATAATGAAACTTGGCATCAACCAGTTGTGTAACCATGATATATGAAAGCCAATCAAGATTCGAAATGAGATGGAATGGCCTCATAAAAAATGGGAATATTTTAGATTCACCATATGTCATCAAGAAGCTCATGACTATAAAAAATGACCTAACATTTTTGTGTCGAGTTCATACTCTATGCCACAATGATGTGTTTCCTCTATTTTGATATTCTTCTATTGTAGATTATGTGGTGTTATCTATTTTTTTACCTATGTTTGCAAAGATATTTGTGAATGATATTCTAATATACTATTATATAACGAAATAGTAGTATCATATATTAGGGTGTAAAATTATGTTATAGAATTTCAGATTAATAAAAAAATATATAACCATAGAACCTTTCAATATTAATTACACTATTTGAATCATGATAAGAAAACATTTTCAACATTGAGAGTCATGTTTTACCATTGATAAATGCTATGGGGATGTTATTCAAACTGATAATAGATCTTCTTATAATACAAAACCCACAACAGTGGTTAGTAGAGATAATTTTGTAACACCAAGAGAACATCATGAATGAATTTGTGGGAAATGAACTATGGTTCATGAGGAATAGTGATGATGATATAGTGGATGACGTAAACTCATTCCATCACTGTCATTATATTCATTATTCCTCATGTGATGTGGTTCATATGTAATGAATTATTTCATGAATTTCACTTATTGTTACAGATTCATCTATATTAGCCGTGGTTTTTGGTTGTGTACTATAGATAGCTCTTTGCATAGTTTTAAGACATGTCCTTTTTTGTTTGATATCTGATCTACATCACAACATGTGCATCTATGAATAAGCTTCTTCATTTTATATAAATTCATGACTTATCCAAAAACATTTACTATCAAATAATAATAATACTTTCACACTCACATTAAATATAATATGACAAGTTCATTTGATGTTACATTAATGCATAATCAATCTATCCATGGAAAAACCATAAAGCATACCTATGAGAAAATAATCATGAAACATAACATCATGTGGAAAATCATACATATATAAAGAATCACTATATTTTCTAATAAACAATCACATAATGAAGATAAACTATTTATATATATAAATATATAAACCCATGTTTTCAAAACACCCTTTTCTAGGTAACATCATATCTCAAAAACACTTTAGTTATATGCTTTAAAAAACATGAAGACATTCCCTTTTCATTTGGTAATAAGTAACTTCAAAAAAACTATGAGTGAACATATAATGTCTTACATTCTACAAGTCCTAACATTATTCTAACCATAAAATTATATCTACATATTACACATATGGCTTTCTTTTGTGTATATATAATGATTGAGGATAGCATACAACTCACTTAGAAGAATATGCATGTTTCAGAAGACATTTTAGACCGTGGTGAGGTTCGACTGAGTAGGGTTCGTCGAGTGCACCATTTTCATCACACAGAGCCTTCACATTCCATTAGACCATATATACACCTTGCTAGATTATATGTAATTTCCATATATATTTTCACATTATTCAACCATAATTTGCTTCCTTCCCCCATAGAGAGGAGGAGACATAAGAAACACACATTCCACCAGCTTGAGGGAGAGATGACCACCACCCTCAAGGATGGGGAAGTGCTTCTAGATCTTCTTATATAAGAGGAATCCATTATTGGAGCCACCCATTAATGTTGGCCTGACCTTGCTCAGTGATTGTTAGGTATCAACATTATGGTCATCCATAGGGCTAAAAATGGTTGGGCGATATCTATGCCTTGGATGGAGGAGAATATTCCAAATTTTCCTGATGATGGTGATGACCATACTGTCATGTGTTATTTCTATGCATATAAATTACTTCTCATTGGGTGGACCCTATTTTCTAGTCACTCGGGTGTGCTTAACATGAAGTACATAGCACAATTAGAATAATTTGATCAGTCATGTACATACAAATGATGATCGTACTTCATGGCATACACATACATAGAATTATGTAGGGTATCCCATATATACTACAAATATTCCAGGAGATGCATCATCAATATTTGTATGTGGGCATGGGAGTGCATCCCCTCATTCTGGCCTTATCATTCTGGTCTGCCTCTTTCTATGGAGATGCTGCATGATGCTCTACATAGAAGCTGGTATCATAACTTATCTCTATTGTTTTATGATTTTAATAGTAGTTATTAAATTTAATTTTTCATTACATTTAACTTTTGATGTTGTATTTTATAGGCAGTTTCAGAGACACAATTTCATCATTGCTCTGACACACCACTTACATGCATATCCCCTCATGTTACACTATCTTGTAACTAACCAACTGCGTATATAGACTAATCATTGTCTGAATAATTTAATAATAGATTAAATTTAATTTCTAGTAAGTAGGTTTTTTTAAAATATTCACATGTCATTTAAGACTTCAAGTATTCCATACTGGATTAGTTGCCTGTATATTTTACTGGGGAACATGATCATGATATGTCTTTAGTAACACTTATTCACATTCATATTATTGAGTTCCATCATCCTGATATATCCATACAGTGTTATTTCATTGTTCATCCAATTATATTCCAACCGAGACAGACAAAGGAGCTTCATGGTGTGAAGATAGCAAGGGGGCATGATGTGGACTACCATCGATTACATGTCGGCTATCTCGACCACTGGGAAAGACGTGCAGAGTTTTGTATCTAGGTTGTACCAACGATGCGATTCATTCTTTTAGATCATATTGAGTATGAGCCATGGTATAGACTAATGTCTATGCAGTGTCATACCTGACATAGTAGAGATCTTTATAATATTTTAAATCAATAAATTTCAATTAGTTATTTATGAACTGTTTTATAATTCATTTTGAATCTCATTACATGGTACTCACTCATAGAATCTTATTATCATGATTGATGAAGAAGGGGAGGAGGTGTTTAGCTTGGTAGTGGTCCATGATAAAGTGTCGTAGATGAGGACATCTTATTGCGTGCTTTCTAATAAAATCTTCAAGAGAGGAGGTTCCTCCCCTGGAGGAATATCCACTAGAAGATTCTGGTTTTCAGGGTCCTTGATGATGATGACATAGAAAATTTCATGATATATGTGAGGCCTCACATGTTCCATAGGCATAGGTCATCCCCCGATTAGTCCATCCTTAGCTGATTGAGGATGTGATTTAGGTAGCATGTGATTTGTATTTCATGACAGGATATCAGAATCTATCTCTAGCTTGGGGTCTAGATCCATCAATGTTGTGGGGTCCAGATACGTTGCAGACATGGTTTCCTAGTGTGATAATGGCAGGTCCTTCTACAACCTTAATGGGAGATGGATCAAGAGTACAATAGGACATGCTATTAACACTTCCACCAACTGACCCATAGGTGGATAATTATCCACTCAATGTTCCAGTGCACAAGGATCATCCCGCTCAAGGTTATTAGACTACACCCCATCACAGATCATGGTGAACTATATACAAGTGTACCATTCACGAACGATCATGTTGGAGAAAATCTCTTCAACATAGACATATAAATTAATTTTACTTGTTCATATATCAATTTTATGTCTATTGAAATTATTTTTTTATTACTATCATTTATTTTTACATTTTTTTCTTCGGATTCAGTTTTAATTCATATTTTAGTGAAATGTTTTATTTTATAATCTTTCAAATTCGACTACTTGCTATATATAAAAACATATTCAATTTCGAGTTGGTAAATTTCAAATATTAAAATATACACAATATAAAAAATTTAAATAATATTTAAAACATAGCCTAAACATTTAAATAGGTGTCAAAAATTAAATGTGTTTTATAAATGAAAGAAATAAATGAAAATGAAAGTTATAATAAAATATTATAAATTCCTTTTTAATGGGTTAAAAATTACATAAATTTAATTTTTCATAAAATATTGATGACTTTGGAACATTTTTTATTAAAACTAACACTAGATTTTAAACCCTAATAAAGATCCTTTTTCTTTTACATTATCATTTCTCTCTTCAAGGACCATTTTAACCCAATGATATTAATCTCCACTTGAAGATCAATCAAAACTCATATTTCTTTTGTAAAATTATCTAAAATTTGAGTACCATAAAATATATTTCCTAAAAACATTACATTCTCACATTGATGCTCCTTGGTGACGACCAGTAATGGATCTGATGAATTCATGTCAAAGACTACACATTGACAACTAGAACAATAACTCCATAAAAATATATATCAAGATGAGATCTCATTTAGGATGATGGATGTCACACACCGAATGATGCTTAGTTTTAATTTAATTATTTTGGGTCTCAGTTTTGAGTGGTGGTTTTAATCGGTTCTAATTTTGAATAAAAATCAGATTTTATAGGGGTGCGCGACTATGCCTAAGACTATGCTTGGCTCACGTCATTAATAAGAGACCATTTTAGAATTTTTAAATTTATTATTACACAGGTGTGCACCCAGGAGTGTGACCGCGCATGTGATTGGGCACATGACCACGCACACTACCATGCGCGGTGTCCAAACTCAATTAAGAATAATATTATTATTTGGGCAGGTTTTATTATTTTAGTTTTATTTTTAGAATTATTATTAATTAAGTTATTATTTTAATTAGGTTATAATTATAATTATTAATTTTCAGCTAATATTTTTATTTGTTCTTTAATATTAATATTAATCTTACAATTATTAAATAATTAACTTACATTTAGGGTACCATTATTATTGTGATTATGAATAGGTTATTTTGAGTTTTTCTTAAGTTTCATTTTGTTTTTTTTAATTATTATTTATTTATTTATTTTTTTCCATTTCATTCACTATTTTTTTCCTCCCACTTTTTTCCTCCCCCTTCATTCTCTCCTTCAGGTCGCATGGACCTCTTCCCCCACCCCTCCTTGCGTCGTGTTTCACATCCCCCTACAACCCTAGCACTACAACTCCCCTCCCTCCCTTCAGACCAGCGCACCACAGCCCCACCGGCCTCCTCTCGTGGGCACGGCCTCCCTTGCCATGCCTCCCTCTCGGCCATGACCACCCAAATAACCCTCCTGATCGTCCTCCCTCCTCTCCCATCTCAGTAAAGTCGTGCTGCTTTTCCATCCCTCTCCAGCCAGCCGAACCGCATTGCGCCCCAACCTCAAACCCATGCTTCTCCACTCCCTCGGACCACCTGGACCATGCTGCATCTCCCTTCCGGTTGAATTTTCTGGAGCGACACATCTCCGACAGTTTCCTTTAATCTCGGATTTGTCTCCTTCTCCCTCTTCACAGGTTTTTTTTCTTCATTTAGTTGATTATATTTTTTAAAGATTTTATTGGATTAAATTTGGGGTTGTATTTGTTTCTATTTTTATATTTTGGTTCAATGAATTTATTTTAGGGTTTAATTTGATTTTTGTTGTTGTGCAATTGGTTTAGATTGGATGCTTTTGTTGTAGTGCTTTGTTTAAGGGTATTACTATGTTGTTTTCGGTTCGATTGAGGTTCAATGATCCTTGCGAACCTAGATTCAAATTCTTCTACACACCGGTTGGTGGTTCCATGTTTAATTGTTATTTGATTAATTAATTTTCATGTTTAATTAATTTAGCAATTTATTTAATAAATTTATGTCGTGAGAAATTGGTCTTCTCTAAGGATTGATTTATAGTTGAATTGTTTAGTATCCTATTTATACTATGTGTGCACTTTCTACTGAAGCCATATTTCTAGTAAATTGTTAGGGATTTTTTTAGCTGTGTGGTTAGCTTATTGATTCGTTAGTTTGGTGTGAGTTCTATTTTACTTGAGGTTTAGTGTGTTTTTTTTGTTATGTATGGTTCCTTATGAAATAAGTTTGTCGTAATTGTGAAAACTCATGTTGTACTACTGATTTGTTTTTCTTTATTGGGTAGTTAATTTGTTAGGATGTGGAAAAAGGGTGAAACTGGTGTTTTGATATTACTTCTGGCTGTGTTTAGTAAAAATGAACTTTTTAATGAGTCATTGGCATTTAAAGTCATTTGGAATATCTCGAAATTGTATGGAAAATTTTTCTGGTAGTTCGCTTAATTATAGTAATGGTATTTCTAACTATGCAGGTGGTTTCTTAAATTGCGTGTGTGATGTTGATTGTGTTTCTGAGGTGGCATTATGTGTGTGTGGTCATGTAATGGGGTTTAGGTCGGTTTAGTATGTAACGATAAATTTTTCTCGTTAAAAGTTATTTATGAAAATTTTAGTTGATTTATTAAATAATTATTAAGGGTAAAAATTGTCTTGATTAAATTGTGTGATGGTTTTTGGGTGTGCATAAAGTCATGCAACATGTGTGAAATTTGTTTAATAAATTCTGTTAGTGATGTGTTTGATAATAAACAAGATTTCTTTGAATTTTCAATCTTTATTTTGGATGTGTAAGTGAAGCAGATTTAGTTTGGGGATATTCTCAGTGTGCATTTTATTTCAAATGGCCTTTGTGGGTGTAAATGGTGGTTTTTGGCGTGCTTAGTGTCTTGTTTTTAACTGAGTATGTGATTATTACATAAGAGATTAACTCTTACTACTTGAGCACAAACGGGAAGCCTGGGTACTAGGTGGGAAGAATAGGCCTAGTGCATTAGTGATTCAGATGTGGCATAATCCCGGTTTCACTTAGCTGGATTGACAACTACAACACTAACTAAAATTTTGGATGATGTTTGGAGACCACAAGTTTATGGATATGTTGACTTAGTAGATGATCATGCACGAGAATGTATATTGTTGTGTTTCTGGACCATTGTTCACCGAGAGGCGATATTCTAGGGTCCCACTCATCGCTAGTATCTTTAGGGACTCTCCCATTTATTGTGCTCCTCTTTTTCTTTGCGGTCATGTCAGCACACATTGTGACGTTGGGGTTACCAAGATTTTGTTTGTGTGTGTGTGTGTGTCTGTTCATGTGTATGTGTGTGTGTTTATTCAAGTTGCTTTCCTTTTATATTAGTTTTCCATTAAAACTATTTTCATTTAAAATAATTTAAGAACTTGTTTATTTTTATAACATTGAATTGAAATTGTGTTTTTCATTTAATAATTATTCATGGAACCTTTTTCTCAGTGGCATCCTACTGGGTTTTAACTCTCAACCTACATACACCTTTGGATGTATGTAGATTCAATTTCTTTTTCATCCAGGTTGAGGCATCGAGAAAAGCATGGGTGGTTCGGGTTGTCAGTGGCACACATGTGTCGGTTTGGTAGAGGTGGCTTTAGGATGTGACTCCACATGTTTCACGGAGGTTTGAGTTAGTGATTTTATTCATTTGATTTCACCCCCTTTGTTTTTTGGGTCAAGTTGTAAACGTTAATTTTGACCTTAGTTTATGGGCATGTTTTTTTCATAACCTTAGTTTTAAATTTATTCATCTTTTTTTATTATTTTATATTTATTTATTCATTTAAATCATTCTGATGTTCCATTTATGATTCTCGGGCACTTGTTCCAGCCCGTGGGGATCGGTCACACCCTTCGGGCCATGCCATAGACCAGGGTGGGCACCGTGTTGGATGGTGACCCGACTTGGTTCTTGAAAAAAATGGAATCATAGGAGGTTGTTGTTGTTATTTGGGATGTTAGTTAAATCAGGGATAGTATTGTTGGTACTAAAGGGGTAGGTGCAAGAAGAGAATCACGAAATCTTGCTCATTCCGATCCCGGGTACCCTGGGGTAGTTTGGGATTTATGTTTTTTTGGACTTTCCCTGTGTGGATTGGGGATGACATTCGGAGTAAACTGGTACAATGCGTGGTCTCAAATGGAGTATCGACCAATGTGATAACCGAGGGGACGGTTCAACACTCATGTTTGTTGGTTCTTACCTAGGGCATGGTCTGCTAATCCATGTAGCTGTGTTAGACACGACCACTACTCCTCCGTCTAGGTGCTTTAATGTTTTGCAATGTCATTCTTCCGTTTTTGGGTTTGGCGCGAAATTTTTTTCCTTTAAAAAGGGAAGCAAACATTGGTGCTGCTGTTATTTTATTTTGGTGTGCTGTTGGCATGATATTAGGGGTGCATTTCTCTTGGACCTTATGTTTGGAAATTTGGGGTTTGATTTGTTGAAAATTTAATTCCTAAAATAATGTCACGGGTTATCTGAAATTGAAGTGGTTTGTTATAGAAATGGAAATCATTTTGAAAATTTTCCTTGAAACATTAGAATTATTTTTGAGAAAAAAAAGTATTTTTTTGGAATATTGAGAATGTTTTATTTTTTAAATTGTAAGAACCCTGCTTTGTCTAGTGGTATTCCTATTGATGCTCGTGTTGGCACATGGAAGTGATTAATGGATAGTTGGTGGAATGTGTGGATGGGTTCCTGGTGGCACAGAAATGAAATTCTGCGAGGCATCGTGGAATATCAGTAGAGAGTGATTGATTTTATAAGCTACATCTTGTTTCCAGAAAATTTGGGCTTTCTATCAAATGGGGTTTTGTTCATAAATGGTTTTGGAATTGGAAAATGGTTTTGAGTCCAGAGTGAAAGTGATGAATTCAAAAGTGTTGTTGGGTTTTATTATATTGTGTTTTGTTTTTCAAGTGGTTGTTTTTATTTATGGATGAATTGATGATTTAAATTGAAATTTTTTTATTTGTGTATGATATATGTATGTTTGATTTTTGATGTGTTTGTATTTTTGGCAGTTTGTTTTGAGTTTCATGTTTGGAATATGCCTCCTAGAAATTTCCCATGGGTTTCCAGCATGTCTCTTAGTTCCTGGCTCAACCCAGACTCCCAGTGGAGTGGAAGAGTTAGGTTATGCTCGGTGGTGATGAATGTTCGTAGACGTCGAGTTCAGTTGGACATAATTGAATGATTTTAAAAAGTAGTAAGTGTCTCTATTTTTTGAGTAACTCGAAATGTTGTGTGGGTATAAGTTGTCTAAAGTGTGTCTGGAGGAGTGAGACTACACCAGAAAACGGTAATTGATAAAACACTATTTTATTGAATATTTTATTGATAATAAATGAAATAATTTCTTCACATTGTGTTAAATATGTTTATTTATAAAATATTTGGGATTTTATCATTCATTTGAAAATTTGGTGAAAATTCCAGTTTTACCCTTAATAGTGCATTGTAGTATTTCGAAGATAAATATTTTTATATTTATTATTTGAATTTGAAATTTTGAAACAGTGTTCCTAACTTCATTTTATACAAATTTCATTCAGGACACTAGAGTTAAAGAGTGCATGTGGATGGGGTAAATGATCAATTAATCCAATGGTGGGCTGGACTCGGCAGAATAGACATGGGTTCTGGATTTGGGTCATATCGTCTACATACGGGCTTGGATGGATCCCAAAGATTGATGAAATCTCCGGGACATGGGTTTGCACAAAGCATCCTTCTGGAAGGCCGGTCAAGTCACGCGTTTTGGAGGTCAACTGGGCGGTACAAGTTGGAATAAAATATTTGGACGAGTTTTTCATTTCACACTTAAAAGGTTATGTATCCCTAGCCCTCACAAACTCTATTTAAAGGGGGGTTTAACTCTTTGAGAGGGATGGCCGAGGCATTGGTAAGGTGTGGCCGAAAGGGTGTCTCTTGGGAGCCCCTCACAACTCTTGGAAGAAGTAATCCTTTGTGTAAACCTCTCTTCCAAAAAGGCTATCCTCTCTCACCTCTTCTTTGTATTTCTTTTCTTTCATGTTTGTTTCTTGAATTTTTCTTCAAATAATATTCTGTGTTCATCCCTCTTCTTCTTATCTTAATCTTTTTAATTGGGTTGGAATCAAGAGTGGAGACAAGATTGGGTTCTACCCTTTCAATCTGTTGCTTATGCAAAACGTCTCCACGATGACTACACCACCCATGGAAGAGTAGTTCTTTTTAGTAATCGATCGACCTATATCCTTCTTCATTAATTTATTTTGAATCAATGAGATACTGTAATTCACATATTATGATATATTAATTGAGTTTTTAATTTAAATGAAACTAAGAAAGAAATTGAATAGTTAACACAAAACTCGCGAGGTTGGGAATTGTGTGAACTGTGAGAGCGCAACCTTAACCGGTAATTCAAAACCACACGAGATCAATTTGTAGAGTTCAAATATAATCCCTAAGCACAATTATTCCTCATTTACAGAGTGGTTATGTGCCTTAATTTACCACTGACCATAAGCTAATTTTAGAACATCAATCAAAGCAGGGTGTTGCGATTGCATGTTCCGAAGTTAGCCTAAGGTTAAATTCACTTCAATCTTCATGGTAAAGTTAATTCTCGTAGGGTTCGGGATTTGACAAATTAAGGGATCATAATTAAGTGAATATTAATTTAAATTATAATGATTAATAAATGATTGAAGAGGTAGAGTTATATAGATTACGTCTTTTAAATATTGTCTAAACAAACATCTTTCTGTTGTGTCATTTTAATCAAACTTCATTTCTAAACTAAAAACAAAAAAAAATGCAATCTTCTTCCAGAAAACTTCTTCTAGGTTCATAAACTATAAAAAAACCACCCCCATCCTTTCATGTAGTTATTTTATTCTCTTTTATTTTATTTTTAGAATACCTCTAATAATTAGTTAAATTCACTTCCTCCTTTGAGAGACGACCTTGGTCAGCCACTCTGCTGCACCTAAGTACCCCAAAATCATACTAATAATTTGAGGGCGCCCACGACAGCGCTATTTCAAATTGGAGCCGTTGCCGGGGAGGCAAGTAATTATTTGAACCAATTAGAGGTATTTATTTTATTTTACATTTTATTCTCTTCCTCTCTTCTTTCTTCCTTCTTTACCCAATCTAATTTTTATTCTTCTTCTTTTATCTCTTTCTACTTCTTTTTGGACCATCAACTCAAACTTCTAATTTTTATTTTACTATGTTCCACATTCCTTATTTTCATCTTTCATTGATTGATGAAACGAATTAATCCCGAAGATCTCTTAGATCTTGACCCTGAGATTGAACGTAGCCTTAGGGCACGAATCAGACATTCTCAGTCTACGGGATGTTTCAACATTCAACCAGTTAGAGAATTACTCCAATATCAGAACATTGAAATTGGAAGCAACTCAAATTCAACCATAAAACAAGTACCAATGGCTGGAAACAATGGAAATGAACTTAATAGAACCATTCGAGAATTGGATGCACCTGATATTAACTATCAACCAAACTGTATTGCATACCCAAATCTCGAGTCGTACTTTGAACTGAAATCTGGGTTAATTCACTTACTTCAAAAGTTTCATGGCCTCTCTGGTGAGGATCCAAATAAACATTTGAAAGAATATAATGTGGTTTGCTCAACCCTAAAACCTAGAAATGTCTCTAAAGATCAAATCAAACTTAGAGCATTCTCATTCTCACTTGATGGAGCTGCGAAAGATTTGATGTATTCTTTACAACCCGAAGATGTAACTATTTGGAACGATTTGAAACGTCTTTTCTTGCAGAGTTTTTTTCTAGAATCAAGGACCACATCCATTCGAAAAGAGATATCAGGGATCAAGGAAGCACAAGGGGAGTCAATGTATGAGTATTGGGAGAGATTCAAGAAGTTGTGCGCAAGCTGTCCGCATCACCAAATCAGTGAGCAACTCCTCATCCAATACTTCTACGAAGGACTCACACCTATGGAGAGAAGCATGGTGGATGCTGTGGCTGGAGGAGCATTGGTGGACAAGACACCAGTATCTGCACGTGCGTTGATCGACAAGATGGCCCAAAACTCCCAACAATTTGGTGATAGAGGTACACCACATGTCAGGGGAGTACATCAGGTAAGTCCTTCTTCACTTGAAAGTCATTTGATTGATACTAAGTTGGAAGAATTGACCACTATGGTGAGGCAAATTGCTTTGGCACAAAAGACATCTTTACCCCCTCCTTCAAGGCCTTGTGGTATTTTCACTGAGACAAGCCACCCAACTGACTGTTGCCCAGAACTCCAAGAAACAGAAGATTGTGCAGCAGTGTTCCCTAGGAGATCATTTCAGCAGCAACAACAACAACCATTTCCCCAAAAGAAGTTTGATCCAACATACAACCAAGGGTGTAAAGATCAGTCAGACATGTGGTATGGCTCTGGACAACAACAAAGGCCACCCTTTCAACAAAACTTCTAGCAGCCTCCGCCTTACCAGCAGGGTTTCCAACAACCCCAAATGAGATTTGAAGCTCAAACATCAACAAGTCATCAACAAGGGAATCGTCCACCAAAGGTAGATTCTAATACTGATTATCTTTTGAAGCAAATTGTTCTTAATAAACAGAATGAGCTGAAGATTCAAAGTTCGGAGCTGAGGGAGTTGAAGACTCAAATGAGCCAGATTGCCACCGCCCTCCATAAACTTGTGAGTAAAAATTCTGGAAATCTACCTTCCCAACCCATTCCAAATCCAAAGGGGAATGTTAGTGCCATCACATTGAGAAGTGGGAAGAAAATGAAAGATACATCTGCACCTACCATTCCACCGGGATTCACCTCAACTTCAGAGAAGCCGCATTCCATACCAACTGATGAGAAATCCAAGGAGAAAGATAAATGTAAGAAAAAGATTGATGATGTTCCTCCTAAACCCCTTCCTTTTCCAAACAGGGTTGTTCAATCCAAGAAGATGGCTGAAGAAGCAATGCAAAAGGAGGTTTTGGACACATTCAAGCGTGTGGAGATCAACATTCCTCTACTTGAATCCATTAAGCAAATTCCAAGGTATGCGAAATTCTTAAAAGAACTTTGTACCAATCGAAGAGGGCTCAAGGGAAATGAGAGGATAAACCTTGGAAGGAATGTCTCGGCACTCATTACACCAACTCTAGCAATGCCAACAAAGTGCAAGGATCCTGGGACATTCACCATCCCATGTACCATAGGGGAGTTTCACTTCTCTTATGCTCTTTGTGATTTAGGATCTTCAATAAATTTTATTCCTCACTCTGTATTCTATTCCTTACAGGTTGGTGAGTTGAAGCCAACAAGAGTAGTGGTGCAATTGGCGAATAGAGCTACGGCATATCCAGTGGGAGATCTTGAGGATGTACTTGTTCGGGTAAGAGACATGATCTTTCCAGCAGACTTCGATGTGCTTAACATGGAGGATGATCAGGTAAGTTCTCATGCCCCCATTATCTTAGGTAGACCCTTCCTCAAAACTGCAAAAACTATCATAAATGTCAATGAGGGTACACTTTCCATGGAGTTTGGAGATGAAGTTGTGATATTTAATGTTATGGATTCCATGAAGTACCCCTCAGAGGACCATTCTGCTTTTGTTATCTCTCATTTTGAACCACCAAGTAAAAACATCATGGAATTGGATTTTCCTATTCTTAGGGAGATTATGAGTATTGGTTCTAGTTTGATGTCTAAGAATACTTCTACACCCATTTTTAAGGAACAAGACTCTCTAAGATTTGATTTTAATATGGATTCATATTCTGATTTTGATCATGTGAACTCTGATTATGACATGGCTATTGAGTATGCTGATGGATTTGGTGCTTCATTCTCTAATTTTGATGATTTTTATTCTGATACTGATGTTCATTGTGCAGATATGTCTGTTGCATCAATTTCTCCATCCATACATCACCCACCTACATTGGAACTCAAGACATTGCCCCCAACTCTCAAATATGCATACTTGCTCAGTGGTGATAGATTACCTGTCATAATTGCTAACAATCTATCTTTTGAACATGAAGAAAAACTTTTGAATCTTTTGAGAGATAACATTAGGGAAATTGGTTGGACATTGGCAGACATATCAGGTATTAGCCCCTCCATTTGTATTCATAGGATTCTCTTGGAGGATGGGGCTAAACCGGTGAGACAGCCACAAAAGAGACTTAATCCCACCCTCCTAGAAGTTGTTAAGAAAGAAGTTGAAAATTTACTTGAGGCGGGTATCATTTACCCTATTTCTGACTCACAATGGGTTAGCCCTGTTCAGGTTGTACCAAAGAAAACTGGTTTCACTGTTATAAAAAATGAAAATGATGAGTTAGTTCCTGTGAGAGTACAAAACAGTTGGCGAGTGTGTATCGATTATAGGAAACTAAATCAATCCACTCATAAGGACCATTTCCCACTTCCATTCATTGACCAGATGCTTGAGAGACTAGCTGGGAAGACACACTATTGTTTCTTGGATAGATTTTCTAGTTATTTTCAGGTTCCCATTGCAGCAGAGGGCCAGGAGAAGACAACATTCACCTGCCCATTCGTTACCTTTGCTTACCGAAGGATGCCATTTGGACTTTGCAATGCCCCAGGTACCTTCCATAGATGCATGGTGAGTATTTTCTCAAATTTCATTGAGACCTTCATGGAGGTATTTATGGATGATTTTACAGTTTATGGGTCATTCATTTGATGAATGTCTCTCTAGTTTGGGTGATGTGTTGCATCGTTGTATTGAGAAGAATCTGGTCTTAAATTTTGAAAAATGTCATTTCATGGTCAAAAAGGGAATTGTCTTAGGTCATATAGTCTCACAAAATGGAACTAAAGTTGATAAATCTAAGGTAGACAGTATTTCATCCCTCCCATATCCTACATGTGTGCGTGATGTTCGATCATTCCTTGGGCATGCTGGATTTTATCGACGCTTCATCAGAGATTTTAGTAAGATTGCTCTACCCTTATCTCGATTGCTTCAAAAAGATATTGACTTCAATTTTGATGATTCATGCAAGGTATCATTTGATGAGCTGAAGAAGTTTCTGACCACTCCACCAATCATACAGCCCCCACGGTGGGACCTTCCGTTTGAGCTTATGTGTGACGCCTCCAACTTCGCAGTTGGAGTTGTCTTATATCAGAGGGTGGAGGGACGTTCATATGTGATCGCTTATGCATTGAGGATGCTAGATTCAACCCAATCAAACTACACTACCACAGAAAAGGAGTTTCTTGCTGTCATATTTTCTTTAGATAAATTCCGTTCATATTTATTGGGCTCTAAAGTAGTTGTTTTTTCTGACCATGCAGCTTTGAGGTACCTCCTAAAGAAGCCAGATGCAAAGCCACGACTTATCCGTAGGGTGCTCCTTCTTCAAGAGTTTGACATCGAGATAAAGGACAAAAAGGGGTCAGATAACAAGGTGGCGTACCACATGAGTAGGCTTACTCACACACTAGAGGATGACACCTTGGATCAGGTACCACTTCGGGACACTTTCCCTGATGAGCATCTCTATACCATCTCAGGTACGCATCCTTGGTGTGCTGATTTAGTTAACTACCTTGTTGCTTCTGAAGTCCCTGCAAATTTAAAGAAACATCAAGTCCAAAAATTAAAAAGTGAGTCTAGGTTTTATGTGTGGGATGATCCTTACCTCTGGCGCATGTGTAGTGACCAAGTTATTAGGAGGTGTATTCCTGATCATGAGATTGAGTCTGTTTTGCAATTCTGTCATACACTTTCATGTGGTGGACACTTTGTACCCCAACGGACAGCTAGGAAGGTTTTAGACTCTGAATTATATTGGCCTAGCTTGTTCCATGATGCCCATTTGTTTTGTAAGTCATGCTCTCATTGCCAACACACTCGGAACATTTCTAGGAGACATGAGATTCCCCAACAACCCATACTATTTTGTGAGATTTGTGACGTATGTGGCATCGACTTTATGGGTCCTTTTCCTAGTTCATTTGGATTTTTGTATATTTTGGTTGCTGTTGATTATGTGAGTAAATGGGTGGAGGCCAAGGCCACCAGGACTGACGATTCCCATGTTGTTGTGGACTTTGTCAAAGAACAGATTTTTTGCAGGTTTGGAGTACCAAAGGCCATCATCAGTGACCAAGCGACACACTTTTGCAATAGGAATTTTTCTTCCCTCCTTCGAAAGTATGGGGTGACACACAAAACATCAACACCATACCACCCCCAAACAAATGGCCAGGCTAAGGTTTGAAATCGTGAGTTGAAACAAATCTTGGAGAAAACCGTGCAGCCAAATAGGAAGGATTGGAGCAAGCGCTTGGATGATTCATTGTGGGCTTATAGGACAGCATACAAGACCCCCATTGGTATGTCCCCATTTCGGATTGTTTTTGGGAAAGCGTGTCATCTCCCTGTGGAAGTCGAGCATCGGGTATATTGGGCTATAAAGAAATGTAACATGGATTTGGCCCAAGCTGGAATTCAAAGGAAGTTGCAAATTCAAGAGCTTGAGGAGATTCGACTGTCATCATATGAAAACTCAAGGCTCTACAAGGAAAGATCAAAAGAAGATCATGACAAAATGATCCAACAAAGGGAGTTTCATGTTAGAGAGAATGTCCTTCTCTATAGTTCACGACTGAAGTTGATGCCTGGTAAGTTGTGTTCCAGATGGTTAGGTCCTTATATTGTGTCTAATGTTTTTCCTTATGGTGCAGTGGGGATCACACAAGAGGACACTGGAAGGATCTTTACAGTCAATGGGCAATGTTTGAAGAGATACATTGAGGGACATCCTACTGATGCAGTGGATTTTATCACACTGCATGACCCCATCATCACTTGATCACATCAGGTTGTTCCTAACCCTTTCACTTTTATATTATTTGTCCTATTTAAAAATTCTGCATTTCATGTGCATATATCATCTCATAGGTTCACATTGAGGACAATGCAATATTTTAAGTGTGGGGGAGGGAACCTTTTAGTTTAGTAATTTCAATTGCTTTCCTGTTCAAAAAAAAATTGTATGTTTTTCAAAATTTGTGTGTTTATTTTACAATTTTCTGTGTGTTTTTTAATCTTTTGAGCTGAAATGATTCTCATAACCGTTTTTAAATCCATATCAATAAGTGAAACAATTTACCCCTTGAAACTAAGCTTAAATGAATGCTGAAATGACTTTGTTTCAAGTTCAAATATTTAGTAATTTCATGAGAAGTACGCTGAATTTTGAATCCCATGCCAATCTCACTGTCTTTATATTTGAAATCACTTTCCTGTGAGGCTTCTAAACCATTATTTTAATATTCTTTACATTCACCTCACTTCTTGAGAGAACCAAACCATGATTGATTTTACCAGAATTTGATCTATTCCTCTCAAAACTTGAGGGTTTGAGGTACATATGTTTAAATCATTGAGGCATTTGTTTGGTATTAAATCCCCTATTTCAAAGAATCCTTTTTTATAATGGCCTACCTTGAATATTTAATCCTTGTAGCCCTTATAAGCCATGCACATCCTGTTAGGTTAAGGCACATTACAAGCCAATTTTCCCTATCCAACCAACTCTTGAAGTGAAATTGTATAATCTAGTTGAGCTTAAGTGTGGGGGAAGCTGTCTTGTGTTGTGCCACCACATTATGTGATACTTTGGGTGGAAATTTAAATTCTGAAGAGATGTGTTTGCTGCTAAAGAAATTCATTATATTGAAAGGTGTGCCTTTTCTGGAGCATTCATGACAAGTGAAGCTGTGCCTTTTCTGGAGCTTCTAATTGAGGCGGAAAGCTGTGCCCATCTGGAGCTTTCAAGAAAATCATGTTTGAGAAGATTGACATTTTTTATGCTGAAATGATGAATGGTGTAAACCTTTCATGACTTTTCATGATGATGGAGCTGAATTGATACTATGGGGATTGAAGAGAAGACCATATTTAAGTGAAAATTAGATTAATGCAATTTTGCGTCAAAAGAGTCAAGCCCTCCTCATTCAGCCTCAGAGTTTTTCACATCTTAATCCTACCAACTGAAAGCCACAGAACAACCCTGAAAAGTCCTCATGATAAACATATGTCCTTGACTCACATCGGGTAGCGATGTAGGAATCTATCAAGCCTATGGTGACCCTTGTATGAGTTTGGATGAGAAAGACATTGCAAAAAAAATTGATATTTGAGTGATGAGAGAAAATTCAAGCGAGGTAAGTGTTTTGTGCATGGGTGGATAAATGAAGTGGAAATATATTGAATGATATAAATGGAGAACTTGAAATAAGGTTTTTTATGAGGAATGAAATCTTTTGATTCTTGGTGTGAAATTGATTGATCTTAAGGATATTTGTTTTAAAATTGGTTTTGATTTGATATTGATGTTTACTTGATATGAGGTTTTGCCCAGGTGTGTAAAAGGGTAAGTGTGGGGGAGTTGATAAAACACTATTTTATTGAATATTTTATTGATAATAAATGAAATAATTTCCTCACATTGTGTTAAATATGTTTATTTATAAAATATTTGGGATTTAATCATTCATTTGAAAATTTGGTGAAAATTCCAGTTTTACCCTTAATAGTGCATTGTAGTATTTCGAAGATAAATATTTTTATATTTATTATTTAAATTTTAAATTTTGTAACAGTGTTAATAAATGAATTTTATACAACTTTCATTCAGGACACTAGAGCTAAAGAGTGCATTAGGATGGAGTAAATGATCAATTAATCCAATGGTGGGATGGACTCGGCATAATAGACATGGGTTCTGTATTTGGGTCATATCGTCTACATAAGGGCTTGGATGGAGCAAAAATTTTGAGGAAATATCGAGGACATGATTTGGCACAAATAATCCTTCTCGAAAGCCGGTCAATTCACGCTTTTCGGAGGTCAAATGGGCGGTGTAAGTTGGAATAAAATATTTGGCCGAGTTTTTCATTTCACACTTAAAAAGTTATGTATCCCTAGCCCTCACAAACTCTATTTAAAGGGGGTTTTAACTCTTTGAGAATGATGGTCGAGGATGTGGGAAGGTGTGGCCAAAAGGGTGTCTCTTGGGAGCCCCTCACAACTCTTGGAAAAAAGTAATCCTTTGTGCAAACCTCTCTTCCAAAAAGGCTCTCCTCTCTCACCTCTTCTTTGTATTTCTTTTCTTTCATGTTTGTTTCATGAATTTTTCTTCAATTAATATTTTGTGTTCATCCCTCTTCTTCTTATCTTAATCTTTTTAATTTGGTTGGAATCATGAGTGGAGACAAGATTGGGTTCTACCCTTTCAATCCGTTGCTTATGCAAAACGTCTCCACGATGACTACACCACCTATGGAAGAGTAGTTCTTTTTAGTAATCGATCAGCCTCTATCATTCTTCATTCATTTATTTTGAATCAATGAGATACTGTAATTCACATATTATGATATATTAATTGAGTTTTTAATTTAAATGAAACCATGCAAGCAATTGAATAGTTAACACAAAACTCACGAGGTCGGGAATTGTGTGAACTGTGAGAGCGCAACCTTAACCGGTAATTCAAAACCACACGGGATCAATTTGTAGAGTTCAAATATAATCCCTAAACTCAATTAATCCTCATTTACAGAGTGGTTAAATGCCTTAATTTACCACTAACCATAAGCTAATTTTATAACATCAATCAAAGCAGGGTGTTGCGATTGCATGTTCCGAAGTTAGCCTAAGGTTAAATTCACTTCAATCTTCATGGTAAAGTTAATTCTCCTAGGGTTCGGTATTTAACAAATTAAGAGATTATAATTAAGTGAATATTAATTTAAATGATAATGGTTAATAAATGATTGAAGAGGTAGAGTTAGATCGATTACATCTTTTAAATATTGTCTAAACAAACATCTTTCTGTTGTGTCATTTTAATCAAACTTCATTTCAAAACTAAAAACAAAAAAAATGCAATCTTCTTCTAGCAAACTTCTTATAGGTTCATAAACTATAAAAAAACCACCCCCATCCTTTCAAGTAGTTATTTTATTCTCTTTTATTTTATTTTTAGGATAAATCTAATAAGTAGTTAAATTAACTTCCTCCTTTGAGAGAGGACCTTGGTCAGCCACTCTGCTGCACCTAAGTACCCCAAAATCATACTAATCATTTGAGGGCGCCCACGACAACACTCTTTCAGTAATCATTCCGTTTTCATTACAAATGGGAATGTTGTGTGCGATCCTCAGGACTAACCACATTCCACAGTTGTACCAAATAATCTGAAGGTGAGATAAATTGGTGTATCTTATAGGTTATAAATCAATCAACATGCGAAGAGTGAGTTGTGTTAACCTTTTTGATGATATGGTTTCATGTTCTCCATAGGTGGTGTGGAACAACCAGCTTAAAGGTTGTAATAGTTGTTAGTCTAGTCCATATTGTGGTTAGTGCAGGTTCCTCATCTGATGAATAGTGTAAACCAAAGGGACATGTTCTTGGAGTGCCCCTCTCATCAGTTTGAGTGGTGCGTTTGATATACCACTCTATCTCTTACCTCTAGTGTGGTCAGTCGGACACCCAATATCGTTCAATGCTATTATTAGTTTGGATGTTGACGGAGTGTCCGCATGGGGGATAAGGAGTAGTATGTAGGTTTCTTTTCTAGCAGAGGAAGTTCTAGTTAGAGATGGTCAGCTTATGACTGTGAGGATATTGATGCTTCAGACATCAGGGCCACAACCATAGGTCTCGGGGTGAAGCTTGCGCGCAGTCAAAACTCTTCAGATGTGGGATAAGCATGGTTCGACTTCAGTTTGCAGTGACATGATGCGTAAAGATTAAATATCCTTATTTTGGTACCCTCTATGATGGTTACATTCTTTTTTTGAGGGTCGTAGAGCCCTTGACTACTATTCATTGTCTTATTTTGTGGGAGTTCCTCATGGGCCTTAAAGAGGATCAAAAAATCTGTATTCCTATAAAGATAGTGGGTGTGCTCCGTGAACTTTCTTATGGTAGGAGATGCTCATGTCTTGTGGAATTGTCGTGTGCCTGTCTGGTTCTCCTATAGGATAGGGGTTCATACTGTAAAATATATAAAATGTGGTAGAGTGTAGTCCACTAAAGGAATAATTAGTGTAGGTCAGCCTGTGTGGTGGGTTCACGATGAAGGGTTTAGTCAGTATTGCTTAAAATAAACTAGGAATGCCCATGTGGGTTTTTTGGTGTTAGGAAATTTTAAATTGTTGGGGACACCATGTGCAGTTCTCGCCGATATCCGATCTTGTATTGGTTAAACATAGGGGTCTTTGAGGGTCAATCTAGTGTTAGAGGTTGTATGAATTGTGAGTTGTTTTGGTTTAAAGAACCAATGTTTGATGAGAGCCCTAATATGGTGGGGAGACCACCATAGTATGGGCTTTTGAGAGACTTTTTTTTCAAAGTGCGCATGGCAGAGCAACACCTTTCTTTTTCTCCACCTAACCTCAACCATTATAATTGGTTAGCTCAGATAGTGGGTCACTTGATGAGTGTTCTTGGAGATATCGAGCAGCCCCGGTGGTACCTATGTCAGGGGTCAGGGTGTTCTATGTTGTAGTTGTGTTTGAAGGTGAATTCCTTGTTGTTGAATTTTCTTCATGGTTATTATAGTTTGGATATTTTTGATGTTTTAGGTCACTGTGTTTTGAATTCTCGGTCTTCGAGTGATTGAGTTTTTATTTTAGGTATCTTCATGGGCTTTCTTGGAATATTTGGGCAGGTCACCTCTTTTTGGTCTTTTTGGGGGAATAATGTGTAAGGGTGGGGAGAATTATCACACCCAGACTTACTCCTAGATTTAATTTAATTATTTTGGTTCTCGCTTTTGAGCGGCGGTTTAAATCAGTTCTTCTTTTGAAAAAAAATCGGGTTTTATAGGGATGTTCGACTGTTTCCAAGACTTTGCTCGGCTACTGTCCTTAAATTGATACCATTTTAGTATTATGAAATTTAATATTACATGGGTACGCAACCAGGTGTGTGACCGCACACATGATCGTGCGTGCGACCGCGCACGCGACCATACATAGTGTCCAAATTCAATTAAGAATGATTTTTTTTATTTTGCATGTTTTTATTATTTTAGTTTTATTATTATTATTACTAATTAATTTAATATTTAAATTTGGTTATAAATATAAATTTTATTATTTTTATAATAATTTTTTTGGTCGTTAAAATTAAAATTATTCATAAAATTATAAAATAATTAACATACATTTAGGTACCGTTATTAATGTGATTATGAATAGGTATGTTTGAGTTTTTCTTATGTTTTGTTTTATTTTCTTAATTTTTTAATATTTATTTATTTATTCATTTTTTCATTTCTTTCTTCTATTATTTTTCCTCCCCCTTTTTTCCTCCCCATTCTTTCTCTACATGGAATCATGCGGACCTCTTCCCCCACCCCTCATTGTGTCACACATCACATCCCCATGCAACCCTAGCAATGAAGCACCCCTCCCTCCCTTCGGACCTGTGCACCACAGCTCTGTCAGCCTCCTCTCTTCTGCATGAACTCCCTTTCCTTTCCTCCCTCTCGACTGAGAACTCCGGGAAAACCCTCTTGATGGAACGCCTTCCTCTTCCACATCTAGAAAGCTGCACCGCTTTGCCCACCCTATCTGTCTAGCCGAACCGCGTCGCGCCCCAACCTCGAACTCGCGCTGCTCCACTCACTCGAAACACCTGTAAAAAGTTGTATCTCCCTTATGGATGAATTTTATGGTGTGACACATCTCCAGCTGTTTCCTTTAAGCTTCTATTAGTCTCATCTTCCCTTGTCGCAGGAATGTTTTTCTTAATTTAATTGATTTTTTTGAGAGTTTATTGGGTTAAATTTGGTGTTGTATTTGTCATGATTTTTATGTTTTAGTTCAGTGAATTGATTTAAGAATTCAGTTTCATTTTGTTGTTGTGTGGTTGGTTTAGCATGGATGCATTTGTTGCAGTGCTTTGTTTAAGGGTTTTATTTGGACCTTTTCAGTGTGAATTAGGTGCAATGATCCTTGTGCACCATGTTACAAATTCCTTTACAC